>BEHA01005796.1:265153-282641 GCA_002897215.1 Eschscholzia californica subsp. californica | reverse complement strand
ATCTCTCCAAACTTCTTTGGAAGTCTATGCAGTTGGGTTTATAGGTAAAATGCAGTACTCGTAGATAAAATTGCAATTGTAAATAAATTTTGATAAAGACTTCAAAGAACATTAAAAACATATCGACAAGCAGAGCTGTTATTTTTGCTAACCATTTTTATATTCTTTTTAGTTAGTGGAAAAAAATTATCTCCGAATACATTCATAGAGTACTGGAAGAGGGTATTTGGTTACAGAAGACAAATTTCAAATTGCTAAGGAGACTAAACTATGAAAACCATCTGTTCTAGACAACCAATGTTACCAGTTTAGGAAAATAAGAAAACACTGAGGTGTTCTGTTCCCTAATCTTTCTTTGGTCGCTCAGAAAGAAAGTGTTTTAAGATTATTCCCAAATAAAAACGAAGGCTATAATATTGTAAATTCGGCTAGGTGACATGCGGCGTTTGACTGTTGAACCAATACACCATACACGACAAACATTAGATTCTAAGAAAGTGTTAAATTCACGATTATATTATAATCGGAGATATAAACATAAAGTAAAGACACGATAATTTAACGTGGTTCGGTCGAATACTCAAGACCTACATCCACAGAGAAATAACTTTTTACTAAGAATCACCACATACAAATGTGGGTTGATCGGTTACATTGGTCAGACATAACTCGATAATCTAAATCCCAGAATTCATCTCTTATTTATAGAGGAATTAGAGATTAGAGTTTCCTAGTTCCTCCTCACGAAAGGATATAATCTTTAACTAAAGATAATTACAAGAGATCCTAATTACATGAAACTAAATATTTCTAAATCTTCATATATTTTGGACTCTTCTTGGTCGTCGGATCTCTTCATCTCGATCCGTCTCATATCTTTTATCTTCCAATATCTTCCATATTTTTTTATATTAGTAGTTACCACAACTAATATATCTTCCATATCTCAATAAAAAGGTAGTTCAAACCAAGTTCCATAGAAAAAAATTTCAAACATTTCTGAGCAGTCAAACAATAAAAACTTCCAGTTTTAAGTCATAAAATAACTACTAACTCATATTTTTTTCGATCTTCTATCATCAACTGCTCTTCATTGCGTTTCCTACCTCCATTAATTTTTCTCCAAATGGTAAGCGGGGTGAACTCTTCCACAACCCGGAAGATTCTTACATTCAACTCTGATGTTCCCAAATCCAAAATTTTCTCCATGACAAAACCAGCCCACCTTGAACGTTGAACCCTCAATGACTACACAAGTATTCTGTTTGTAGACTTTGTAATCGACAACCTATGTCTTTCCATCCATGTTAAGGTTTATTTCTGCACGTTCTCTAAGAAGGTACTTCCTCAGGAAGCATGTTGGGATTGTCTGCATAATGAGGTTATGATCAGAAATCGATATTTCATTAACATATCTCCAATCACATACTCTTACTTGTTAATCCATGGTGTCTTCCCAAAGAGACGCTAAGTAGTTCGACTCCAGGGACTGAAACCAAGAGAATCCTTTCCCTACTTACTCTAGTAAAGGTGAACTCGGACAGAGTTTGGTTAACTAAGCTTGAGCACGGCACTGCCACCGGGCCCAAGCCTGGGACCAACCTTAGTCTCAAGTAACTAACGTAGTCATCTGGTTGTCTGACGACAAAAGTGAAAAAGCAAGCATCTGAAGAATAGTCAATTTGTACATCGGATAGTCGGATGTAAGTATTTCGAAGAATTAAGTATAAATTGAGAAGCTTACCAAACAGAATCTGCGAGATACATGCGTCTCACACATGGTTACTACAAAAGCTTCTTACTTTCTTTGTATGCTGCTGCAATTCTTTTTTTGCGACTGCTTTTAGGCTTTGATTCCACATAGACCTCTTCATCTGAAACATTTTCATCAAAAGAACTAATCAGAAACTTCAAATATTTGTATAAATTACATAACAAAGAATAATATTTGACCTTCTTCGCTCATTCCTGCTTCCATTATTGCACGGACAGAAGATATTGATTGTGTTTTCGCAGCTCGACATGCTAGTAGTTGTGGTCCTTCCACAGACAGCTCTCTGTGATGCTCCTTCTGTCGATTTGCAGGATGAATAACTCTTTCAGAAGTCCATCACCTCTTTCTGTCCCAACAACAAAATCAGAACAAACAAATCCTAACAACAAAATCAGAACAAACAAATGCTACCAACAAAATCAGAACTTAATTCCTAAAGTAGTTCTTTACCTCCTTCAAGAATTGATCTTTGAGAGTAATAGATGGTTTGGAATCGAATCTGTGACCTCATCAAGCTCAAATATAGTGATAGTAGACATTTTATCTTTGTGCGAAATTAAATTCATATAACCAACAAAAAAACCTGCAATGTCAAAATGTATGCATAAACTGTCATACAAATTATTCTGATATGATATTTAGCCAACAATCTAATCAAATTGTAACTGATCTTATGGAACTAATTCCCAAATACTGGTTTTATTCAGCCAAAAGTAACGAACCTTTTATGTTGGAAAAAGGTTTATAGATATTTCTCATCGAACTTGCATGTGGCTCTTTTACAAAATCAAAGGGTCAAAGTGTATCACTCTTGTATGGAGTTCTTTCTTCAGAATATACTACGTACCTTATATTCAATGACTACATAACCTTTCAAGTCTATTTTATCAGTTTCAAGCACGAGTTTATAAAATCCTAATTTTATTTTCCCTATATAGAAATCTTTGACATATACCGAAGTTTCCTTTAAAGTATTTATGATACCTCTTTTTCTCTAACATTAAATAGAGTCACCAAGTTTTATAATTGAAAATCCTATGCAGCACAAAAAGTGATAGACTAATTATGGGAAAGCTTTATAAATGAAATTTAAAATTTCAGATTTTTTTCTAAATAATAAAATTTATGAAGTTGTTTTTCGTTTCTTCCTATTTTTCTACTTCCTCTTCGTGTTCCTCTCCTTTATGTTTTTTCTTCTACTTCTTTTTGTCCTCCTTCATATGGAAAAACATCATATAATTTGGAGGTATTTGATGGCGGGAAAGGTATTAATTGTTTTAGATACGAAGAACCATGGTTCCCATTGATTCGAAAGATTTTCTTTTATTGATCTTAAGGGAGGCATCTTTAACACTAACTGGGATGCCTTTAACACTTATATATCATACAAAAAAGTGATTATTTGTTTAAAAATTAGTCTCAACATGTTTTTCGTTCAGAATCTGGAGAAATGTTCTTTCTTCAAAATTTCATGTTTAATGGACAAACAGTAGAAAAATGCGACGGTTTTATAGTAGGGTTTTTATGAGGGCATAGTGAAAAAATAAAGATTAGTTAAATGCTTTCACTATTATTTCCTTTTTCAAGAGAAGTTAAACAAGAAATTTACCGGATGAAAATGATGACTCATCTTGTAAAACTGATTAAGAGAAAAAAATACCGCTTATCGTTAGATTTACTTGCTCTTAGCATTAACCCTACTCGTTTTGTGACAAAATTTATATTCTTACTACAAAGATTGTGAGTCAACCAAATGGGAGACAGATATCATTTATATTTAGAAAATACATATTTAAAACTATTATACATTGTAATTTCACTTGTTCATATGATGAAAACTCATCGTAGAGATATGTTTATCAATTAGTCGATAAAGTGCCCCTGGAGACAAAACTTTCTGGCCTTGCCACTGTATGGAACTTTGGTTTCCACTTATAATTTTGAGAGATCGGTCTACTTTTATTTATCTTTTAACTGTTAGAATCTAATCCATCTTAATGTATTAAAATAAGGTGATATGCTAATATACAATTTTCCCTTTAGTATGACTGTTATTCCGAAAATCTCGATTGAGTAAAAACAATTTTATACTTCAATTAAATCTTCTTTCCTATCAAATGATTTTTCCTAATTTTGTTTTGTTCGAAAATTGTTTAGCCAACTTGATTCTCAAAATAGCCGAAACAACCATAATATATTATAGAAAAAAATCTAAAAGTAAGAAAACAATGCAGACCTTGGTTTTAGATAAATTGCTTTCTTGTTCCACTTCCTTCATTAAACCATTTAGTGGATAACCTACACAAGAACAAAAAGTGTAGTTAAAGAGGATTGGCCAAAAAAAAAATAATGAAAACACAAAGGGCGCTGCTAAAGACACTCACAAAATATTTCCCATGGTATATATATAAAACTAGGTTAATAAGAAACATTCTTCTAGAAGTTATCCAGATGAGAGCGTGAGTATGTTCCCAAAACAGAAGTTAACTTAGGGTTCTTCGGGTGTGAAATTGATAAGGTTTTAATTTGGTTTGATTCATCAAATAACTTAAAAAGGCTTTGGAATCGAAGTTGAAGATAAATTAAATCAAATCAAGCAAATGAAAGTACCAATTTTAAGCAAAATAAACAAAAGCTTGCTAAAACATTAAAACTAAAATATAAAGATCAATTACTAATAGAACTACTAAAAAAACATCCTAAAAGAAAATTATTTGTCATGGAGATAAAAGACAATAAAACGAAGAAAACTAAACACAGATGAACGACAGAAAAAAAGGAGAAAAACTAAAACAAAGAGAAAAAAGAAAAATAGAGAGAAAAAAGAAAAGAAAAAAAGAAACCTCGGCTAAGATGGAGTCCTTTCTTGTCTTCTTTCAATCCTTCAATGAAGAATGTATTAAGTAGCAAAACTAAAGTTGTTCCCAAGGTTAAAGGAAAGAGAATGAATTGTTTGATGGAAGAAGATGAGATTGATGAAAGCAAAACAAACCTAACAAAGTATTTATAATGAGATTGCTTCTTACCTAAGATCCATCTGAAAGATCTTGCAACAAAAAAAATCCATCTAGGAGATTATGCCCATGAATGTTAAGAAATATTTGTATATTCTTTCCCTTTTGAAATAAAGATCTTGGAATTAATATAGTCAAGGAAATAGTTGAATTTTAACTCTCTAAAAGTAGAAATAATTTACAACCTAACGTCTAACGAATGTAAAAAAAAGAAAGATATTAACGTCGCGAATAATAAATGTAACCGTGTTGAACCATGATATTTGAAGGGCAACAGATGACCTCAAGTCTCTACCAACCCAACTCAACATATTAATCTTTGCGCCTTCGATTCTTAGTCATCAAATTTATAATGAGAGGTGATTTAATGAGCTCAAGCTAATTAACGGTTGGATTTTCTAGATATCCTCAAAAGATATCTACAAAATAAAGGTACCGTTATACATCCGTATTTACATAAAATTGCCATCCAAATTTATGTAACAAAATAACAAGACACATTGTAATCCGTATTTACATAAATTGCCATCCAAATTTTAGACCGAATGGGAATTTCAAAAGTGAGTTATAGTTGGAGAAAAAACTCTATTGGGGGGAGATAACCCATTAAATTTTTTTTTTCTAGAATTAATACATGTGTCAAACTACAATAACTTAGAAAAGAAATATACTAAAGAAGTTGGTCATAAAAAAATTTAACAATATTAAGACCATAATCATATAGTTCATAAATTAAAATTAGTTGGAAATTGAACTCATAAATTAAAATTTAACAATGAGACCACTAACATATCTAAAAAAATATAACTAGCAATTCATCTAAGGAGAAAACGCAATTGTTAGAACCACCTATTGTCAAGCACAAAGACTGGAGAAAAAGAATAAAATCTTGGATTGATCAGTTACCGAAGAAGAATGTTTTTCAAACTGTCAAAAAAAAAAATCTAAAGGAGTTGTAAAGATGTAGTGTTAATTTACTGCCATTAATAAATCATTTATCTTGACATAGTGTGTAAAAATATTGATAATTTTACTTGAAATTTTATGTCCCTCACATGACATGCAAACAACAACCAAAAAAAAATCTTACTAACTAATAAATATATTATATTTCGTAGTGGTAATAATAAACACGTACTTTCTAATGAGTTCAATTTCCAACCGATTTTAATTAATGAACTATATGATTATAATTTCTGAACTATATGATTACAATTTCTCCCTTTTTTTGTCGCTCATGTGATTCATTTTTTTTTTAATTTACTAATGAGTTCAATATCCAACCGATTTTAATTTATGAACTATATGATTATGGTCTAACATGGTCTAACATGGTTTTTTGAGGAGAGAGATTGTCTGGGGTGACGTCAGCAACCCTAAAGAGCTTTCTCTCCTTTTCACCCAAACTTGAAGGCTCCCGGATAAACCCTAACGGCGGCGTGTGGTGTAGTTGCTCACTGCTCCTCTCTGGTCTTCTAGTGATTCTCAACCGGCTTTAGTCATCCTTCACCCACTCAATTGATCTGTCGTCAAGATCTTTTCTTGATCCTCAAAATCGCCATCATCATTAACTCTCAGGCGGCAGAGGGAAGTTAGAGTAGGAGTGCGTCACAGTGAAGACAAGAAGTCCATTCGTCTTAGTGCACATTCCCGAGGAAGAAAGGAGCGTGATTGGGTGATGATCAGATCAACTTAAAGATGATAAGTCATCGGACAACGCAATAATAACCTTTTGGCCTCTTAAACACTCCAGCTAAGTATCTTAACTACCATTGTTTTTGTTTCTGGTTGGTTCCTCTCTCTTTCTTTTCCTCAATTCTTGCAGTTTTTTGTTTGCCATCTTCTCTCTCTAGAATGCCTACAGTCTTCGCCGGAGTCACTGAGTAGTCGCGGCTGGTGGTGACCTCCCCCCAATCCTATTGCATGCAGTATAATGATGGTTTCTTGGCTCTTCTTGGTTATTGTTTCTGGTTTCGGTCATCTTTCGTCTTCGTCTCTCTTTTACATCTTCTATAAATTCAGATCCTCTGTTCATAGAACCCTTCATCTATCTTTCTGTTTCCTTTTGTTATCCATGGATACCCAATCAACTTTAACATCTCGTGGGAGATTATCTATTCGCTTTCACAAACCCTCAGTCAAGCCTGAACTTCAACCAATCAGTCAAGGCTTTGTGGCTCGTTGGAGTAATCCTTATGAAGCTCCACTTGACCTGATTAAACGTCTGCTTTAGCCTCAATCCCATTTTTTTAGAGACTGTGAATACTCAACCCTTCAAGGTCCTCTGAATACTTTTTTGATTAAACCTAAAAGTCTGTTTGTGCTCAATGCCCTCAACTATGGTCGTCTATGGATCTTGAGAGGTATGTTTCTGGTTCTTAAACAAGTAGAAGTCCCTCTTAACGAACCTATCGATGATCTTTTCTACGAACCGATGTGGTGCTCTATCTACAAAATCCCTCAGGCTATCCAGAATAGGGATGATCTTGAAGCTATATTTGAATCCATGGGTAAGATCATTCAAGTTCGACCTAGGAACCTGGGATTTGTTAATAACCCAGTCATTCGTGTGCATTTCCTCTATGATGTGAGATCGCCCCTTCTAGCTGTGATCAATCCTATCTTTTCGGATACGGTTGCTGAGATTAAATTAATTTATAAGAAATTTCCGGGTGCCATTTGTCAGAGTTGTCGTATTGTTGAACACCCTCTGAACCAGTGTCCTCATCCACTTCAATACTACTTCTCTGGAGAAGATGAAGAAGACTATGCCTCTGACACTATGGATGAGACCATAGTGATTTCCCCTGAGCCTGAGGAGCCAAGGTTGATAGCTCCTCCTCCCTCACCAGTCCATCAGCCCATTCCACCCCATCTCCTTTTCAATCCTTCTGGGAAAAGGTTGAGGGAGCCTTCTAGCACCCACTCTATTAGCTCCTCAGACTTCTCTGAGGCAGATCATGATCTTCTATTCAATGATAACCAGGAAGCCCAAGCTATGATAGATGATTCAATGATGCTGTCACGCAGTTTGGAGATAAGGAATCCAGGGGATGAAGGGGAGGTCCAAGCTTCACCAGCTATGGCTACTTAGTTCTGTTTAGTGGTTTTTGTAGTTGGTTGTAGTTTTTCTTAGTTCTGTTAGTGGGTTGGTCTAGTTCTGTATTTCTTTGTTTCGTTATTAGTTTTAGTCGTGTGCTCCTTTTGGTGTTGGTGGTGCTGGTACAACTGCCAGAGGTTGTCCTTCTAATCTCTTCTGATTAGGAGTTGATCTACCCCTTTTGCTCTCTCTGGCACTTTGTACCAGCATTTAGTTCCTTTTCTCTTATCTTTTGATGTATTTGCTGCTTTAGTTTATGATGATGTATTTTCTGTTTTAGTTTTAGTTTTTGTCTTTTGTCTCCTTCTTCTTCTTCTGAGCTCCTTGTTTGATCGTTTTAGGTTGTGGTGTTGGGGTGTTTGCTCTCAGGCTTTGGGTCAGGTTGTGGGGGGGCTCCTTAGTGGCTCTGTCTTGGGGCCCCTTTGTGGTCCTGTCTGTTCTAGTCTTGGGCCTTTTGGCGGGGCCTCTAGTTTGTTTGGTTAGTTGGTGGGTGGGCCCTTCTCTCCCTTTGCCTGGTGGGTTGGTTATCTGGTAGAGGTTTGGTAGGGGCTCTCTCTGGACCTGTGTTGGGTCTTTGTTGGGGGGCCTTTAGTTTCCCTGTTTTTTGTTGGGGGCCCGTTTTTTGGGTCTTGGCTGGGGACAGTTCTTTGGGCCTAGGTTAGGTGCCTTTAGTGGTCTGTTCTTTTGGGCTGGTGTCTTGTTTGGTTTAGTGGGGCCGTTTAGATGGGTGACTCTTACCATGACATCTCGGTGTTGGCATGGAACATTAGAGGTTGTGGTCGGGTCCTCAATCGTAAGCATCTCTATCGGTTAATTAGACAGCATAGACCTGACTTCCTTTTCCTCTCTGAGACTAAGAGATCCAAGGACCAGCTGTACAAGCTTCTTCCCTTTCTTTCGAACTATGATACTTTCGTTGTGGACCCTAGTAACAAGGTCGGTGGCCTGGCCCTTTTCTGGTCGGCGGATTACCAAGTGGAGATCATACACGCGGACGAAAATATTATTCATACTCAGACCAAGCATATTGATAGTGGCACCCCCTTTGTGCTTACGGGCTTTTATGGGAGCCCGTACAGTAAAAACCGGATGAACCCTTGGTCTACTATGCGTAACCTGCATGTTAACCATAACCCTAGTAGACCTTGGTTGTTATTGGGAGACCTTAACACCATTCTTCATCCTTCTGAAAAGGAGGGAGGTAACCTTAATTTCCCCTCCCATGCTAATAAAATTAAAGATGAAATCAATGCCTTAGGTCTTAGAGACCTTGGTTTTAGAGGCCCCCAGTACACTTGGACGAATAAACATTTTACGGGCTCTCTGATTAACGAGAGGTTGGACAGGGCGTTGGCTAATTATAACTGGTTAATGGAATTCCCGTCTACTCTTCTCACCCATCTGGAAGGAGTTGGGTCGGATCACCTCCCTATCTTGCTTACTACTCTTCCGTCCTCGGATCTTGGACGGAAACCGTTCAAATTTATCAGAACCTGGATGTCGCACCCGGATTGTGGGGAATTTATTAAGAACCATTGGCCTCCTACTCCTAATCTCATCCACCCTAAGCTCAATCAACTAGCTCTTCATCTCTCGCGTTGGAATAAACATGTCTTTGGGAACCTGGACACAAAGATCTCGGAATTAACTAAGGCTCTTCAAGAGGCTGAGATTAATCATGAGGTTTGCAATTCTTTGAATCAGGCGCTCGAAAACACATATCTCCAGCTCGAGAGTCTCTGGAAGGAGAAATCTCGCAATGACAATATTCAGTTGGGAGATCGAAACACCAAATTTTTCCACGCCAAAGCTATTAATCGGAACAGGAAGAACCAGATTTCCGCTGTCAAACAGAATGATGGCTCCTGGAGTTATGAGGCTTCGGATATTGCTAATATCTTCTCTCACAATCTTCAAACCATCTCCACCTCTGCTGAGTCTTACATCGCTCCTGATCTCCTCAATATATTTCCTTCTCAGATTACCCTTGCTCAGAACAGAATTCTGACTAGCATTCCTTCGGATTCTGATATCTTTAAAGCGATGACTTCGCTTAAATCTGATTCTGCTCCTGGCCCGGATGGTTACCCTCCTCTCTTATATAAAGCTAACTGGGGTACGGTTAAAGGTGATGTCACTAAGCTGGTTGTGGACTTCTTCCACAATGGTTTTCTTCCTCACCAGGTTAACCACACCCATATTTGCCTTATTCCGAAAACCAAATCTCCGCAAACAACCGCTGATTACAGACCTATTAGTCTCATGAATACCACTTATAAGGTCATTACTAAATTATTGGCTAATCGTCTTAAAGTGTTTCTTCCGGATATTATTTCTCCTTTTCAAGCTGCTTATGTCCCGGGCCGACAAATTACTGATAATGTCATTATCAGTTAAGAGCTGACACACTCCTTCAAGGTCACTAGAGGAGCTAAAAGCTATTTTGCCCTTAAGCTGGATATGTCGAAAGCCTTTGATCGGATTGAGTGGGATTTTTTAGAGACTGTGATGAGCCACATGGGTTTTTCTGATCAATGGCTTAAGATGATACATGAATGCATCTCGACGTCCACTATGGCAGTTCTCATTAATGGTAGGTCGAGTCTGACCTTCAATGTTACCAGGGGCATTAGACAAGGAGACCCTCTTTCCCCGTTTCTGTTCACCATTGCCATGGAAGGTCTTAGCAGGCTGCTTGAGAGCGGATATGCAGCAGAAACGTTTCTTGGTTTTCAGCTTCCTCGGTCTAGTATTCAAATCAAACACCTTCTCTTTGCAGACGATTGCATCATTTTTGGACAAAACTCTCTGGAAAATCGTTCTGTTCTCCAAAATATTCTGGATATGTTCTGCAAAGCTTCAGGCCAATTAATCAACTACGAGAAATCCTCGGTGTTCTTTTCAAAAAATACTCATCCCAAATTTAAGCGTCTGACTATTAGAAATCTCAAAGTTCATCAAGCTTCTGCTCTTGATAAGTACCTTGGTACTCATTTGTTCATTGGAGCTAGCAAAACGAGACTTTTTTCTTCTATCACTAACCAAATCCAGCTCAAGCTCTCCAAATGGAAAGCCTCTCTCCTTTCTCAAGCTGGCCGCTCTATAGTGATTTCCACGATAGCAGCGGCTGTTCCCCGATACCAAATGCAATGCTTTGCAATACCGAAAGGTGTAAGCAGACGCATTGAAGCCATGCAAAGGGCTTTCTGGTGGGGAAAATCCAAAACTATTCATACCATTCACTGGGAGGCTATTTGTCGTCCCAAAAAGATGGGTGGCCTTGGCTTTAGGCTTCCTGATCTTGATAACAAAGCTTTCCTGAGCAAATTAGTGTGGCGTCTTCTTAAATTCCCGGATTCTCCTTGGGCTAAAATTCTTAAGGCGAAATACTACAATAAAGAGAAGTTTCCGAAAGAAGCTAAACATCACCATTCTTGGCTCTGGAAGTCCATATCCAAACACATCAGTACGATTTCTAATCTTGTTTTCTGGGATGTCAATCGAGGTACTCATATTAATATTTGGAATGACTTTTGGATTCCTAACCATCCTCCCCCGTTGGCTAATGATCATAATTGTCCGCTTTCTACAGTGGAGCAACTCATTACCCATAACCATTGGAATACGAATATTTTATCTCAATATTTTAAAACAAACATATGTAATGCAATTTTGAGTATTAATTTACAGGTACACCGGGTGGACATTGCTAGATGGTCTTTAACTAAAACAGGTAACTTTACAATCAAATCTATGTATAACTTCTTACGAGCTGCGAGAAACCAGAATGAGACGAAGGAATGGAAATTTATATGGGATCTGCCTGTTATACCGAGAATAAAACTATTCGTCTGGAAATGCTGTACTAATAGCCTCCCAGTGCGAGACAAAATCGGTAAATTCATTGGAGGAATGTTTAACTGTGGTTATTGTAATGACAGGGAAACTATGATACATGTGCTGCTTCATTGTGAATTTTCCAAATCTGTATGGTTTTTATTTAATATCATTTCAGAAAATATAAACAGTTTGCAGGAATGGATTATATCTTGGAAGGAAGTAGATGCAGACACACAGGTTCTCTTCTCAACTGTTCTGTGGCATATTTGGAAGGCTAGGTGTGAGAAATGTCCCGCCCAGACTGACACGACTCATGAAATGATGATAACCAGGATTAGAGGTTCCCCTATGCTAACTAGTCTCGGTCATGTCAATGAGGAGTTGCAGGTAAGTGAACAGTCGAGCCACATCTCATCTTCATTTGTTCAGATAAATGTTGATGCCTCGTTCACGGATGTAACGGAAAATGCTGGAGTTGGTTGTTTCATTCAAGACGAGCAGTCAACGTTTAGGGCAGCGGCAGCTTATATGGTAAAGGGTCAAAATGCCGAAGAATGTGAATGTTGGGCTATCATAAAGGATTTGGAGTTGGCTAAACACAACAACATACACTGCATTCGTATCGAAAGTGATAACCTCAATATTATAAGGCGCATAAATAACAAACAATCGACAGTCTACTGGCAATCAGAGAACCTTATGATTACTATTAAACAGCTAGCAGATGAAGTCGGTGAAGTAGTCTTCTCTTTTATCCCGAGAGAGAGGAATACGAGGGCGGATCAGTTAGCAAAATGGAGCAGGATGCATGAAGGCAATTGGATGTGGCTGTCGGAACAGGCTTTTCGGGAGGCTTTTCCTTCGGTTTAGGCGTTTTTTGTTTTCTTTGTCTCTTTTTCTATTTTCTCAACAAAAAAATAAAAAAGAAAATTTATAATATTTTTCTTTTCTAATTATTGTAGTTTGGCACATGTATTTTAATGGGTTATCTCCCCCCAATAGAGTTTTTTCTCCAACTATAACTCACTTTCGAAATTCACATTCGGTCTAAAATTTGTATGGCAATTTATGTAATTACGGATGTACAATGTGTCTTGTTATTTTGCTTTTAAAACTACCTATTTAATTTAGGAAGGTACAACTTGACTTTTATTTTGTAGATATCTTTTGAGGATATCTAGAAAATCCAACGGTTAATTAGCTCAAGCTCATACCCTCTCATTTATAATTATGTTACATTTGGTGATATGTTTTTTTTTTCCAATGATTTTAAATGAAATAGGAGTCCGTTTTAGTCTGCTGCTTGTTCCAACTTGGTAATGAAACTGGTTGATGTTTTTGGTTGTTTTACCAAACAAATTGACTCTGTTTTAGCCTTTTAGGTATGAAATTGATTTGGGTACACCTAAGGGAAGAAATCTTTGTGATTTGAAATATGAAATAAACTGAAATTAGTAAGTATCTAAGTTGAAATCAAAAACAAAATTATTCAAATTATATACGCATTAAGATATTTTGGATTTGGTAGTAATAAATTTTGGCAGCGGCTTTGGGGCGTAAAGAATAATCTCCGGAGAATAAATTCTTTAGGGAATCCATGTTTTTCTGTACATTCTCAGGGCAATGTTATTTTTTAACCCAAAAATTAACTTGATCAAACATTGCCCCCTAATCGTCATCTTCTTCTCTATCACCACCACAACTTCCCACCACCACCATTTTGACCACCATTTCCTCTTCTTCTCTCTTATCTCCTCCTCTCTCACTTATTGTTACTATCTCTCTCGTTCTATCCCTCTCTGTCTCTCTCTCATTATCTCTCTCTATTGTTCTCGTTATATATGTCTTTCGATCTCTCACTGTTTCTCTCTCAGTCTCTCATTGTGTATTGATTGATCTCTCATTGTTTATTTTTCTCTCTCATTCTCTGAAACAGACACTGATCCAGCGAAGGGAAGTGATCCCTTCGCCAGAACCAGACCTCGAGGAGGGTTTTTCGCGAAACCCTTCGATGATTTTGTGGTTACGAAACATTTTGTGGCCACGAAACGTTTTGTGGCCCTGACGATTTCGTGGCTAAAAAACGTTTCGTGGCCACAAAACATTTCGTGGCCACGAATTCTGTGATCTCCACATAGAGATCTATACATACCGCAAAAGAAAGAGGAGGAGATATAGACTGCGAGAAAGAGAGATAAAGACTGCGAGAGAGAAAAATGAGAAATTAATCTACAGAGAGATATGTCTACTCTGAGAGAGATGAGAGGGATATACAATGAAAGAAAGAGAGAGAGAGAAAGAGAGAGAGATCCAGAATTAGAACGACAAAGAGATAGTTAGTGAGAGCGAGAGAGAGTGAGAGAGAGAGGGAACGAGAGAGAGAGCTTAGATGTATGTAAAAGATTTTTGTGTAAAGATAAAAATAGAATTAGGATTTTGTAAACTCATCTTACAAACTCATAAACTAACTAAAAATACTTTTGATTAAATCAACTAAATATTATTATATTGGAATAATTTATTCCCATTTTTTTCGTGCTTCTTTTTTGGTAACGGTTTTGCACTATTTTGACAGTTTCTACATACATTTTGACTTTGCAGGCTTTTTGTTGGTTATATGACTTTAATTTCTCACAAAAAAAAAATGCCTCGTATCACTACATTTGAGCTTGTTGAGGCTCCTCATAATAATGTTATCCTAAAGTTGAAGTCACAGATTCGATTCCAACCCGTCTATTATTCTCAAAGATCAATTCTGGAAGAGGTAAAGAACTACTTTTAGGATTTAATTTTGATTTTGTTGTTGGGTTTTGTTTGTACTAAAGTCTTGATATCCTCGCTATTGAACTTAAGCCTTCCGTCACCCCCACTATTTTCTTTGTTGTGTAAATCTTATATTTACATGTGATGGTTTGATATTGCCACTTGAACTTTGATAAATCTCATGTGTTGGATTTCCTTTGTTAGCACGTCAAGTTTTTCTTTTTGTTGAAACGGTAACAAGAATACTTGATTACCCAAATGAAATAATTATACCCTTCTCGAAAAAATTTCCTAAGTTTCAGAGGGTTTTCATAAAAGTAAAATTTGAAACCTTTTTATATGAATTGATTTGGTTGATGAATTGGAAATGCAGGCGAAAGAATCGCCACGTTGTACTTTTCAGCGAGGACGTACCTTCCTAGTGAAAGTGCAGAAATAATCAACCTTACCGTGGACAGCAAGACACGGGGTGTCAAATCCAAGCTCTACAAACAGATGGCTTGTGTAGTCATTGAGGGTTCATGGTGACCAAATTTTGTCACGGAGAAAAATTTGGAAATAGGAGATGCTTGTGCCTTAGTAACTTTCTAAGCAAATACAGCAGAGGACAACAGAGTTGAATGTTATAATCTTCCAGGTTGTCGGAGAGGTCAGTCCCCCGTTTAGCATTTGGAAAAAATTTATGGAGGTTGGAACGCAAAGAAGATGACTTGATGCAAGAAGATCGAAAAATATGAGTTGGAAGTTATTTTATGACTTAAAACTGGAACTTTTTTATTTATACTTCTTGAAAAGTTTGAAACAAATTTTAAATGGAACGTAGTTTGAATTTATTAGGATTCACCCGAATCCATCACCGATCCGGTTCTACCAGCCACCCTAGAGTTCTGTCCACTTGGATCACCGATCCATTAGATAGATAAACAGATACTGTATCTTAGATAAACATGTTCAAATTTCCTTATGTATTCCTATATACTAGTATTTAAGTTTATCTATATCTCCCTCTAGGTTTCTCACCTCTTTCTCTTAGCTAATAGTTACACCTCTTCACAAAACTCCCTTTTTTAGATTATAATATTCGTTGTTTATGTTGTATTTCATTTAACAATCGAACTCAGCATGTCACCTAGCCAAGTTACACTAATAACTAATTCACGCCTTGATTTTATTTGGCAATCATGGTAGAACACCTTTGTACTGAGCTACTAGAGAAAGATTAAAGAATAGAACACCTCAGTTTTTTATCTTATGTTTTTTTTATCTGGTAGAATTGGTTATCTGGATCTAACCCACCTGAGTCTGCCTGATTAGTTTAAATTTGACTTCTTTGAGTGGCTACTTGATCTAGTCAAGAGAACAACAATCATTAATTAGATTATTATATATAATGGACTGTAACGCACTAACGCCCCAAATTGAGATTTCCACGCCCGCCGCCATGAAAACCTAAACTTAAAGCATTTCTCCGCAGAACAGTGAACATAGGCGATATATTCATCAAAGAGGCAAATAACATCAAACATGAAGCTCAATAGTAACGATAAATCAACTAACGAAACCTTACCAAGTTTTCAAAACTCATATAATGTCTCCAAATCATTGACAGATATGTCGAACAAGATCAAATAAAAGCAAAAACAAGTGCTTAGGAGATGCAACTCCAAATAACTACTTTTTTTTTTATGAGAGAACATTGCATTAAAGAAAAATGAGAGTACAAAATACAAATCAAACAACTAAAGTAAAGCCGAAACAAAAGAAGGTACAGAATTCCACACTATTCTGTCTTCATTTCTTCTTCCCCATTTCGCAATCGCATCAGCTGGAGCATTGCAATCCCTAGGTACACAGGTGAACATGATTCCTTTGAAATTGTCTATAAGGGATCTAATTTGTTGAATAATCTTTAAGGATTGCCAGTGTAGTCCTATATTTTGACCATTGATGAAATTGACAAGAGCTTGATTATCACTTTCTATATGAGCGTGAGTAATGTTTAATTCTAATGCCCATTGTATACTTGAGAGGATAGCCATTCCTTCACACTCTTCCGCGTTTTGGCATCGCACCGAGTTTGCTGCTGCTATAATGAATTTCGACTCTTCATCTCTGATAATACATCCTATTCCGGCCGGCTCTGTAGCTTTGGTAAAAGAGGCGTCAACGTTCAATTTTAAATATGGTGTCGATGGAGGTCTCCATATTTGTTTCTTAGTGGATTTCCTGCATTTGTTAGTTATAGCCGACTCAATCTTGAGAGGCGTGATAGACACATTATTAATTCTGTCTATTATTTGTCGAGGATTTTGTTTGTTCGTGTTAAAACAGTTTTCACATCTAGCTTTCCAAATGAACCAGAGTATCTTGGCGTATTGATTGGTAATATCCTCATTTAGTGTTTTCCATTGTTTGATCCATTGATTAGTCGAGCTAATCTGATCTGTTCTCACTTGATAATTGAACCATATTGCTTTAGCAAAGGTGCAGTGAAGCATCACATGGTCTAAAGTTTCGTTTTCATCACAGTTGATACACGAGAATTGGTCTCCAATGAATTTACCAATTTTATCTTTGACAGGTAAGCTATTGGTACAACATTTCCATAGGAATAGTTTCACACGTGGTATAGTATTCAAATTCCAGATAAATACCCAGTCGGAGTGGTCCTGCATAACATTCGTGCTTTCTGTTCTTAAATAGTAATACATTGATTTTATAGAGAAATTACCTGATTTAGTTAATGTCCATATCGGTTTATCTTCTTGATTACTTTGGAGGTTGATGCTCAGGATAGATCTGCATATCTCATCATTAAAACATTGATGTAACATCTGAAAATTCCAAGTGTTATTAGTAATAAGTTATGAGACCCACTTAAAGTTAGACCCCGTATGGTTAGTTATGGGAGGGGGGTGGTTCGGGATCCAAAAATCTTGCCAAATGTTAATGTTAGTCCCTGTATTAATGTCCCAGAAAATAAGACCTTCCATATTA
>BEHA01005796.1:213124-232064 GCA_002897215.1 Eschscholzia californica subsp. californica | reverse complement strand
AGCGGGTAAAAAAATATTTTTTTTGTAATTTTGATAAATATTGCCGACGGTAATTATTTCTAATGCACCGTCGTCGTCACAATGTGATTCCTAGGAAAGTAACTGGATATTGCCGACGGAGTGGGAATTTAGGAGAGCGTCGGCACTACCACTCCCGACGGTAGGCTGTCGTCGGCAGATTCGTCGGCAATAGTATCCCCGACTCTCATATAGCCGACGTTTTCTGAGCCGTCGGTAGTCACTTCTGCCGACGGTTTTTGTTAGTTGCCGACGGCTTTATGCCGTCGGCAATAACCTTGATTTTTGTAGTGCCATGAAACAGTAGTAGTGATTGCTACTCTTTGTGGGTGAATTTGAAACAAACAGAAGCAGTTTCTGTTCGTCTTTCATGGATTTGCTAGTTGTTTGATCCAAAAATATGATTTTTAGGGTTTTTTTTTATTTGGAATAAAAGACAAGTAAATTTTGATCCAAGAAAATAATGTCTCTCCATAGTTTCTCTCTGCAAATTTGTAGGTGATGAAGAAGAACAAAGTCTAGGGTTTATGGAACAAAAGAGAGAAGACTTCAATTAAAATCTCTAATTCTTAGAGGACAAGAGTGAAAAATAATAGAGTGTTGTCCCCTTAAAATGATTGTCCATATAAAATTAGTAATTTTTTTAGTTGTCCATATAAAATAGTTGTCCATATAAGAAAATTAGTCGTCCATATATTGGTCACCTTAATGTAACCGTGCAAGATCATGATATTTGAATGGCAACAAATAACCCCACGTCTCTACCAATGTCTAAGTTTCTTAGTTTTATCTTATCGGTTTTAATCATCAAGTACATGATTTTATTTTATTTTGGTGATGAGTTTTTCTTAATGTATTTTTAATAACAAAATTTATTTAATGTGATTTAATCTTAAGTTATTTTTAATAGAAAGATATTAAAGATATTAAATTTTAAGTGATCAAAATATCTTTTCAATGAAATTAGGTCAGTGAATCCAAAAAAAATTAAATGAGATGGAAGAGAGTGTTGGTGAAATGAAGGAGCCTAAAACCAGTAAATCCAAAGCAATTAGAAAGGAAATGTAACGAAAAGAAAATACTAACCTCATGATGCAAGAAACGACCTAGAATAAACTACAAATCGAACAAAAAGGAAGCATAAATTTTGAGTCACGCAGATTTTATCAAATAGGAAAGAAGTAATTGAAAAATAACTTACTTGAAAATGAAATTCTTGAGGCAACCGAGAACCCAAGAAGGTGCTACGTGAAGATGAAACAAAGGGAGATTTTGTAGAAGTTTATGTCTGCCTTGTAACTGATATAAGTTAGTCATGAAGGTTATGAAAGGAGATTTATTGAAAATTAAACTGTTTTACCTTGAAATCGTATCACCATTCTTCTTGAGACCATCTTTGTGGTGATTTAACCATAATTCATCAATTAATGAGGGAGTAATGGAGGATGCGGTATGAGATTGAAGAAGAAGGTGGAGGTAGATTGTGAAATTGAAATATGTAACGGCAGATGAACTAATGGAGGAGGAAGAGAAATGGGTATAGGTGAAGTCGATTTGGGTTTGCGTAAGGACGTTTTCTTCTTAATTCCCCTCTTCACTTCTTCAGTAATGGGGTTTTGACCGTTATGCTTACTGAAAGTAATGTAGGTAGTAAATGGAGAGAGAGAGAGAGAGAGAGAGAGAGTTATATCCAATGGCTCAATTACGGGTTTGACCCACCCATTCTTATCAATCTGCCCTCTCAACCAATCATAACCGTGTAGATTAACAAAATGAAGAATGTTAACGGTCCAGATTCATTGAATTGTTTACTTTCTTCAATTGAGTAGGTGAACAAATTTTCATTTTCTTAAGTAGGTAATAGATCGAAAGGTGAAGATGCTATGGAAAACACAACGAACGACCGGATTTGTCACTTGGTTTGTCGGGATCAGCACAAAACATTGTGTTTTGTTATATAGACTAGGTATAACCCGTGTCCGTTGGACACGGGTTGTTTGCATTTGTTATAAACCACCACGGACACGGGTTGTTTGCATTTGTGATTAACAACCAAAAAAATATTAGAAGTTTATACATCTCATTATAGTCGTTATCTAATTGGATCTAGTAAATCAACAAAAAGTAGTAGACACTTGCAGAAAAGTAAAAAAGTGTCGAGCCATATAAAAATAAAAATCTAAAAACATAATTCTGCCAAAAATAATGATACAAAATATGACAGTAGAATCATAATTGTGAACATGAATATCTTAAGAAGATGTAACTAATAGTCTTCTATGATTTACTGGAATCAAATTATGACAAAATAAAAAGTTGCAATGTTTGTCCAACAACTTTACCATCTATAAAAAGAATGCCTTGTCTTTAGCTATCATGGTCTAAATTCACCTGCAAGATTTTTCTCATCTGACACTAATGCCTTGGCACAAAAACAATATTCCGATAAGATTCCAGATACACCAGCAACTTTGAGTCTGCAGTTGCCGCGTCCCATACCTGAATGAAAAAAGTATCTTATTTTCGATGACGAGTGAGAGAAGACTTAAATAACGAATAATCATCTGCAACACTAAAGCATTAAGTTATGTTGATATTCCGCCAAGATTGCTATTGAACCACCCACCTGGTATAGTTCAAAGAATATATAAGGCACCGTATATTAGATTGGCATATATATATATACTAGGTGTCCACCGCGTCCTACGAACGCGGTAGATCCCTTTTAGCTAACGCTTTTGTTATTGTATCCGTCTTGGTCGACACGCCTCGGTGGTGTGTCTATCTCGAGGTTGTGCATGTCTTAGGGTGCATTTTTCTCTGTTTTCATAACCAGTTTAGTCCTTTTACATTATGGACATAATAACCCATTCTTTATGAGATAACTACCGTCCATGTCCCTCCTACAAAAATCACGGGATTTTCAATTTTCTAGGGTGAATTTGGAATGTTTCTAATGTGGGCGTGATTTAGGGGATTTAAAGCAGCTAACGTATAAATCCGAAATTGATTTTTCTCTATCTTCTAATCGTTTTGGAAAGCAAATCTATTTCCAAATCAATTCGAAACAAAAATCGTAACCAAATCAATTTTCTCTCTCTTTACAGATTTGGAAACCAAATCAATTTTCTCTCCTTACTATGTAAATTTTTTTCGATTCAAATCAATTTTCTCTCACTTAACTTTCAGATTTGGAAATAGTATATTTTCTAGGATCGATTTAGCGTGATTTGGGGATTAATATACAAAACATATATATCACTTTCTCTCACTTAACTTTTAGATTTGGAAATAGTATATTTTTCTGGGAACATTAAAGCAACATATGTTTTCGTTTTTACTCATACATAATTACACTTAGAATACAAATTATGAAACAAATACGTAAATTATGTATTATTTATGACGAGGAAACCATCATTTGTCAAGTATACAACATAATTTATCAAATGTATGTGGGTCTTGTTCAATAAATTACACATAATTTCTTCTACATTACACATCCTTTACATTCTGTTACAAAAAAAAATTTCAAAATCTTCTTTGGTTCAAAAATGGTGCCCATCCATGTACTCTCCATTAGTTTCGTTGACTCACTTTGATTTGATGATTCTCTTTGAAATTTCATCTGGTATATCAAATCTACACACATAAATACACATACATTAAAGAAAAAAAATCATATATTGTGTTATAAACTACATGTACGGTTTCGTAAATTATATATAATGTTTGTCAAATTTTGACAACATTTGAAGGTTTTGAGTAGTTTGGTAAACTTATCATGGCTACTGTTTTGGATGAAAAGTACACGTAATGGTAAATAAATAATAGATAATTTATGTGCACTTATACGTAAATTATATACATAATGGTAAGAACATGAAGATATACGTAAATTATATATACTTTATTGCAAAACACAGGAGATTTGATAGTAATGTTCTATAAAATACCCATAATTTACTATAAATTTTGGTAATTTACGATAAAGTACATGTACTGTAAATTCTGTTATGAGTAACCGTACGAAAAAACAAATGTTTCATAAATCCGTACGGATTGAAGACCAGATTTGAAGAAAAAAAATGAGAATATCATTAAGTTTAAACTACAAATATAAAGATATCTGCTATGATGATTGATTGCAATAATGTCAAACTCGAGTTGATGGATTAAACATCAAGATCAAAAACATAAATGAAATTTTAAGAGGGAGAAAGAAAATAAACATCAAACATTCGATTGATGATTGATAATCTGATCTCACGAAATATCAGAAACAACAGAAGATTAAACATAGATCTAAAGATCTTAAACAGTTATGAAAATTTTAGGGTTTTAGTTATGAATAATTGAATAAGGAATAAACATAAAGATCTTAAACAGTTATGAAAATTTTAGAGAGAGAAAATAAACATCATACATTCGAAGTTAATGAATTAGTAAACAGATCTTATAGATATGTATCATAAATCTGATACGTTTTATATCTTATAGATATAATTAGGATTTTAGTTATAAGAAGAAATATTAGATATTAACAATGGTGTTTATAAAGATTTCGAAAGTATTAAACCTGATAAATGATGAATTTGGACAGAAATATAATGTAGAAGAAGAAGATTTTCTGAGTTTAATAGAGGTTTGTCAACTGAATCGATTTTAGAGAGATCAAATAAAGAGTTTCCGTTACTGAAAATAATGAAGATATCCTTACTTTGAATAGAAACATGATTGGAGAGAAATATAGGAGATAAATATGGAAAAAGATATGCATAAAATCGGTTTTAGAGAGATCAAATAAAGAGTTTCCGTTACTGAAAATAATGAAGATATCCCTACTTTGAATAGAAACATGATTGGAGAGAAATATGGGAGATAAATATGGAAAAAGATATGCATAGATTTCGAAGGTAAATTAGTTATAAAATATGAAAAGGTTAGATTAGGGATTATGAAATAATATTTATTCTAGAGATTTGTGTTTTCTCTCTAGATGAGACCAAATGGACTAGATATCCATTTATATTATTTTTTTTGTTTTAAAACCCTTTATAGGATTAGAGAGGATTATATCTACTATTAGGACCCGTTTTTTGGACTATAAACCCAAAAATTCATTCCAAAATATGAGGATAAAATTCTAAAACACCCAACAATTTGGTGTAGGCACCTTTTTAACACAATAAAGGGGTGTGAAACGTAAGAAGCCTGAGCACCTTTAGTAGTTCCTAAATAAATCTCTCCATCCAAAAACGAGCACTGACATCTCCATTGTTCATTTCTATTAGGGTTAAGGAATCAAAACTATTCCATAATTGCTTGCAGTTAGGGAGATACTAAACTACAAAAACACAGAGATGTTGATCCGGTGCCCAAGTGGCTTGCAACCAGGGTTTTGCAGAACCTAATGGACTAGGAATAAAAAAGGATTATTTCCCAAATAGCCCCCAACTTTATGAGTGGTTTCCTGCCTAGCCCCCTACTTTGTCAAAAATACCCAGATGGCCCTTTTATCACTTACCGTTAAACACCGTTGACCAGTCAACATTTCTCTCTATTCCATCTCATCACCTCTCTCTGCCAACTCGTCTTTTCGCCACCTCATCGTCTTCTTCAGCAAGGTCGCCGACCTGCCAACTTTCCAGCCGGTGACATATAAATATTAAAAAAAAAAAAAAAAAAATTAGCATCTCTCCTCCCTCTCTTTATACACACTCCGGCAAAGGGAAACCCTTCGCCGCAGTAGGTCTATTCTCTTAACAGATCAAGGTACTCCGGCGAAGGTTTTCCCTTCGCCGGAGTGTGTAGAAAGAGAGAGATGATAAAAAAAAAAAATTTTTGTTTTAGAGAGAGAGGAGAGAGAATATAAAAATAATATATATTTGAAGGTCGTCGGCCGGCGACCTTGCCGGAGAAGACGATGAGGTGGCGAGAAGATGAGGTGGCAGAGAGAGGTGATGAGATGGAAGTGAGAGAAATTTTGACTGGTTAACGGTGTTATAATGGTAAGTGAAAAAGGGGGTCGTCTGGGTATTTTTGACAAAGTAGGGGGCTAGGCAGGAAACCGGCCACAAAGTTGGGGGCTATTTGGGAAATAACCTAATAAATTAGGGCGCCCAAATAAGAATCTTAACTAGGGTATGCAATTTCAGGGAGATACAGAGATGATTACTTCCGTTAAAGGTCTCTTGTTCTTTCGGGTCATCTCGATTCCTGTCATCTTGTGAAATTGAATATTCAGAAATCTTCTAAGATAGATAGTTAATGTAGTTGATGTTTGAGAATTGAATCCATATAAAATTGTGAAACTGGGCTTTGGGTTTTAAAATTGTGAAATCAGTCCATGAACAGATTGGGAGAGATGAATACTCCATCCCAAAATTGAGAGAAACTTTCTCTGTGCAATTTCACAAGAGTAAGAGAAGAGTGAGAGAGAGAGAAAGAGATGATATGTGCGCCTTGGTAAATTTTCAGTGGTCTTCTTCCCAAAATCGATTTCAAGGATACAATGATTTGTAGTCATAGAGGAGATTTGAAGGCTTTGTTTCTGCTTTGAGTTGATGAGAGAGGGAGAGAGAGAGAGAGAGAAAAAAAAATTCAGAGTAGAAGGATAGAGTATGTGCGAGAGAGAACGAGAGATCCGTGTAAGGGAGGAGAGGGAGCGTAACATAAGGGTAGGAAATTTTATTAGAGTTTTTTCCTACTTAATTTCACCAAGGGAAATCTACTTTTCACCTTTTTGTACCAACCAAACATCGAAAAATCGATTTTTCCAACCCATTTTCTAACGTATGTGAGTAAGTATTTGGATGTGAAAACTAACTATTTCTGATGGGAGAGAAATCAAGTTTGTTGGTTTGAAATCAAGTTTTAAGTGTTTTGTAGGAATGTAGGAAAATAAAGGTGGCTTTAGAAAATGATATTATTTGGGCTCTCAGGGGGTGCCTTCGTCTCATCTTAAATACCGACGGATCCAAATCCATAAAGAGAAGCAAGAGCAAATAGGTAGAATGAGAGAGAGCAGATCAGCAGAAAGAGAGATAGCGGATCAGTAGAGATGCAGAGAGTGGATGCAAATCGACCTTAATCACGTCAGTTTAAGTTTTGTTCTTCTTCAACGTTAGGGATACAAAACATCCCTAGACACATATCTAGTTTTCGAGTTCGATTTATTTTTACTTGTATCACCAAAAGCAAATAAAAGAAATGGGTAAATAAGAACTTCAAGAAACAAACCCACAAATTAAATTTGGGCATAATCTGTATACAAACATGAATGACTTTATAATATTTTGATAATGAGAAATAAATGGAGATTAGGTTTTCCATTTTAAGTGACTCAATCACTACAAGAGTTCCAACCATCATCCATCATCAATCTAGTTAGAACAACATGGAGAGGGTGGGAAAACCATTTCACCATGTAATATGTGGTAAAATTTTGAACCTCTTTTTCCAACCTTTTTTCCTTACCGGAAATTGGTTTGTTAACGTTTGTAGTTGAATCAAACGACCACACCTTAATTTTCTTACAAAAATCTATATCCCAACGTGATTTACTTATGTATTAAACGGACCCTTACAGCCCCAATAATTTCGTAGTTGAAAATTAAAATCAAAATTCCACACACGTACATCACACACCTACATAATTTTGGATTGGGAGTCCTTGTTGAGAGCCTAGACATCAGAATTGAAAAAGTCAGGTGCTCCCAAAATTCATGGACTCCCAAAATTGTAAGCACCCGTACATTGGGTTTGCTCTTAGACTTCGAGTCCCAATACAACCTTAAAGAAAGTAACATTTCTGTTAAGATGAAGATGACTAAATAGTTTTAAGTACAACGTTAGCACCCCACTCTACAAATTTCAAAATTCTGAACAAATTTCGAATCACTTAAAAATAAGGAGACGAGTGGCATAGGGTTCGGAGTAGCCAAAGATTGAGAAGAGAAGAAGTAGCACTTGGTAACCAAGATAAGAAAACCATAATCGACGATAGTTGATACCTAGTACAAAACCTTTGAGGACAGACTGAGCCTTCAAGATCTGGTACGAGATCTTTAACTCCTGCAGATGCAAAAGTTGCAGCTAGTGAAAAAGGGAAAGTACTTGCAATCGACATATTCGAACTTATTATGAAGTAGCGGTGAAGAAATGATTTTTGTTAATGAGTGAAATGTATACATACCTAATCGCCAACGACGATGATGGTTAGTGTGAAGAGGTAAATCATCTTCATTGTTCTTTGTCGTACTTGAGATTTCAGTCCATGAACAGATTGGGAGAGACGAATACTCCATCCCAAAATTGAGAGAAACTTTCTCTGTGCGATTTCACAAGAGTAAGAGAAGAGTGAGAGAGAGAGAGAGAGAGAGAGAGAGAGAGAGAGAGAGAAAGAGATGATATGTGGGCCTTGGTAAATTTTCAGTGGTCTTCCCAAAATCGATTTCAAGGATACAATGATTTGTAGTCATAGAGGAGATTTGAAGGCTTTGTTTCTGCTTTGAGTTGATGAGAGAGAGAGAGAGAAAAAAAATTCAGAGTAGAAGGATAGAGTATGTGCGAGAGAGAACGAGAGATCCGCGTAAGGGAGGAGAGGGAGCGTAACATAAGGGTAGAAAAATTTGTTAGAGTTTTTTCCAACTTAATTTCACCATGGGAAATCTACTTTCCACCATTTGGTACCAACCAAACATCGAAAAATCGATTTTTTCAACCCATTTTCTAACGTATGTGAGTAAGTATTTGGATGTGAAAACTAACTATGTCTAATGGGAGAGAAAGTCAAGTTTGTTGGTGGAGATCAAGTTTTAAGTGTTTTGTAGGAATGTAGGAAAATAAGGGTGTCTTTAGAAAATGATATTATTTGGGCTCTCAGGGGGTGCCTTCATCTCATCTTAAATACCGATGGGTCCAAATCCATACAGTGAAAGCAAGAGCAAATAGGTAGAATGAGAGAGAGAGCAGATCGGTAGAATGAGAGATAGCAGATCAGTAGAGATGCAGAGAGTGGATGCAAATCGACCTTAATCACATCAGTTTAAGTTTTGTTCTTCTTTAACGTTAGGGACACAAAACATCCCTAGACACATATCTAGTTTTCGAGTTCGATTTATTTTTACTGGTATCACCAAAAGCAAATAACAGAAATGGGTAAATAAGAACCTCAAGAAACAAACCCACAAATTAAATTTGGGCATAATCTGTATACAAACATGAATGACTTCATAACATTTTGATAAGGAGAAATAAGCGGAGATTAAGTTTTCCATTTTAAGTGACTCAATCACTACAAGAGTTCCAACCATCATCCATCATGAATCCAGTTAGAACAACATGGGGAGGGTGGGAAAACCATTTTACCATGCAATATGTGGTAAAATTTTGAACCTCTTTTTCCAACTTTTTTTCCTTACCGGAAATCAGTTTGTTAACGTTTGTAGTTGAATCAAACGTCTAAACCTTAATTTTCTTACGAAAATCTATATCCCGACGTGATTTACTTATGTATTAAACGGACCCTTACAGCCAATAATTTCGTAGTTGAAAATTGAAATCAAAATTCCACACACGTACATCACACACCTACATAATTTTGGATTGGGAGACCATGTTGGGAGCCTGACAGCACAATTGGAAAAGTCATGTGCTCCCAAAATTCATACTCCCAAAATTGTGAACACCCGTACATTGGATTTGCTCTTAGACTACGAGTCCCAATACAACCTTTTAGAAAGTAACATTTCTGTTAAGATGAAGATGACTAAATAGTTTTAAGTACAACGTTAGCACCCCACTCTACAAATTTAAAAATTCTGAACAAATTTCGAATCACTTAAAAATAAGGAGACGAGTGGCATAGGGTTCGGAGTAGCCAAAGATTGAGAAGAGAAGAAGTAGCACTTGGTAACCAAGATAAGAAAACCATAATCGACGATAGTTGATACCTAGTACAAAACCTTTGAGGACAGAATGAGCCTTCAAGATCTGGTACGAGATCTTTAACTCCTGCAGATGCAAAAGTTGCAGCTAGTGAAAAAGGGAAAGTACTTGCAATCGACATATTCGAACTTATTATGAAGTAGCGGTGAAGAAATGATTTTTTTTAATGAGTGAAATGTATACATACCTAATCGCCAACGACGATGATGGTTAGTGTGAAGAGGTAAATCATCTTCATTGTTCTTTGTCGTACTTGAGATTTCAGTCCATGAACAGATTGGGAGAGATGAATACTCCATCCCAAAATTGAGAGAAACTTTCTCTGTACGATTTCACAAGAGTAAGAGAAGAGTGAGAGAGAGAGAGAGAGAGAGAGAAAGAGATGATATGTGGGCCTTGGTAAATTTTCAGTGGTCTTCCCAAAATCGATTTCAAGGATACAATGATTTGTATTCATAGAGGAGATTTGAAGGCTTTGTTTCTGCTTTGAGTTGATGAGAGAGAGAGAGAAAAAAAAATTCAGAGTAGAAGGATAGAGTATGTGCGAGAGAGAACGAGAGATCCGCGTAAGGGAGGAGAGGGAGCGTAACATAATGGTAGAAAAATTTGTTAGAGTTTTTTCCAACTTAATTTCACCATGGGAAATCTACTTTCCACCATTTTGTACCAACCAAACATCGAAAAATCGATTTTTTTCAACCCATTTTCTAACGTATGTAAGTATTTGGATGTGAAAACTAACTATTTCTAATGGGAGAGAAAGTCAAGTTTGTTGGTGGAGATCAAGTTTTAAGTGTTTTGTAGGAATGTAGGAAAATAAGGGTGTCTTTAGAAAATGATATTATTTGGGCTCTCAGGGGGTGCCTTCATCTCATCTTAAATACCGATGGGTCCAAATCCATACAGTGAAAGCAAGAGCAAATAGGTAGAATGAGAGAGAGAGCAGATCGGTAGAATGAGAGATAGCAGATCAGTAGAGATGCAGAGAGTGGATGCAAATCGACCTTAATCACATCAGTTTAAGTTTTGTTCTTCTTTAACGTTAGGGACACAAAACATCCCTAGACACATATCTAGTTTTCGAGTTCGATTTATTTTTACTGGTATCACCAAAAGCAAATAACAGAAATGGGTAATAAGAACCTCAAGAAACAAACCCACAAATTAAATTTGGGCATAATCTGTATACAAACATGAATGACTTCATAATATTTTGATAAGGAGAAATAAACGGAGATTAGGTTTTCCATTTTAAGTGACTCAATCACTACAAGAGTTCCAACCATCATCCATCATGAATCCAGTTAGAACAACATGGGGAGGGTGGGAAAACCATTTTACCATGTAATATGTGGTAAAATTTTGAACCTCTTTTTCCAACTTTTTTTCCTTACCGGAAATCGGTTTGTTAACGTTTGTAGTTGAATCAAACGTCTAAACCTTAATTTTCTTACGAAAATCTATATCCCGACGTGATTTACTTATGTATTAAACGGACCCTTACAGCCAATAATTTCGTAGTTGAAAATTGAAATCAAAATTCCACACACGTACATCACACACCTACATTATTTTGGATTGGGAGACCATGTTGGGAGCCTGACAGCACAATTGGAAAAGTCAGGTGCTCCCAAAATTCATAGACTCCCAAAATTGTGAACACCCGTACATTGGATTTGCTCTTAGACTTCGAGTCCCAATACAACCTTTTAGAAAGTAACATTTCTGTTAAGATGAAGATGACTAAATAGTTTTAAGTACAACGTTAGCACCCCACTCTAGAAATTTTAAAATTCCGAACAAATTTCGAATCACTTAAAAATAAGGAGACGAGTGGCATAGGGTTCGGAGTAGCCAAAGATTGAGAAGAGAAGAAGTAGTAGTTGGTAACCAAGATAAGAAAACCATAATCGACGATAGTTGATACCTAGTACAAAACCTTTGAGGACAGAATGAGCCTTCAAGATCCGGGAAGAGATCTTTAACTTCTGCAGTTGCACAAGTTGCAGCTAGTTAAAAAGGAAAAGTACCTACAATCGACATATTTCGACTTATTATGAAGTAACGGTGAAGAAATGATTTTTGTTAATGAGTGAAATGTATACATACCCAATCGCCAACGACAATGATGGTTAGTGTGAAGAGGTAAATCATCTCTTGATAATAGAATTTAATAATTAACTGAACACAGAGAGAGAGGAAGAGAAATCGTGTGGGTGAGAGAGAGAGATTGGAGAAAGAATTCTCTGTGTGTTTTATTCATAGGTTTACATGGGTATTTATAGTTTTACAAGTAAGTTACACATAACAGTAATCTAGGGAAATTGGGAATCTTCCTTATACAAGAATATTACATAAAATAACAACTTCCTTAATATCTAACCCTAGCCGATTTAGGCATGTGGGTCAGTTGGTTGAGCCTTGCATAAGGTCGGTTGGACCTCTCTTGCTGGGCTCGGTTGGACCTCTCTTGCTGGGCTCGGTTGGACCTCTCTTGCTGGGCTCGGTTGGATGGCCTGGTGAGATACCTTAACACTCCCCCTCAAGTTGGAGCAGAAAGGGATGGCCTGGTGAGACACCTTAACACTCCCTCTCAAGTTGGAGCAGAAAGGGACGTGATGGTCAACTTGCCAATAATCTTCTTGAACCCATCCGCTCTAAGTGGTTTCGTACAAATATCCGCAAGTTGTTCAGAAGTTGGTGTAAAACAAGGAGCGATGATATTTGCTTTGATCTTTTCTCGAACGAAGTGACAGTCAATCTCAATATGCTTTGTTCGTTCATGGAAAACTAGGTTATCGACAATGTGAAGAGCAGCTTTATTATCACAGTGAACAGTCATGGGAGAAGAATGATCAATACCAAAATTCTTAAGCAGATACTTCAATCATTGAAGCTCACTGGTAAGATATGCTAGCGCACGATATTCTGATTCGGCAGATGATTTAGCAATTGTAGGTTGCTTCTTGGATTTCCAAAAGAGTGGGCTAGAACCCAACATAGTGAAATATCCTTGGTAGAACGACGAGTGGAGGGACATCCAGTCCGGTCAGAGTCACAGTATCCAGTTATATAGAGAGAACTGGATGAAGATTGGAGAAGGTCATGGCAAATAGATCCTTTGAGATATCGCAGAATGCGATGAGCAACATCTAGGTGAGTAGTGCTAGGCTTTTGGAGAAATTGACTAAGATTGTTAACTGCGTAACTGATATCAGGATGTTACGGTAAGATACAAAAGACGGCCAATGAGGCGTCTGTAAATAGTGGGATCTGGAAGAGGATCGCCATCGGAAGGACTGAGACGGAGCTTTTGTTCCATTGGAAACGGAGAAGGACGACAGGCGAAAGGCCTGGGCGTTTAATGATATCCAGAGCGTATTTTCGTTGACAGAGAAAGATATCTTTGGATGATCGCGAAACTTCAATTCCTAAAAAATATTGAAGACGACCTAAATCCTTAAGAGAAAAAGTGTTGTGGAGAAAGGTTTTAAGTTTAGAAATGGCTGATTCGGCATTTCAGGTGATGATAATGTCGTCCAGGTAAACCAAGACATATATATGAATAGATGATGTACATAGAGAGAATAGTGAATAGTCAGAAAGGGATTGTTTGAAACCTCTTTTGATTAAAACAGAAGAAAATTTGGAAAACCATTTACGGGATGCCTGTTTTAGGCCATAGAGTGATTTTTGCAAACGACAAACTTTAAATTCCTCCTGTTTGGAAAAATCAGGAGGAAGTTTCATGAAGACCTCTTCATCGAGGTCACCCTAGAGAAAGGCATTGTTGACGTCTAGTCGGTGAGGATACCAACCTTTAACAGCTGCGATTGAGAGAAGGACTCGGACTGTAACCAATTTTGCGACTGGAGCAAAGGTGTCATGGAAATCGAGACCCTCGATTTGGGTGTAGCCCTTTGCTACAAGACGAGCTTTATATCGTGAGATAGAGCCATCGGCTTTGAATTTGATTTTATATACCTATTTACAACTGATCGCCCTTCTTTCCTGAGGGAAGGTCCGTAATGGTCCATGTGTTATTGGATTCTAAAGCGGCAATTTCTTTTTCCATTGCCTCACGCCAATGAGGTGATTTAACAGCCTGAAAAAATGAAGTAGGCTCAACGTTAGTGATAACCGAATTGAGAAAGATCCAGTGAGAGTCTGAAAGTTTTTTAAAATCGAGATACTCAGTAAGAGGATATAAAGCTTTAGAATTCGGGTAAGAGTGACAAATATAGTCATCAAGACGTGGCGGTGGGCGGCGGACGCGTGTAGGCCAATGAGACGTAGCCCGTTCAGTCGGTGAGGGTGCCTCAAGAGAAATAGATATGGGGCCAATTTGTGAACAATCTGGGCGAGTAGACATATCAGGGTTGTGCCCGGAGGTGCTCGTAGAGGGAACGAAGGATGGTTGGCCCGAGGTGCCTGTAGCGGCAGGGGCGATATGTTTAACTAGTGAAGGTGTACTGATAGGTACATCAGTCTGGTCGTAGAAGGGTGAAGGAGAACCCGAATGAGGAGATGGAGATGAGACGGTGGGAAAAACGAATGTGCCATCATCCGGGATGAAGACCGTCGGCCGTGAAGGAGTAGTCGGAGGAACTGGATGTGGAGTCAACATTGGGAATTTATCTTCGTGAAAAAGGACATCACGAGATGTGATTATCTTACGAGAGGTTAAGTCGAAGACGCGATAGCCCTATTGATTGTGTGGGTAGCCGACAAAAATTCCGGAGAAGCGCGGGAATCTAATTTGATTTTGACCAATGGTCGTCGAGTATAACATAGACAACCAAAGACCCGAAGATGATCAAACTTTGGAGGAGATCCCAATAGTTTTTCATGAGGAGAAAGACCCTTTAATGTGGGTGTGGGCAATTTATTAATTAGATAAACTGTCGTTAGAACACACTCACCCCAAAAAGAGAGTGGAAGATGAGCCTGAAGGCGTAGAGAACGCGCTACCTCTAGAATGTGTCGATGTTTTCTTTCGACGATTCCATTTTGTTGAGGAGTATGAGGACAATTAGTTTGATGGATAATACCCTTTTTGCGGAACCAAGATTGGATATCGTTGTTTATAAATTTCGTACATTGTCTGAACGAATGGTCTGAATTTTGGGAATAGGAATCGTTCCTTGTCCAGATTGTAACTGAGAGATGGACGAATTGTATTGATTTGACACATATCGTGAAAAATTTTTGATTAATCTGAAGGTGTCAGATTTGTTTGACATTAAAAAGATCCAAGTACAACTAGTGAAATCGTCTACCAAAGTTAGGAAATAACGACAATCGAATTGTGAGGGGACAGAGAAAGGTCCCCATAATCGGCATGAAGAAGTTCAAAAGAACGAGAAGAAGAAGTATGACTTAATGAAAAAGGTAAACGTGTAAATTTGGACAAGGGGCAAATTTCGCACGGAATTTTATTGACTGAAACTAACTTCATACATGGAGTTCTCGAAATTAAATACTTAAAAGTAGTAAAAGAAGGATGTCCTAGGAGGCAATGCCATATATCAGAAACATCTTTATTATTGAGACTAGTACTAGACTGAAAACGAACATATCCTAAGATCCATGCGAAGAAAATAGAGTCCATCATGGAGATCACCAAGTCCAATCGTCGCTTTCGTCAATTTATCCTGAAAGACACAAGAAGCGAAATCGAATGTTACTAGACATCGAAGAGAAGTAGTGATTTGAGAAACAGAAATTAAATTGATTTTAAATTCTGGAATGTGTAAAACATTATGAAGTAGAAATTGTTTCTTGAAAATAATTTCCAATATGACTAACTTTAATGCGAGAACCATCCGGAAGACGGACATAGTAATTGGATGGGGCATTGGTATAATAGAAGAAGCGAGATAAGCGACAACAAATGTGTTTGGCGGCGCTAGAATCGATAACCCAAGGAGAAGATTGAAAAGAAATACTTGAGAAATTATTAACCGAACCTGTGAGGTTAATGCCCGGGTCGATTTGGCTAGGCGCGGTTTGGAGGGTGCCTACAGGATTTCGTTGCTGGTCAAGAAGGGACAGCAGCCCACGGTATTGCTCATTAGATAAGCTTGTTGCTAGAGGCACCTCCATGTTGTTTTGGGTTTCGGTGGTAGTGGAAACAGTGGTCGCGAGTTGACCCGATGGTCGGTTCGGTCGGGGACGGCCCATCTGACCTTGCCGATTCGGGTAGCCGTAAAGTTGGAAGCATGTGGCCCGAACGTGACCGTGTTGTTGGCAATAATCACAAAAAGGACGCGGTCGTTTCGGACGTTGTTTCTCCATACGAAAGGGATGTTGATCATTAGAAGTGGCAAGAGTAGTGGCCTCCGGTGGATTAGAAGTAGCGGCCATGATGTTTTGTTGCATTTCCTCTTGCTTAACAAGTGAGTGAATCTTCAAAATCGAAGGAAAAGGATCCATCAATAGAACTTGACTTCGAATTTCCGAAAATCGATCATGAAGTCCTTGAAGAAATTCCATGGCACGTTCTTGATTAGAACGATCAAGTAATGATTTTCCTTGGCCACAAATACATGGATCAACAACCAAAAGAGATTGTAACTCATCTTGAAGAGATTTAAGTTGAGTGAAATACGAAGAAACTTCATGTCCTTCTTGTTTGAAGGAAGTAATTGCCCGTTTTAATTGATAAATTTTCGGAGCATTGGTTTGAAAAACCCTATCATATAGATTACGCCAAATATCGGCGGATTATCATCGTATAGAACGGAAGACCGGATATCCGGAGAAATAGAATTGATGATCCAACTACTAACAAGATCATTACACCTTCCCCATGAGTGTAACTGAGATGGAGAAGTGGATTTGGGAATAGATCTACAAACCCGAACTTATCTTTTGTTCGAAGAGCCATCTTCACAGCTCTTGACCAGGAGGCATAGTTATCTCCGGTTAATAACGGAGTGATGAGAATAGTAGTTGGTGAATCAGAGTGATGAACATCAAACACCGGATTAGGTGGAGAATGAGGAGTATAATCTCCAGAATCGATATCAGTAGTCATGATGAAATAAATTGATATTCAAAAAAAATTGAATTGGCTCTTATACCATGTGAAGAGGTAAATCGCCTCTTGATAATAGAAAATAATAATTAACTGAACACAGAGAGAGAGGAAGAGAAATCGTGTGGGAGAGAGAGAGATGCGAGAAAGAATTCTCCGTGTGTTTTATTCATAGGTTTACATGGGTATTTATAGTTTTACAAGTAAGTTACACATAGTAGTAATCTAGGGAAATTCGGAAACTTCCTTATACAAGAATATTACATAAAATAACAACTTCCTTAATATCTAACCCTAGCCGATTTAGGCATGTGGGTCAGTCGGTTGGGCCTTGCATGAGGTCGGTTGGACCTCTCTTAATGGGATCGGTTGGATGGCCTGGTGAGATACCTTAACAGTTAGTATTCCTGGTTGATGAACATGACCACCGTGTAAAACTGCATAGTCATCGACTATTGCTAATGTGAAGAAATAAGGAAATTAATTATATGGTTACCGAAGGTTTCCTGCAGGAAATTTCGCCGACAAATAAGATTCCGACGATTTCATACTAATTGCGTCATTAATAAATTATACACCAACGGTTATTTCACAAACCGACGGTAATTACTGTCACCAAGAGTACCTTATTTTGTAGTACTTAGACCATTCATTTGCTCCAGCTAACTAATGCTACCATATAAAAATATAAGAAAAAAACTGAGGTGTTCTATCCCATAGTTTTCTCTTGTAGCTCAGTACGGAAGTGTTCTACCATGATTTCCAAATAAAATCAAGGGGTGAACTAGTTATTATTGTAACTTAGGTCACATGCTGAGTTTTTTTTTTTTTTGATGAACACGGTCACATGCTAAGTTTGATTATTGAATCAAATACGCCATATAAACAACAAATGTTAAAATCTAAGAAAGGGAGTTCTGTAAAGAGGTGTAACCCTCTTGATAACCTGAGTATTAACCAAGAAAAAAAGGTGAGAAACCGAAAGGGAGATAGAGGGAGACAGAGGGAGACGAGATAGAGATGGAAGATTTAAAATAATTTCTCCCTTGGTATTTCATGTAAAATTAAATACAAGTACATGTACGCATACATAAAGAAATTTCAACATATTTATCTACTATACAACATCTCTTTATCCATCTAATGGATAGGTGATTCAAGTGAACAGGAATCTCGGGTGGCCGAGTAGAACTGGGTCGGTGATGGATCCGGGCGGATCCTAATAAATTCACACCAAGTTCCATTTGAAATTTTGTTTCAAACTTTTCAAGAAGTTAAACATACAATAAAAAGGTTCCAGTTTTAAGTCATAAAGTAACTACCAACTCGTATTTTTCGATCTTCTATCATCAAGTCATCTTCTCTGCCTGCCTGCCTTCCTACCTCCATTAAATTTTTTTCCAAATGGTGAAGGGGGTGACCTCTTCGACAATCCGGAAGATTATAACATTCAACTATGCTGTCCTCTGCTGTATTTGCTTAGAAGGTTCGAAGGCACAAACATCTCCCATTTCCAAATTGTTCTCCATGACAAAATCAGCTCACCCTGGACCCTCAGTGACTACACAAGGCTTCTCTTCGTGGAGCTTGCATTTGACACCCCATGTCTTGCCGTCCACGATGAAAAGTACACCGTGTGAATTTTTCCTTCTGTATTTCCAATCCATCAATTACCAAATCAATTCATATGGAAAATTTACAGATTTTATTTTGATGAAAACCCTCTGCAACTTGGTAAATTTTTTAAGAAGAATATAAATATTTCATTTGGGTAAACGTTACATGAGATTTTCAGAATTCCTGTTATCAAAAGCCTTGATGTGCCAATTACTCCTATCCGACACATGAGATTTACCAACATTCAAAACATTACATGTAAGGGAAATGATAAAGTTACAAAAGATTTTGACAAAAAAAGGTTCCCAGCTGATG
>BEHA01005796.1:199038-211729 GCA_002897215.1 Eschscholzia californica subsp. californica | reverse complement strand
TTGTTAAAAGTTTGGTAAGAATATAAATATTATTTGGAAGCTGACATACAAAATATCGAATCGAGAGGCCCTTCAACAAGTTGGGGCCCAAAGCGGCCGCTTTGGTCGCTTTGGGCCCGGGCCGCCCCTGGGTTCTCCATATCATTTGACTTAAGGGTGCAAGTTAAGATATGTATTCATGTTCTTTCCTTTTTAAATTGTAAATCTTCGCATTTGAACGGTCAGAGAGACATATAGAGTCAAGCTTCAACTTGTTAAAAGTAGAAAATAAGTAAGACTTAGCAGGTGATCTTGGAAAATATGTTAAAACCATATATTTTCAAAAAAGAAAGATGTTAAATTTGCGAGTAATTAATTTGACTGTGCAAATCATGAGATTTGAATGACAACAAATAGCCTCACGTCTCTACCAATTAAACTCTAAGATTCTTGGCTTTATCTTATCGGGTTTAATCACCAAATGTATGATGTTGTTTTATTTCGGTAATGGGTTTTTCTTAATGTATTTTCAATGAATAAAAAATGGGATGTAATTTAACCTTAATGTATTTTTAATAAAAAGAAAATTAAAAATCCTTTTTATTATTTGATGTAATATGTTTTTTTTTTGTCAATTTATTATTCGAAATACTTTTGAAGTGACCAAAATATATTTTTCATTAGAAATACAAATATATTTAGGGTCCGCTTGATACTGGGTAAGTGTTTGGACGTGAAGACTGACATTTTCTGATGGAAGAGAAAGTCAAGTCTTTTTTGGTGTAAAATCAAGTTTTAAGTGTTTGGTGAGAATGGAGGAAAATAAGGGTAACTTTAGAAAATGATATTATTTGGGCTTTCAGGTGGTGCCTTAATCTCATCTTAAATACCCACGGGCCCAGATTCATAGAGGGATAGCGGTAGTAGATCGGTAGAATGGGAGAGAGCAAATCATTAAAGAGGCAGAGAGTGAATGTATATCGACCTTAGTCACATCAGTTTTAGGTTGTATTCTTTTTCAAGTTTAGGGATGCAAAACATCCCTAGAGACAAACCCAAAACTATATTTGGGCATAATCTGTATACAAACATGGATGACTTCATAATTTGTTGATAAGAAGAAAGAAATGAAGATTAGGATTTCCATCTCAATCGTGTTTCTTTCTTGCTCTTAAAATATACTACTAGTATTACTAGAAAAGATACCTAGAGATAGAGTCGGACGCGAGAAGAAGAAGCTAATTTTGCGGGTAACCTATGGTTCACAAAATCAAGTTACATATACAGATGATTCTTGATTTCAATAGAAAATCAACTTTGATTTAGGGAGATGAGATAGAGAGTGCAAAAGAGATTGACAGACGCGAGAGAGAGAAAGAGAGAGACAGAGAGACAGAGAGAGAGAGAGGGGGAGGGAGGGAGGGAGGGAGGGAGGAAGAGAGGGAGAGAGAGAGAGAGAGAGAGAGAGAGAGAGGGTAGGAAAACCATTTTTTCATGTAATATGTGGAAAATTTTGAACCTCTTTTCCAATCTTTTGTCTTATGGGAAATTGGCTTCCTAACGTTTTTAGTTAAACTTAAACCAAACGGCCAAACATAGATTTTCTTAACGAAATCTATTTCCAAACGTGATTTTTGTATGTATGAAACGAACCCTTAGAGCCAATGATTTCATAAATTGAAAATTGAAATCAAAATCCACACTCGTACATCAGACATGTACACAATTTGGAATTGTGAGCTCCTGTTGGAAGCCCGACATTGTGAAAAATTGAAGCGCTCCCATAATTGTGAGCTTGAATCGCATACATTGGGTTTGGCCTTAGACTTGAGGTCCCAATACAACCTTCAAGAAAATAACATTTCTGTTAAGATGAAGATGACTAAACAGTTAAAGATTAAATACAACCTTATCACCCACTCTACAAATTTCTCAACTCTGAACAAATTTCGAATCACTTACAAATAAGGAGACAAGTGTCATAGGGTTCGGAGTAGCCAAAGATTGAGAAGAGAAGAAGTAGAAGTTGGAAACCAAGATAAAAAAGCCATTATCGCTGATAGTTGATACCTAGTACAAAACTTTGGAGGACAGAATGAGCTTTCAAGATCTGGTAAGAGATCTATAACTCCTGCAGTTGCACAAGCTGCAGCCAGTGAAAGAAGGGAAAGTACCTGCAATCGACATATTCAAACTTATTATGAAGTAACGGTGAAGAAATGATTTTTGTTCATGAGTGAAATGTTTGCATACCCAATCGCCAACGACAATGATGATTAGTATTCCTGGTTGACGAACAGGGCAACCGTGTAAAACTGCATAGCTGTCGACTATTGCTAATGTGAAACTCCATGGAATCACCAAACCCATTACCGTTACCAAATAGCTACAATAACAATCATTAGTTACAAAAAGGACGATTTTGAGGGGGAACACTCAATTAGTCGCGAAATATGTAAAATCTCCAAAAGCAATACCATCCCATGTTTATAGAATTGTATGTCCTATATTTTGAGGTCAATATCAAATTGAAGTACATACGCGTTGAAGTCTTTGAGGTTCGCTCATAAGATATCCAAAAGGAAAGTTTTATAAATTGTTAAGTGTAAGCCAGACAAAATGTAGAGCGTGTTGGGAAAAATAACCTAATTAACTTGTTCAGGAATATGAAGATAAACGATGCGAAAGTAAAAGTACAGACACCAAGATTATTTAACGTGGCAAAAAACCCCTCCAAACTAGAAGGTAAAAAACCACGGGACCTAGTCCAGAAATCTTCCACTATAATTAAATAATGGTTTACACAATTCTTCAAGATGTGTAGAAACACTCTTGGACAACTCTTCACCAAACCTATGGTGGATAAACTGAACAAAGAAACAAAGAAATAAAATCTCTTACTCCTTAGGATTTGAACAAATCCTAGATTACTAAAGGTTGAAGAAGATAACCACAAACTAAATTGCTTCACAAGATTAATAATCTTCTTTTCTTCAAACCAATATTCTGCTCTTTCAATCTCTCTTGAAAGAACCACTTCAGAAAATCTCTCTTTCTCTGACTTCTCTTTGTTCTGGAAGTTGTTGTGTATAATCTCTTCCCTTTCATTCCCTTTTATAATGATAAATAGGGAGGTTTACCAAAAGAAATAGGAATTCCTTTTTAGGCTTGAAAAAATAGAAACTTCTATTTTTTCCCCAAACAAGGAATAAGGGAAATCCTATTCCAACTAGGAGTCCTTTAATTATAAGGAGGGACCCCAACAGAGCGGTGGTATGGCGCTGATATGGGATTAGACTTCACAAAAATGACAATATCCATTGACCGTCGTCCGTCAATATTAAAAATCATGAGTCTCTTATTTGAAACGGGACTAAGTTCAAACCCGAACTAGGATTTGGGCCATGGTTTAAATCTTAAGCGCGTTATGTAAAATCAGGATAAATCTAAAACTCCATTGAGTAGATGTGTCTGGTCTGGTGAACCATCGTTTTCAAGTGAATCCTCGCTACATGGTGTTTTTTTAGATGTAACATAACCATTCATACAACAGAATTACAACGGTATTTCACCAAACCCAGCAGAAAGTGAGTTGTTAAGGGTGCGAAATATTTTTAAGAAACCTTATGAAAAAAAAGAATATTTACGAAAGGAGAAGAAAATTAACCGCACCGTTCTATCTTCGGGAAACATGAATTCTATGTGGGTTCTTTAAATCATAGCGATTGGTAATAATAGTTGAGGATTCATGAACATCTAGAGATAGAGAAAAAGAGAGAGTACCAGAAAGAGGTGTAACTGTAGAATTCAACACCAAGAGACATGAGTAAGAGAGAAGCAGAGGAAAAGATTATCTGGAGGAATCTCAAAGCCAAGCTGATCTTAGTTCCAGAGGACCCTGGAAGTTCATTTGCCATTGAACATATAATTTCTTATTGATCATACAATTATTCTCTCTTGCTCTCATCTTATTCAACTCTGATCACCATTTACCCCAAACTATCTCAATGATATATTTAAGCACCAAGAATATGAACAACAATCAAACTCTGTTCCATATTTTAAGAGAATTTATTTACTTCTAGAGAGAGAGAGAGAGGTAGACATCTCTCATTTCAAATTCTCTTTAAAGCTATGGGAATAGTTTTGATTCAGGTCAACCATTGAATTTGGAATCTTGTATAGAAATGGGTTTGCCCTTTTTTTCTCAATATGATTCTTCTTTTCTCTCTTTTTGTACAAACATCTTTTGAATCAATAGCCATTTTTCTCCTATACAAACTTTCGGGAGATATTGACATTGCCCCCTATATTAATGGTAATATTCGAACTACACCCTGTTTTATCGAATCAGATGATGTAGATTTCTCGTTTGGACAGAAACAGTCAAAATCAAGTTAAGTAAGTAGGCATTAAGTTTTACCAATTATCCATATTGTCTATGTTTTGCACACTCAAGTACAAGATCAACATGTATGGGGTTTTGATCATGGAGAAAACTCCACTAGCCCATCCAAAAAATCCCGCACTTACTAAGCTTCAGGATGCATATACCCCAAGCTCTAGACGTTTGTGTTACAATCCTCCGAGACGAATCTTTCTCGAAGCCAATAACATTTTTAACGCCAAGGCTTACCAGTCATCAATATTGCCTTTGCTTTTGACACCCACGTTCCAGTCAAATAGGCACAAGATTTTGTTCTTGGTAAAGACTTCAGGAATCCACCCAAAAAGTCTCCGCACTTGGTAATCTTGAGCACATAGAGATAACTCAGGTTTTGAATGCCTTCCTTAGGGATGTGGACTATTACAAAGTAGTTTATGTGCCAAAATCACATGTGCTAAAAGATGAAAATACCTTCACGTTGTAAACCTTTGAAATTGATGCAGCTTCTTGGTCGAGCTTCTTTAAATTAGAAGACGAGGGCCATTCTAGTTTCTAGACGCTATAACAGAGGATATTATTGTCATGTATCAATGTTCCATTGCCTCACGCGCCCGTTATCCTGATTTTGACTATATTTCACCAAATTAACATCTATATTAGTTGTTTAAAAAATGGGGAGCCAATACAAATATTAACATTAGTATGGGAGTCCTTATCAAGACCTCCCTAATTGTTTGGTAAAAGTAGGGGCATGTGGGTCCTTTGGATGAAAAACCTAACACCTTCTACTAGTTCACGTATTTAATCAATGACCCTTTTAAAGTTGGTTGTTTGTTGAAATGTCAATTTGGATCCAGTACTTTCAACAAAAAAAAAAAAAAATTTGGATCCAGTATTTTTGGTTGGGTCATCTACTTGTGACTTCTTGATTGTCTTGAGTAGCCAATCTGAAAATTTATACCTAATTAGAGAAGAGTTTGACTATTTCTTACAAAACTTTCATATAATGTTGGAATACAAATTATGGATTAGGCACTGATTTTTCGACCCTAATTTATCAACCAAATTTTATAGTACTGTCAAGTTAACTACTAAATCTGTAGAATATCAAAGTAAGATATTAAACACATAGAACATCATGGTATAAAACTTTAAGAATTTCTTCTATATTCATGGTTACTAAAACTCTTCCAATTGGAACCGACCAAATATAAAATGGAAAATGTCTCATGGTGGGTCATATTTAGTATCAACTTGTAAAGCAAAGGCACCATACAATGCCTTTTCGTCGTTTCAATATGAACCGCTTAATACTTGATAGTCTTTTAGGGGCATATTGATCGGCCAAAATTAAACAGAATCTTAATGAAAAGTGAAAATTGATCGGTTTAACACGAAGAAGAATCACTTCAAAGTGACGGCCATAAGAACGTGTCAAGTTCTTGATATAGGAAAACAACTCAAACAGTCAATTATCTAAGAGATAAGTCTCACCGTCCATTTTTGTTCGAAATTTGATAAATATTGTTTCTACTAGAGATGGTTCTTTGCTTGGGATTTCCCAAATCAATTGATGGTAACCTACTCCCTAGTCAAGCTCAAAATAAACTTAAGAGATCCGCAAAAAGATAAGAGTGGATATAACCAAACAAATCAGAAAACATATGGTTTTTTTCACATAGAAACCACAAAATATTTAGAATCAACTAATCATAGGAAATAACAGATTCATTCTCTAATTATTATAAACCAAGTATAAGAAACCAATTAATGATTTTCAACAAAAACAAAAAAGAACAGTTAATGAGAAACATCTAAAGATGCCTTCACTAGCTCCTTCCTAGCCTCATCCTAACAGATTCCTCTTGCTACTGCAAAATTAGCCATACAAATCAAGCATCAAAATAACATAGATCCGAATTGCGTAAAATTAGTAAATGACAACATAGTTTTGGCAACCCAAAGCAAATAAACCGAAGCCAGATAGCAGTCTAATGTATTATTCTATCAAAATTATGTGGAACAAACTATATCATTCATATCCATAGAAAGTACACATCAACTATATATGCTCGTAAGTGAAATTTGGAACAATCCCTGAAAACAGCGGTTGCTGCATGATGCAAGAATCATATACCATTTTGTAAAGATAAAACTTCAAGACCAGATTAAGTGTTCAAAAACAAAGTGGTTTTAAGCCTTGAGCCTGGGGTGGCTTGCTTAATAAAGGCGATATGTCACCATGAAGCACTTCGATATAATTAACAGTAGTAATTTAGTATACTAGTATGTCACGTATTAATGGTAGTCTTAAAATCAATTGAGCATACTATTACTTATTCAAGCAAAAAGGAGTCACATATTTTCAGTGTTCATGGCTTATAATAGAAATAGTTGACACGGGAAAAAGGGTTGGTTGTCACTCAAGCAAACCTTCTATTGTGGAAAAAAAGAATAGTACATAAAATAACTCCACAAAAATTGTCTCCAAACCATCAAGACAAGATGCTCAAAGTTGTATAACTCACATGAACTAAATGCACATTTTGCCCCTCTCACAGAATGCATACATCTTGCCTTTTGTCCTAAGAATGCTAGGTTTAAATTGAACAGAACCTCCTACAAGGTTAGTGAATCTTGTAGATTGGAAGGTCTCTAACTCTTATAATTCTAAGTGTAGAACTATGTTATTGAATTTTCCACTATCCCATAAGTCTTGCTAGCCATCACTACATCAAGCTGTCTACGCCCGCGGGCACCTCAAAGCGATAAGGTTGTTCTTCTCCTAAGGTGTACACGCCTTAAGGCTAAAAGAAGGCTTACAACTTCAGTTGTGAGGCATGTGTAATGACTGATGAGACAAAGTGCCTTAAGCTGTAAAAGGAGTCGCCTGCACATTGGATACGTACAAAAAAAAGGGTACCACACCAATTTCCCGTATTCTAAAATTAGAGAAAACCATTTAAATTAAATAATAATAATACGAGAAGTAGAAGCATTGGGTTTTATTTGGAGTCCTTATGTGTTATTTTTTATGACATGGAGTTTATGCAACCACAACAACCTTGATAAAATTCTTGTTGATAGACACTTCAAACTTTATATTATTGTACTAAACTAAAAAGAAAAAACAATGTGAGCTTTTCCTTGTGTATAAGCTTAATTTCGCATTTCATTCCGAAATCGAAGGGTGCCTTTAATGCCTCAAGGTGATGCATTGCTCTGGCATTGGAAAATATTTTGTTAAACATTGACCCATGTACGATATCATCTAGATTAATTGTACTTAACATGGTTCTTTCCAATTATTTTTCTGGTAATACAAATTTCACACGCATATGTACTCATTATTGTTATCAATTAATTACGCTATATCTAATCCGAGTAATTTCAAGTATAGCCCGACTACTCAGTGTCTCTGTCCAAGTCACTAGTACCGGGTAACTTAACAAGCCTCCAACTCAATTTCACCATCTTCGACATCCATCTCAACCCTCACTCTCATCTCCGTACGGGTCTTCTTTGTCCGCTACTAACACGCTCTAGTAAACCTAATAATCTTTTACAAAACATGTTAACAAGGGTTTTTAAAATTTCATAATGTTAATGGGGCAAGTCAATTTCAATGACAACCAAAACAAACCAACTCTTAACATTAATGATTAATTGATAGTTCATAATGTTCTTAAGTACTTGAAACTACCCAAATAATAGATAATGATACTAATAGCTTTGTTCTATTGAAGAGAGAGAATAACAAACATAGGGGAAAAAATAGATAAGCATGAATGAAGATAGTCAAGGGAAACTGGTTTTAGGGTTTTTACCTAGTAAAGTGAATTTATAGATCAAGCTTGAGTTCTTGTTTTTCTTCACAGAGGTAATGGAGGATGTATGGAGTGACTCTGACGACGGCTACCCATACTCCAAACATGGTGACATATGATCTCAACTCCTTTAGAGCTATTGCTTTGTCTGGTTTCGGAGGAACTGATCCTAGAAACATCTTCTCTTTCTACTTTCTATCTCCTCCCCTCTTTCTGCAAAATTGTAGATCAAAAACCCTAGCTTGCAATTTTACCTTGTGGAGTTTGGAACGAACCCAGCAGGTTCTTATATACGCCGTTGCTTTGGGGCTTGCGGCTTTACGAGTTTACCCCCTCAACGATGGGTAATTGAATTTACCCGGTTCGATTTACAACTTTTGACAAAAACACAAAGGTTGTGTTTGGCGTACATGAAATAGTTTTGACTATCAAAAACAATTATTCTTCGATATGGTTCCTATTAGTTAGTTCACTTTAATTTATTGTTTGATTTGGTCGCGAATATAATTAATAAATATTTATTTTGTGCTTAGATTATTTAAATTACGATTTTATTATCACATGTCAAACACGTCCTTAATAATTTTGACAAAAATTTTAAATTCAAGGGGGTAAGCTCAATTACCAATTACTGAAAGGGGTAAACTCAATTAGTAATTAGTGTTGAGGGGGTAAGCTCAAAAAACCCTTAATCTTATTTGACTAATAGTGTAGCATCCCGTCTTTTTACTCTTAGCCCACCCCTGTCTAGACACTCTCCTAGGGGCTCCAACAGAGCAATTTGAGGCCCACGGACTTGGATGGTATGACGACAATTAGAGTGGTCTGAGTCCGTATTATTCAAGTCTAGTATGAATGTTCTTTGGCTGCCGCAATCATTGAGGCGCTAAGAGTGCGAGGGAGACCCAAGAATAAAAAGGAGAGTTGTTTATAAAGGCACCCTTTGACCGACTTGATTAGGCTAAACTTACCTAATAACATTATTTAATTTATGTTAGGCCCATCTTGTGGAGCACTTCGGATTTGACCCCATTTGATTTGGTAAGGTAACAAGTAAGAAATCCTACGTAAAATAGAAATTGGGGGAAGTCAATCCGAACATTTGTGACCATCCATAGATTGTATGTCAATATAGATTTTCATTGACAAGAAAGAGTTTGTGGACTTTCATTGATTCTCATTGACACTTCAATGAGATTGTATATAGACATTAATGGAGTTCCATTTGACAATTTTCGTTGACATAGTGATTTTTTGTTTTTGTAAATGAGATTGTTGGCATATTAAGAATAATGTGGTTACGAGACTTAACCATATTGGTGGACCTGGTGGCGTGGCACATCTCTGTGTCAGTGGCGTGGCTGAGAAATTGAGGGTCCGGTGCCAAAATATTAATGGGACCTTTTACATGTCTAATTCTTTTTACACAAAATAATAAACATAAAATTTAACGATCTAACCATAAAAATAATATTTCATCGGCGAATTGAATCTCAATGTTGTATTCTGAACTAAATAATTACAAATTAACATCTTTGTTCGAAAATTTTTTCTTCTCGCATTATCTAAGTAAAATCGCCAATTAAACTTTAATAGTCAATTTTGTCTAAGAATACGCTTTCAAAAGTAAGCAAAGCTAATCCAAATCGATATTTGAGATTTAACTAATCTCTGCTAGTCTTCTTCTCTTTCTTTATAACAAGAAGTGAAGAAACAAACCTAATAAGTACATTAATAAATAGTAAACAGATGATTTCAATTGAAAAAAAAGTAGTAAACTGTAATAGATTAGTGGTTATTAAGGGTTCCTGTGTAGATAGAAGTCTGAGAACGGGTGGGATGTGGGCCTCTAAGCTATACCCCTACTCTTTATATATTATAGTAGTCCGTAAAAATAGTAAAAGAAAATTTCCTGGGGCCCATGCATGTGGTGGGGGCCTTGTGCGGGAGCACACCCGGCACCCCCCACCACACGCTACTGCTCTGTGTAAGAAGTTCATACTTCGTGTGATTGAGTTGTTGGGAGAGTAATGTAATAGCTAGTTTCAACAAAAAAAAAAAAGAGAGTAATGTAGTAGCTTCTAGTGTCCGAAACTAGGAGATAGAGAATTACCCTATGGTATAAAATAATAAATAAACTAATAATGCGCACTCACAAAACTTGTATTACAAATTAGGAGCTCATATTTTTTATGCTTGTACTTCTCTCTCTAGGTATAAATCTACATCTCTATTGTAATTATCTTCATGTTTAATTCCTTACTCAATCCTCCTGCTTTTTTTTTTGTGAAAGTATCCTTCTTCTACTTTTTCATCTCATAATGCTTATGTACCTAACTGAGATGATGGAGGAATACTTAAAAGTTGCAACAAACTTAACTTGTCTAACGGTTTGATAAACAAAAATCATCCACATAACCTTTTGATTAAGAGTTTGTTGTGAAAACCTTTTGATTAAGTGTTTGTTGTCAAATAAAAGATACTAACTATTAACTCTAGGGTTTCTGAGAATATCTTTTATACTTGTCTTGAGAAGTCAAAGTGAGTGGTTAGAAATAGATTAAGTCAAACTCATCTTTTCTTGTAAGCCCATGAAGGAGTTTGTGAATGCAGCCACCATGACCTGAAGAAACAAGGAGTTGTGTTTTTGTTATAATTTCAGTTACAATAACCAACTCTTTGGTTTCATTTGCAATTGATTTAAATAAAGTCCGATTTAGAGAAATCTTACAATAACCATTCAATGCTTGTAATAAAAGTGGAACCATTAGTGGCGGGTCGCACCCAAAAACAAGTACATCGTTATGATGGTTTTCTACATGATGGATGCCATCTCCTTAATGGGCCCTTCGGCCAAGAGATTAGTGGGCCTAACGGCCAGGTTGCTATATTAACGTAGTTTCCAGATTTTAGTATTTAGGGTTTCCATGTTTAGAGTCCAAGCAATCTAGGAAAGTTTCCTCAGTAGTTATCTTCTTTCTTTATTCGAGTCTATCTAGGAAAGTACAATCTCTATATAAGAGAAGTCTAGTCTGTCTTTGTTAATCAGATCAGAGAATATTATCAACCAAGTTTATTATTAATCAAGTTTATTGTTTATTGTTATTTTATCAGTTTTATTTCGTTAGTTTAGTTTATTAACAATGGTGGATTCCATTACTTTTACGCTTCCGTAACAATCTACATCAGTTGGTATTCAGAGCTTTAAAAATCTGAGAACAAAAGATGAAATTTTTTTTATGGATGTGTTGGAAAAATTTTCCACGTTTAGATAGGGATCCCTTTCGAGATTCTAAACAATTCTACGTTGATCGAAAAGATCAAGAAAAAATTAATAACGTTTCTAAAATTCCTCTCTTCGACTGTCAATACCATATAGATTTTTGGATTCAACAGATAGAGGATTGGTTCATAAATCAAGATGTACATGTCGAAGATAAGGTTTTTGTCATGGAACAACATATGTCCGAAAGAATCTATGAACAATTCAATGCAATGCAATGGAGACTCATTGACGAAGGAAAAAAATTCATAGACGATTGGACGACATTGAAAAGTATCTTCAGGTATGTTTTTCTACGCTTGGATGAATATTTGTCATATGGTGAAACAATGATTGAATCAAGTAGACAATTCTCCAACGTTACTTTGGTCACGGGGATCGATGATATTGAAGAAGTTCTTGACAAACGGAACAAAATTCTATCAATGACCGAGGAAGAAGACGAAAGTGATTTTCCTTCACGAGACATTAGTACCAAGAAGTCATGCTCCCTCTTGTAGGAGTCTCTTTTCTCAAAGAAACAATGAACATAGGTGTAGAAGTTGATGCCCATCACATGTTCGATATTAGGTTTTTAGAGTTTATAAACTTCACGAAGATGAACGAGAGAAGATAATTCAAGTTATTATTGAGAATGACAAAACAGAGAAAGTGATGAAGTGGATGATGAAATTCATAGTTAATTTTTCCATAGTGAATTATGTGGTGTTCGTGGTCTTCTTCATCAAACTAAAAGACGACGGGAGATGTCGCAATTTGTTAGAAGTTTCTTTCCTACATTTGTTTTTGCGAGATTCTTTGAAATATGAGATTTATGTCAGTGATTTGGTCCATCATTGTCTTCTTCAGATTTTCGCCAACTTTCGTGCAAAGTGGGAATTAAGGATCGCATTGTTAAGTCTCACTTGAGGGCAAGTTCGTTCTCGGACGGGTAGTATGATGGAGGTCATCTCCTTAATGGGCCCTTCGTCCAAGAGATTAGTGAGCCTAACGGCCAGGTTGCTACATTAACGTAGTTTCCAGATTTTAGTATTTAGGGTTTCCATGTTTAGAGTCCAAGCAATCTAGGAAAGTTTCCTTAGTATTTATCTTCTTTCTTTATTCGAGTCTATCTAGGAAAGTACAATCTCTATATAAGAGAAGTCCAGTCTGTCTTTGTTAATCAGATCAGAGAATATTATCAACCAAGTTTATTATTAATCAAGTTTATTGTTT
>BEHA01005796.1:182825-198010 GCA_002897215.1 Eschscholzia californica subsp. californica | reverse complement strand
ATTATGCTTAAGAATCCAATTGAGCATACCATACTCCTTGGATTTTAACATCCTTAGGAACTTTAGCTCCCAAATCAGTATCAGAAGGTTGAATACTCTCAAACACACCAATCAACTCACCACTGTCTGGTTTACTATCAGTAACACTAAGTGTAATATTTCCGGTCAAAGCAGCAGTGTTCTTTATGTTCTCCTTACTCAACTCCTCTTCGTCACCTCTTCCTCCGGCTGGAAGAGCAACCGCATTATCATAACCGGTCGAACCACCTCTTCCCTTTGGGTCCAAGAAAGATGAACCTCTGTAAGATGGGACTAAAAATGGTCCTCCAAAGCTATCTGGCTTACCAGAAGCTACAAGTTGTTTAACGGTGAAAAGGAAAGGTACACGTTCCCCTCCTGGAAGCTGAACGGTTACAGCTGCGTAATCAATCCCATCTTTCTCTTCAAACTTAACAGTTCCATCTGATGAAACCTCGAATGGACCTTCGATTTCGTCAAGTGTGTAAGTTAAACGGGTCATGAGTTTAGTTTTTTGGAATTCAGGAGTTGAGTTCTTGCTAACTCCTTCAGCTTTGACAGTGAAAGAAGTGGGTTCTAGACAGAATTTCTTCATGGTGTATTTACCAGCCTTGAATGAGAAAGAACCAACTCCACCTTCAATGGTTGGGCACTGGTTTGCTGTTCCAGTTCCTTTAATTTCCATGTATGTCTTACTTTGGAGGTCATCGAAGGTTAGCCTTTTCGGAGCACCTTCAGCACTAGCTCCCTGTTTATTGATTATAAGTCCATAAAAAACTTAACTTCCTAACAAATCAAAGAACAAGAAAATCATAAGTTAGTAAAAAAAATCATACCGAAACGACTAGGGCAGAAGTAGCTAGAGCAAATCCAGCTATCTTGGTTGTTTCTATGCATTTTTGTGCTAGATCTTTAAGATCAGTTTGAATAGAACAAGAGAGTCTAGCATTGGCTGGATCAAACCCAAAAGACTTGGAAATGCATTGAGATGATTTCAACTTTCGCGACGATAGGCTGAGCTTGTTAGGCTGCATAAGAGTGGCAGCAGCTTGAAGAGAAGCAGCCATGATTGCCTTGCTTCTTGTTTGCTAGGGTTTCCTTCAACTCTCTCTGTTACACACACCTGTGGTTGTTTAGAAGAAGAGAGAGAGATACTGAGAAGTAGTATTATTTGGTGGTGAGAGGAGGATAAGGGTTGGATAAGGAAATCTGATGTGGGTGGTTTCAACTAATGCAACCATGATACTAGTTGCCATGTGGCAATTTTGTGATGTCCTTTGTTTTGTTATCCAGTCTACTGTTGGGCAATCTCTTAGTATAGGATAATGAGAAGCTATTATCTATCTATGTATCTTCACAATAAGTTAACTTTTGGGTTAATTCCGTTTTGGCCCCCGATTTGTGACCAACTCGCCGTTTTGGCCCCCAAAAGTGTCCAGCAGTTCGTTTTATTCCGGCTGGCAACATTCCGCCGGAGAAGAAGGGTGAGGTGGAGAGGAGTGGTGTGATGGAGGAGAGATTAGATGAGGCGGACAGACAAAAAAAATTACAGAAATGCCATCGGGGTAGAATTGGGAGGTTGGATAAAATTTGGGGCCAAATAGAAAATTTGTTGAGCCAAAACGAACTGTCGGACACTTATGGGGGCCAAAACGGCGAGTTGGTCACAAATTGGGGACCAAAACAGAATTAACCCTTAACTTTTCAATAGGTTTTAAGTTTTATCTTATAAATCAAGACCTAAGCTGCAAAATTTTAATAATTAGCCATATTATTTTTGCCTTTTTGACATCTACACCTATGTCCAAAGGGTAAAGAATTTTGACTCTGCATGCTCACCCATAAGGGTTGACTACACATCTATAGTCTAGATTTCAAACACTATCTCAAGTTACGTGGCTCGTGATCTATCAGGGACGTGGAAGAAGGAATGCAATCGGTGCGGCTGCACCGGACCCCCCTCTCCTACTATTATGACCGAATGAGGTTTTCTATGACAAACACAAGTAATCAAGAAGAAGCAATAGGAAATAAAGAACAATTAAGAACAGAACACAGAGATTTACGTGGTTCGGTTGGTGAGACCTACTCCAAGACGACAACGGCGCGATGATTTCCATTATGATAAGCAAACAAGTTACACAAGAGATTTCGTGAGATTGTGCTACTTTTTTTTTAGTTTATATAGCCACTAAAACCTTAATCCCACCGCCTCACCGACTCTCTCTCTAAATCCGAATTACACATGGATATGCTAACACTAATAACCGACATAACCCCTGCTTCCGCATACTAGGTATGTCTCGGAGTCCAGCTCTGCCTCAGAGCCCTGCTTTGCATACCAGCACTGTCTCAGTAATCAGCTCCGCTAACGGGCCTAAAATTCCGCTCCGAGACCTTCGGTCTCGACAGACAATTACCATTGCCTTGTAAGCGGGTTAGCGGGTCGTAAACTGAGTTCAATATCAACCCATATTCAAGACACTTTCAACACTCATTGTGCCCATTTATAATGAAAGTATATATATATATATATTATATCTATGTTTAAATGTCATATTTACCAACAAAGGGGTAATTGTCTCACCAAAAAAAAAAAAACACAAAGGGGTAATTGCTTAGTTGTATTCGGTTTCCGTCATGTGAGATTCCTAGTTCATATGCCCACAAACTACAATTTTTTGTCATGAAACAACCAAGTTCTGAAAGGCCGCGGCTTTGGGGAATAAAGAAAATTCTCCGGGGAACAAATTCTCGAGGGAATCCAGATTTATTTGAAAGTTCTCCGGGGAATAAATTTTTATGGGGTATACAAAATACATTTTTTCGAAAGTTCTCCTCCATCTCATCTGTTCTCTCTGCCACTTCATCTTCTCGCCGCCTCATCATCTTCTCTGGCGAAGGGTCGGCGACCTTCAAACATAAAATAATTAAAATTAAATTTTTTTTTCCTCTTTCCTCTCTCCAATTTTTTTTTTCCTTTCCACTCTCTCTAGAGGTTTCACGAACGAACAGACCAGGTCTGTTCGTGTTAACCCACCCCCACATTATCTCTCGTTCTTTCTCTTTCTAAAGTCTCAATAGGAAATATCCAACTTCCAAACAACGAAGAGGAGGAGGAGGTTCCAACTTGCAACAAACAAACTGAGAGAGAGAATACAATATTATGATGTCTTCTTCTGAAGCAGCAGCAGAAGAAGAAAATCATCATCTTAATAGTAGTAGTAGTAATTTCCTTTTCCAAATACCCACCACCAACAACAAATCTAGAGGGGAATGTTCGTTTGCTATGATGATGGATCTTGATTTAGAGCAAACCATTTCTTCCTGGCCGTTTGATATGTTTCCATTCGTTTCAAATCCATTTCTTCTCTCCTCCTCTCTAACAAACAACCATTCTTCTTCACAACCAAATTCATCTTCTTCTTCTGCACCACTAGAACACCCATGTTCTCCTCTTTGGGTTTCTCTGATCATGACAATCCTCCTCCTCCTTCTCCCATCATCACCCCTCCTCCTAACTCCCCCTCCTCCTTACCCGCTGGACCTGCTTTTTCTCGCCCTAGATTTCTCTCCTGTAAGTTCCACCCCTACCCTCTCTCTCTCAATCTCAATTTTTCTTGTGAAATAGGAGGAATCATTGAGTTTGTTTCTATAGTGGTCGATTTTAATGCTTATTAGGCAAAAAAAAAAAAAACATTTTTGTGCTGAATCTCTTGCTTGCTCTTTTTTTTAGTAATGTTAGGCTGTTAGCAATTCAATGAAATTTGATCTTCTTCTGGGTAATTTCTTTCTCTCTCTCTGTTACTGTTCACATCCTAATCTAACTTACCTGGATTAAGATTAGGATTAGGTTTTCCCCCCCTTTGTTTGTTTAGACTTTAGATACACTGATTTTAGGTTTTCTAGCTAATTCTTTTGTTACTTATGTTTGAATTTTTGTAAGTTTACTTTTCTCTCACTATCTTTAGTTATCAAACCTATGGAGATTGGTCTTTCTCATATTAAATGTCCCAAGTGTTTGATGGTACAGTGGTACTGATCATGTCCTCTCTGCTTGATGGTTCGTGAAACCTCTCTCTCTCTAGATCTGTTCTAGAGAGAGAGAGAGGAAAGGCAAAAAAAAAAATTGGAGAGAGAGAGAGGAGAGAGAAATATATATATATAGATATATATATTTGTAAGTTACCTGGATTAAGATTAGGATTAGGTTTTCCCCCCTTTGTTTGTTTAGACTTTAGATACACTGATTTTAGGTTTTCTAGCTAATTCTTTTGTTACTTATGTTTGAATTTTTGTAAGTTTACTTTTCTCTCACTATCTTTAGTTATCAAACCTATGGAGATTGGATTTTCTCATATTAAATGTCCCAAGTGTTTGATGGTATTGATCATGTCCTCTCTGCTTGATGGTTCGTGAAACCTCTCTCTCTCTCTAGATCTGTTCTAGAGAGAGAGAGGAAAGGCAAAAAAAAAATTAGAGAGAGAGAGGAGAGAGAAATATATATATAGATATTTTTTTTAATGTTTGAAGGTCGCCGGCCGGAAAATTGGCCGGTCGGTGACCTTCGCCGGAGAAGATGATGAGATGGCGTGAAGATGAGGTTGTAGAGAGAGGTGATGAGATGGAGGAGCCTTTTTTTTATAGCATCTTCTAAAATTAGAAGCCCCTTAGCAATAAAAAGAAACATAAAAGTCAATCTCATTTGACTAATTTTAAGAAAAGTCTTTATTCCCCCGAGAATTTTCTTTATTCCCCAAAGCCGCGGCTTTCTGAAAACTTTAGGGTCGCCCAACCTTCTTTGGATCGAAAAGTTAAGGAATGTGATATAGTTTATTTGTTGGAAAATTTTAATTGCACTCACCACTTTTATTATATACACACATCAAAAATATTTTTAGTTCAAGGAAATGTGAGTGCATATAACAAAAATGGTGAGTGAGTTTAACATTTCTCTGGTTTATATAATCTACAGGCACCCCATGATGCTTTTTTTATGGTTGATGGACTAACTTGTTTGTTTTGGATAAATAGTATTTATGTGGTGAAATTCTTTATATTTTTTTATAATTTTTGAGTTTAGAGTCCAAAAAACTATCCTTAAACACACATTTAGTCCACCCTAATCCTAATATAGAATATGAAACCAAATTATTAACGAGTTATTTCCCAGATAGCTCCCAGCTTCCTGTCTAGCCCCCTACTTTATCAAAAATACCCAAATGGACCCTTTTTTCAGTTACCGTTATAACCGTTAACTAGTCATCACTTCTCTCTCCTCCATCTCATCACCTCTCTCTAGCACCTCATCCTCTAACCAACTCATCGCCTTTACCGGCGAAGGTCGCCGACCAATTTTCCGGTCGACGACCTTCAAATAGTAAAAAAAAAATGTATGGTGTGTTTGGATGACGGAATCATGAATCCGCGAATCCGTGGATTCATGAGTCCTTGGACTTCATGATTCCACAGATTCATGAATCCAAGTAATATTTTTTAGTTTGTTTGGCAACTAATAAGAATCCAATGTTTTATTATTATTTGAGTATTTTTAAACACTTCTTTAGAAAAAATATCGAATAAACCTTGGCAACTAATAAGGCAGGTTTGGAGAAAAACAATTTTTTGAAGAAAAAATGATTTTCGGGAAAAAAATGATTTTCGGGAAAAAAATGATTTTCGGGAAAAAAATGATTTTCGGGGAAAAATGATATATGGGAAAAAATGATTTTTGAAAAATAAAATATTTTGAAGATTTCAGGAAAAAAATGATTTTCGGAGAAAAAACATAATGATTTTTGAAAAAAGTAATATTTTTAAAATAATTATTTTGTCGAAAGAAATATTTTTTTGTTGATTTTAAGTTTGGAATTTGGATAGAATAATCCAAAATGATAACAAATCCTAGAGGGTATGGTGGGATTTTGGTTCAATACAATTAGAATTAGGAATCCTATAGGATTCAAGAATGTTAGGATTTTTGGTAGCTAAATAGACCAAGGATGCAAGATTCCTACCAAATCCCACTTTTGATAGGAATCCTAGTTAGGAATCCTGCAACCAAACACACCAATAGTATTTTTTTCTCGATCTCTTCTTCTTTTCCCTCTTGTTCTCTATCTTCCTCTCCTTTTCTCTCTCTTCTCACTCTCTCCCTCTTTATGAAAACCGGACGGACGAAGATAAGATAAGAAGAATCTAAGAGAAGTAGAGAGAGAAAGCGAAGGATAGATAGAGAGAGAAGGTCTCATCAAACCCGTCTTTGAATCTTCATCGAAACCGTCTTTGAATCTTCATCGAAACTGACTTTGTGCCGTGACGAAACCACCCGACAGTGGAATTGTTGTTAATGAAGTCTTCATCTCTCTCGTTTCTTCCTCTCTGACTACTACAGATTTTTTTTATTATACATCTAAAAGCAAAACAAATTAAAAAAAAAAAAATGCGGAGGAGGGATCCCTCCTCCGGCAAACAACAAAACCTTGAAACTGCCTAAATAACTAACTCGCCACCAATTACGGTGGAAATGTTGAAGTTTAAAATCTTATCTCCGCCCGTCTCTTTCTCTCTCTAGAAATCGTTATTTGTGAAAAAAAACTATTATCACATATTCACATTGAAAAGTTACATCTTAACTGATAATAATATTTAGACTCAAAATTACTAAATCGATTTCGATATTTATGGTCCCAATGTTCTTAACATATTTTTGCGGTTTGAGTGGGGCCATTGTCCTCGCACCAACAACTTCCCTCAAACAAACCACTACTTTTTTTTTTTTTTTTAACTAACCACTACTTATTTGTTGTTGTATTTTTATAGACTTATAGTTACAATGACACCGCGACAAATACGAAAGTTTGAAATATCTTGAGAAGAGAAAAACAAAACATATTGTACTTTGCTACACGGACTATAGAAGAACTCCACCCCATCACTTGTTTCATCATCCGTCACGTGTTGTATTTTTTCTTTCTCTTATATAATACACGAGAAATTATACAATGTCATTTTATCAAAATAAATACTCCATTGAATAATTGTAATAGTGACACAATCTTACTTATTACTTTTTTTTTTTATGAGAGTATCTTACTTATTACTTGTTGCTCATGTATAATATTACTTGTAGTTTTTTTTTTTTTGATGATGGAACATTGCATTAAACCAACAAGAGTACTACAAACCAACCAACTAAAGTAAATGCGAAATAAAAGACGGTACAGAATTCCATTCTTTCCTAACTACATTCTTTCTTCCCCATTTCGCAATCGCATCGGCTGGAGCATTGCCTTCCCTAGAAATATGGGTGAACATGATTCTTTCGAAATTGTTCATGAGTGATTTGATCTGCTGTAATGTCTTTAAGGATTGCCATTGTAAACCGATACTCTGGCCATTGATGAAATTTATCAGTGCTTGGTTATCACTTTCTAATATGAGCATGGGTAATATTAAGTTGTAAAGCCCATTGCATTCCCGATAGTATGGCCAGTCCTTCACATTCTTCCGCATTCTGGCTGCGGCACTGACGATGCTGCAGCTATAATGAATTTTGACTCCTCATCTCTGATAATACATCCAACTCCTGCCGGGTCTGTAGCTTTTGTAAACGAGGCATCAACGTTTAGCTTTAAATATGGTGTCGATGGAGGTCTCCATTTTTGTTTCTTAGTAGATTTCCTGCATTTGTTAGTTATCGCCATCTCAATCTTGAGTGGAGTGATAGACACATTATTGATACGATCTATGATTTGTCGAGGATTCTGTTTGTTCATGTTAAAACTGTTTTCACATCTAGCTTTCCAAATGAACCATAGTATTTTGGCGTAATGATTGGTAGTATCCTCATTAAGAGTTTTCCATTGTTTTATCCATTGATTAGTCGAGCTAATCTGATTAGTTCTCACACCATAATTGAACCAAATTGCTTTAGCAAAAGTACAGTGAAGCATCACATGGTCTAAAGTTTCGTATTCATCACAGTTAATACAGTGGAATTGTTCACCAATGAATTTGCCAATTTTCGCTTTGACCGGTAGGCTATTAGTACAGCATTTCCAAAGGAATAGCTTCACCCTTGGAATAGTATTTAAATTCCAGATAAATCCCCAGTCAAGTTGTTCCTGCATAACATTCATGTTTTCCGTTCTTAAATAGTAATACATTGATTTTATCGAGAAATTACCTGATTTGGTTAATGTCCATCTTGGTATATCATCTTGATTGCTTCGGAGGTTGATGCTAAGAATAGCATTGCATATGTCATCATTAAAACATTGCTGCAACATCTGAAAATTCCAAGTATTATTAGTAATAAGTTGGGCCACCCATTTAATGCTAGACCCCGAATGATTAGTTATGGGAGGGGGTGGTTTGGTATCCAATAATCACTCCAAATATTTACTTTAGTACCTGTATTAATTTCCCAGAAGATAAGACCTTCCATAGTATTATAATGCTTAATAATAGATTTCCAAGGCCAAGAATGAGTGGTTTTTTGGGGGAGTGGGCCGATGGGTATCAGGGAAGTATTTACTTTTGAGCACACGAACCCACACCGCATTAGGGTTATGAATAATACGCCAGATTATTTTGTTAAGAAAGGCCTGATTATCAAGGTGAGGTAGTCGTAACCCAAGCCCACCAAGCTTCTTAGGCTTACAAATAGCCGACCAGTTGATAGTATGGAAAGTTTTGGATTTTCCCCACCAGAAAGTCCTTTGAAGGGACTCAATGATGTTGCATATTCCTTTCGGGATAGCAAAACACTGCATTTGGTATCGGGGAACAGCCGCTGCGATAGTTGAAACGACTACCGAGCGGCCAGCTTGAGAGAGAAGATTAGATTGTCATTTGGATAGTTTGTTTTTGATTTAGTTGAGGAGGGGTTGAAAGATAGATTTTTTGTTTTTCCCAATGAACAGATTAGTGCCGAGATATTTATCGCCAGTCGAGGATTGGTGAACCTTAAGTTCACGGATGATCATCCGTTTGAATTTCGGATGCGAATTCTTGGAGAAGAAAATGTTGGACTTCGAATAATTAATCATTTGTCCCGACGCATCACTAAATTCTTTCAGAATCATCTTGAGATTGTGAATGTTCTCAAGAGAATTTTGGCCGAAAATAATACAGTCGTCGGCAAAGAGAAGATGATTGATAGTGAGATTTGAATTTGCAACCGGAAAGCCAGTGAAAGGGGTTTGACTGTTATGACTGTCCAGGAGGCGGCTGAGGCCTTCCATCGCGATAGCGAAGAGGAAAGGCGAAAGTAGGTCGCCCTGACGAATACCCCTGGTAACATTAAAAATGCGCCCAGGACGCCCATTGATCAGAACCGCCATGGAACTAGAGTTGAGACAAGACTGGACAAGCCTGATCCAGCCAGGGGCGAAGCCCATCAGAAGCATGATTTGCTCCAAATAATGCCATTCAATACGATCAAAAGCTTTGGACATGTCCAGTTTGAGACCGAAATAGCTCTTCGCTCCTTTGATTTTCTTAAAGGAGTGAATAACCTCCTGGCTAATGATGATATTGTCAGTAATTTGCCTTCCCGGAACATAAGCTGCTTGGAAAGGGGATATGATCTCATCCAGAGTAGATTTGAGTCTGTTAGCAAGGATTTTTGTGAGGATTTTGTAGGTGGTGTTTAGAAGACTGATCGGTCTGTAGTCCGCCGGAGTTTGGGGAGTTTTGGTTTTAGGGATTAAACATATGTGTGTATGGTTGGACATCATAGGGAGAGTAGCTTCCCGAAAAAAGACTGATACCATCTGAAGAAGATCCTCCTTAACTGTATCCCAGTTGGCTAGATAGAATAGAGGAGGATAACCATCTGGCCCAGGAGCAGCTCCAGGTTTCAAAGAGAAAGTGGCTTTACGGATTTCCTCTAAATTCGGAATGTCAGTAAGAGTATTGTTTTGGATTTGGGATATCTGAGGGGTAAAGCAATCGATAATATTATTAGACAGATAGGAGCCCGCGGAAGTCGAAATGTTCTGGAGGTGAGAAAGGAAGACATTGCCTATTTGAGCTTCATCATGAGTCCATGTATTGTCTGCCATCTTAATGGAGTGAATTTGATTTTTACGATTTCTCGTAGTGGCTTTTGCATGGAAGTATTGAGTGTTCCGATCACCTAAATTGATGTTAGCTATTCTCGATTTTTCTTTCCACAGGCTTTCCTGTTGCAAAAGAAGATTCTCAATCTGATTGAAAGTCTCTTTGAACTGGTCAGCATTCTTAATGGTTTGGAGTTTCTGAGTGAGGCTTTTAATGTTATTGTCAATGTGGCCAAAGATCTCTTTATTCCACTTAGAGAGTTTGATGGCCAGGGAATTAAGCTTGGTTTGAATCTGGACGGGGAAGGAGGTCCAGTTAGTTTTAATGAATTGAGCACAGTTAGGATGGGACATCCATGTGCGAATGAATTTGAAGGGTCTGCGTCCCAAAGTGGACTTGGTTTTCGTGGAAAGCAAGATGGGGTTATGATCAGAGCCTAAAGTAAGAAGATGAGTGAGCTTGGAATGAGGGTATTGAGTAAGCCAGGTGTAGTTCACTAACGCCCTATCTAGTCTCTCTTGAATAAGGTGACCATTAAATTGTTTATTAGACCAGGTAAACGGGTAGCCAACATAACCCACATCCTGAAGACCCATTCCATTGATTGTCCGCTTATTACTATCAATAGCACTTTGAGGCATGTCTTTGCCTCCAAGTTTCTCTGACTGGTCAAAAACACAGTTTAAGTCTCCTATAACTATCCAGGGGGTATGGGGGTTTGGGGCTAATTTCGCTAAAACGTCCCAAGGTTTAGTTTTGTCCTTACTGTATGAGCTTCCATAGAAGCCCGTCATGTAGAAACTGTTGTCCTTGTCTAAAAGATGTCCCTGCACATGAATCATATTGTTGTCAGAGTAAATAACCTTAATATCATATTGGGGAGACCAATAGAGAGCAAGCCCACCTGCTTTATTAACCGGGTCAATAACATGTTTATCATAGGTGCTATTCAGATTCAGAAGTTTATCCAGATTAATGTTGATACATTTGGTTTCAGAAAGAAATAAAAAATCTGGATTATGCTCTTTAATTAGCCCACTAAGGTGTTTGCGATTCGCAAAGTTACCACACCCACGAACGTTCCAAGCTAATATGGATGGCTCCATCTACAGCCAAGTCTATAATATGAGGGCACCTAAGAAGAGGAGCAAAAAATAAAGTGAAACCAACAACCCGGCCCACCTAGTAGCGAATCAAAGCTAAGAAGCTAACCTAGGAGCACCTCCACACGGACCAGCCTCAGAACAGACTAAGCCACTCCCTAAAACCTCTAGATGTCAGGAACCACTCACTAAACCAATAAAACCAACTATCTAAGAAATCCAAAAGAACCGACCCACTAATACTCTATATTCTAACAGCACCTACCCTAGGTGAAAGGCTCGGCCCAGCCAAAGAAAACCAACTAAAAGTGGCTGCCCACAACAAATAGGTGCCACCCCCTAAAAAACTATAGCAGTCAAAGGATCCCCCCTAAGTCCCAAAAATAAGCGGCCACAATCAAGCCCAACGGGACAAACTAGAGACCACCACACTGAAAAGGAAGACACCAACCGATAAAGGCGACCCTAATAATCGAAAAATAGAACTCTCAAGAACCCACTCTGATACGCCCGAAGTTTGCCAACAAGAAACTCCCAAAGTCAGTAGGCACAACCAAGCCTCACAAAAACAAAAGGAAACAGGAAAAGGAACAGAGGCCTCAACAAATTATCCACAAGAACAACAAAGACAAACAACAAGCAAAAATTAACAAACTACAATATCATATAAGAGCACAGAAGAAGGAGAACAACAACCCTAATACATAACACCATAATATATAACTCCAATAATATATAAACCTGACATCAAGATAGATAACCAACAAACATAAAAACACCCTTCATCAAAAAACACAGAACACCCTAAGTCTGACTACTATCTCTGCTGCAACCACAAGACCAGAGAAGGCTACAAGAGCCTACCTTACCAATTGAAAAGCTGCACACAAAAGTCCTAAAAGGACAGCAGCAGTAGAGAGATGAAGCAGACTCAGACTAAGCACACTACCAACCAACTCTAAAATCTCAAAACAACAAACTAAACATAAACCAATACCAAGACTACAACAAACTAAAACAAACTGAAAACAGACCCAAAAGACTACTGGGAGAATGATTCTGAGGGAGTAGCTTCATCCCTATCTTCTGCATTGGTTAATATATTCAAACTTCGACTGAGCACCAATGACTCTTCTAACAACCTCCTCGCTTCCAAATTATCGAGCAAGGCCCCATCCTCCATGGAATCCTCTCTGGAAGTATTAGAATTGCCTTCAGACACAGGAATAGGACTGTTTCTGATTCTCTTACCTGAGACCTGGAAGAGCTGATGTGGAGGAATGATTCCACTAGCAGGAGAGGGAGGGGTGCAATAAGTTGAAGGGGTTCTGGATGAAATTGATTCTCATCTCCCATAACTTCATCAATAGGATCAGGATTAAATTCGAGTTCCTCATCAGATAAGTTGACCACTATTGGGCAACTATTCAGAGGATGTTCCAAAATCCTACATAACTGACAGATTGCACCTGGGAATTTTTGGTAGCTTATCTTTATCTCTTGTTCTCCATCCGAGAAAATAGGGTTGATGACAGCCAATAATGGAGCCTTGATATCATACATGAAGTGCACTCTCACAGTATTATTGTTCACTCTTCCAAAATTTCTAGGTTTAATACTAATTATCTTGCCCATACAACTGAAGATGAAATCAAAGTCTTCTTTGTTTTGCAATGCCTGAGGAACTTTGTACAAAGTACATCTCATCGGCTCGAAGAATAAGTCATCTGTGGTATCATTCAAAGGGAACACCACCTCCTTAAGCACCAAGATCATACCTCTTAAGATCTATGGCCTTCCAAAATTCAGAGCATCCAAGACAAGTTGACTTTTTGGCTTGATCAAAAAAGTGTTCACCGGCCCTTCTGTAGGAAGATAATCGCAATCTCTGAAGAACTTCGATTGAGGATACAACATTTTCTTTATAAACGTTAGCCCAACATCATAAGGGCAAACCCATCTAGCAATAAAACCAACATCAATCGGCTGCAACTCTTGTCTAGAAGATGGTTTGGTGAATCGCAGAGTCAGTTTACCATGAGAGGAAATGGAGTAGTGAGAAGCCATTTGCATGCAGTTATGAGGAAGAAGAGATGAGTAAGTTTGATAGGATCTCGGCTTGCCCATCTTTGAAGTGTTAAAATAAACCCACTGAAGCTCGACGAAGACAAACAGAAGCCCCAAAATAACATCATTGTTCGACATGCAGATTCTCGGGAATCCACTACCCCCCAGAATCATCTATTCTTCAGACGTGAAAAGGACTATTGACATACTTGAAAGACAGTAATGAAAGACGGCTACCTAACCAAAAAAAACAAATCGACCGCAGAAAGAAGCAAAACCAGCAAGAAGGAAGAAGTTCGACCGACGAACAGCAAGACAAGTGGTGGAGAGTTACCTTTACGTGTTGATTGTGGTAGTCAGCGTATCTTGGAGTTGTGGAAATCCGATCTTGAGCCCCAGGTTGAGTTGAAATTCCCCCAATCCCGAAGGTTTCTGACTTGGGAATTCCCCTTTCGCGTGCTTGGAGATTAATGATACGTTGTCTTTAGTGAGATTGAGATTAATTGAGAGTGGTTGCTTATTGTGATTGTTCTTCTTGCCGTCTGCTTCTTTGATTGGGGTTAGGGTTTGGAAAGGGGATCTGGAGATGGAAAGGAGGAGAAAGGGATCGCCTAAATATACTGAACTAAAAAAAGTAAATAGATAACCTAGTCATTTCAATTACAGGAAATTGGGCCGAAGGCCCAATTTTCTGGTTTTTTTTGTTAAAAAGACATCATAAGTTTTTATAAAGTTAGGGCCCAAATAACTTTCTAAAATGTTCCTCAAGGACAATTTTGAAGACACCCACATTTTCAAGGTCAAACTTGCCCTTTGTCTAATAAACAATACCCAAACAACCAATTTGAAATCAAAACCAGAAACTACTTGCTTCTTTCTCAAAAACGAAGAACAAGAAAAAATGGGGGATTTGGGCAATTTTCATCCAACATGGTTGAACTGGATTTCGTGGTTTTGTTATCAACAATCTATTTTAGGATTTTGTGATTGAATCTCTGTAGTTGTTTAGAGTTTTGAGTTAGTAGTTTCTTAAGAATTTTAGTGAGAGAAAGTTGTAATTCCCTTTCATAATTTGTTAGGGATTCAAAAGGTTTATGTACTTTCAATGGAAGGAGAATCTCAAAGTATTTCAAGGTATAGTCTAATAGAAAGAGTTGTAGATTAAGTTTAAAAGCAAGTCTTTGATTTAGTTAAATCTCTATTAACCTCATTTTGGGTGAATTGTTTAGATAATCTAAATTTTTGTTTTTATTTTGTTTATGTTGGATAGATGTGATTAACTTTCATTGTTAACTGATTAATATTTATGCACGCTAACTGTTTGATAAAAATACTGAATGAAGATTGCAAAGTCACCAAACAAATTTAGAATCCTTTTGCAACTTAGATGTTAATACTTGCACATCCTTCAATACAAACGAACTCAATTTATGTACATCATGTATGTTACATTTTGACGAATTACAAACTATTTGTATTACGTGTTCTTTTACGGGGGGTTAGGGGTGTAGCCCCCGTTCTTTTTTGTAGAAATTTTAAAAGCATTTAATCGAATAAATATGTGAAGAATTAATCTTTCTAAAAAGATTCAATCTTTCTAAAAAGATTCAATCTTTCGAAAAAGATTCAATCTTTTGATTTTAATCTTTCCTTCATCTATTGAAAAAGACTTAACGAAACATGTTGTGAATATTTAAAAAAGAAAAAGAAAAATTGAAACTGATTTGCGAAGACATGCAAACAACTGCAAATCAATTTGCAAACAAATACAAACCACAATGCAAATCAGTTTGCAAACTAATGCAAATCAGTTTGCAAACTAATGCAAATCAGTTTGCAAACCACGAATCAGTTTGCAAACCAATGCAAATTAGTTTGCAAACCACTGCAAATCAGTTTGCAAACTACTGCAACTTAAATTCATAAGAC
>BEHA01005796.1:147348-178707 GCA_002897215.1 Eschscholzia californica subsp. californica | reverse complement strand
CAGCATACGAAATGGAAGAGACATTCGATCGTATTTTTGCCATTGAATTGATTGAAGTAAGGAATATAACTTATCTTAAAATGGCATAAATTTATTACTTGTTCTTTTTCTAATTGTTCTATCGATTTGATATTTCTTTTAACAGCACATGAAGAACTACGAATTACTTCTTAGAAAAATTTCAAAATGGATGAAAGATGATGGACTACTTTTCATTGAACACGTTTGCCACAAAATATTGGCTTACCCTTACGAGGTAAATATTATATAAAAATGTATAAATATTGGAGTTAACTATTTTTAATCGTTCATGAACTAAACACATTAGTCATTGATGCTGTTTTTGTGTGGATGACCTATTACAGCCAATCGACGAAGAAGATTGGTTCACTGAGTACATCTTCCCCGGTGGAACTTTGACATTGTCTTCCGCCTCATTGCTTTTATACTTCCAGGTGAAATTAGTCAGATTGCGGTTATGTTTGAGTATGTTATTGGTTCATTGCGTATTCTATCAATTATTTATTTATATATTATGGTCTCATTCATAATTTACAAACATAATTGATTTTGGCTTTTGTGAATTTACAAGAAAAAATTTGAAAAAGTTTCTTGTATAATTGCAGGATGATGTCTCAGTCGTTGAACATTCATCTTTGAATGGAAAACATTACTCTCGCTCCCAGTAAGATTTTCAAAAATTCTCCTTTATTATAGTCCATAACTTTGTTAATTATGTTATATATGAGACGTATGCATAACATTACCATCATTCAGAGTGATCTTACTCGAACTATTGATGACACAATATGTACTGTTAATCTTAAATTGGTTTCTAAAAATTAGTTGATGACACGTGAGCTTCTGAGTGAGGCTATTAGTAAAAGCCCAAGAGAAAAAAAATATTATATAAATACATATATGTGTGTTATAATGTGGGTGGTTATGTGATTTTGCAGTGGAGAATGGTTGAAAAACATTGATGCAAACATTGATGAAGTGAAAAGTATAATGAGGTCTATAACCAAAACAGAGGAAGAAGCAGTAAGGTTGGTTAATTTTTGGAGAATTTTCTGCATGTGTGGAAGTGAGTTGTTTGGATATAACAATGGTGAAGAATGGATGGTTTCTCATATCCTCCTCAAGAAAAAATAATTTCTCTTAATTGATCCTCGTATTAAAATAAAGCGAGTGGGTTTCACAAGTGTTGTTGCTAAACACCTCGTCTATTTGTATATCATTGCATTTGTGTTGGGTGAAAGTGGGAGAGTAGGAAATGGCATGAACATTATCTTCGGAAAAATGGATTCACATATAATTGGCAATTTAGGCCTATTTTCACCGTGCTCACATGTTGTTTTCTATAAATTCTATTCTCTAATTTTTATCCGTATCTTATTCTGATAATCGAGTAACTGATCATTAGTATATTTGTACGGTCAAACGCTATCTATAAATGAATCAAAAATTGTAATTGTGGGAAAAATCAACATCAAAATTAACATTAGTTGCACCAGACTAATTCTTTTGGGTACCAAATCACAGATCAACTTCCCATAACTATTGGGTTCTTCACATTTTTTTGGTTAATCTTGAAAAATAAGTTACCTTAATTAGTTTTACCAAAAAATTGATGATAACTAATGTAAATTAATGACAAATAATTAAGTTCTAACGATGTGATCATTCATTAATTAATTATTTGTTTTCGTTTTCCCTTTACAATCTTTCCAAGGTACCCATGTTTGTCTCATTTATCCATCTATTTATATCGAACATATTGAACAAACAAACTACTGTTTAAGTCGACCATTGCTATATTCAAAATGTATACAGAAATCTCAAATTTAAACAAATGCACAAGTTTTTCAGAGATCTCAAAGATTTGGATTAGGATTAATTTCAAAAGAACGTTAACAAAACAATATCAAGAGATCAATAACATTCGTTGTCAAGAATATGTTACAGAAATCAATCCATCCCTATACAAATCCAGCAGAACAAACTAGATTGAAACTCCAACGACATTTGTCTTCATAGCTCTTTTTTTATTCAATGATCCAAGAACAAAATAGATGTGTGAGAGAGAGAGAATGGTGACAAGAAAACCTAATCTTGTGGTCTAACAAGACAGATGAAAGGAACTTTAGGCGAGAAAAATGTTAAGACAAACTTAGTGGCCCAAATGGACATTAACTCAAATTATTTTGGATGTAATAGTCACATCGACCTTGTCATCGTAATTTTTGTTATTTAGACCCGATTATTTTGGAGTAAAGATTTTTCTAATTTTAATTGAGATGCAATGTCACACGTTGTTAATTTATATTATTCACCATAATTACAATGACAATTAGATGATAAAAATATGAAGGTTTGAAAAGTCGGGAGAAATTACAAAAAGAAAAGTAAAACATTCTTTCTTATACAGGAACTTGACTCCTTTACTTTTTTAGATATATTATATAGTCCAAAAATGACGGTCTACCAGATCAGAAAAATTGATGCAGCCGATATCCATTGATCTGACATGTATAGAGAAAAACGAACATATTTTCGAGCTAAAAAGCATTTATCTACTATTTTGTTTATTCATCAGTTTGTGATTTTCTCTATTTTATATAAAACACGAGAAATCCGTGCCCCTTGATTCAGCCCTCAAGTCAAGAGAATATGATAGGATCCACGCGCGGCTATTTGTTTCTTGCTTAGTCACGTGCTGTGATTTTGTTGGTAAAATCAAATTAGGTGGACAGACATCAAATTTACACATGGCCCCCTACTTTTTTAGTTTTCATTCCAAAACCCCATTTTGATCCTCATCTCCCTCTCTCTCTATTTTTTTCACTATCACCACCATCACGACGACCAGTTACATGGCTGAGTAAAACTGGGTAGAGTGTAAAATATTATTCGAGAACCTTTGATAACAGAAAATGTAATATCATACTTTTATTAAATTTTGGATTTCTAGTCAAAAAATCTACATTTAAACACACATTTAGTCCACCCTAATATTAATATAGGATTTTAAGACAAAATAATGATTATAATGGATATTTAGTCCAAATTGACCATCTCTATAGAAAAAACAGATCTCTATCATTTCTAATTAATCATAATACATATTATAACCTTTTATATAAGAAAAAACTTACTTTTGAAAATCAATCCCCAAAATTCTCTTTCTTTTTTCTCAGATTTTTTCGATTGATTTTAAACTTACTATCTGTTTCGCAATATACACGTTATTTAGTATCAATTACGTATATTTCTACAACAAAACACATTTAGTATAGTTAAAGTATGTCTAGATGTCAAAGTTTACAGTGTTTTCTGTTTATTGATTCTTGTTTTCTTTCATAAATAACGTGTTATTTATTGTTAAAGTTTCATACCTTATTTCAATATTTTTTTATGTGTCATACATAACACATTATGTATCAACAATGTTTCTTCAAAAAGGGAAGAGGACTAAAATCCTATTTTCTGGGAAGATTGGACCTTAATCCATTTTTGAATTTTATTTTGGGCCTAAAACCCCTAGACCCTACTTTTATATGTAAAATAGTAAAAAAATAAAAATCTACTTTATATTGAATAATTTTATTTGTCACATTTTAGATAAATACAAACAAGCATAATAATTAACTATATATTTGTTGCTTCAAAGTAATTTTTACAAAAACAACTTATCAATGGAATTACTACATTCTTTCACAAAAAAAAATATTAAACTCATACTTTTGTAGCTTGTAAAAGAACGTGTATACCAACTAAGGTACACAAATGTTTTTCAGATGTTTAAACTTTCCAACATTTATATTTACATTAGCTTTTTGATGGGGCTCTCGATCGATTCCTTGTTTATTTCATGTTGTTTGAGGGAAGTTTGGTGTCGTAGCACGGATGATACTCCTTCGCCCACGCCCCTGATCACTACTACCACCATTATTATCACCATAGTCACAACATCTCTCTCCACCTGATTTACTTTTATTTACCTTTTGCTTCTCTAACGCGGTAGCCAAAAAAAATTGACCCTTTATTTGTCAAATGTAGACAAGCAAACACCTCTAGATAAATGCCAACCCCCGACTAACAATTTTATCAAGATCAATGTTGATGCTTCATTTGTCAATATTACATCCAATGTGGGTATTAGTATGATATCTCATGATGGTAATGCAAAATTTATACATGCACAAGCAAAATCTACTAGAGGCAGAAATAGTGAAGAATGTGAAGCCATGACTATCCTTTTCGGAATAGAATGGGCCAAATCTAAGAATCACAAATCTATAATCATAGAAAGTGATAATTTCAATCTCATCAAACATCTTGGCAACAATCGCCATAAAATTCACTGACAATCCTTGATCCACGTCAGGAAGATCCGAGAAAGCAGGAAAGAATTTGATGCGGTTCAATTCCACTACACTAAAAGAGAATTAAACTCAAATGCAGACAAACTAGCAAGGTGGGCAAGGAAGTGCAATAGAAGCAAAGTTTTGGACAGTATTCCTTGTATTTTAATTGATACTTACTGTAATAACGTTTTGATTCATTAATGCAAGGTTAGTTCAACAAAAAAAAAAAAAGATTCATGATGACATTAGATCTATTTTTATGATTTTTTAATCTTTGAATAAAAAATTCATACCTACTCTTCCACCCATAATATTATATATATGCATGAAACTTTGAACACAGAGTCCTACTATCCAAGTGCATCTTCTTCCATCTCTCTCTCTTTAGATTTCTTTTAGGGTCTCTAGCTTGTGTATTTTGAGCAAATAGAGATGGTGGATTTGAAAGTGGAGAAGGAAGAGCTCTTGAAGAGCATGGAACTAGGGTTGGTTCCTGATGAAGATATTAGGAAACACATAAGATCCCAATTGGAAAAAAGACTCAAATGGGGTTATAAACCCAACCATGAACAACAACTTGCTCAACTTCTCGAAGTTATTCACTGTAAGTTATAAGAGTAATGTTAGAAAACAAGATATTTCGGTCAGATTCCACGTAGAAATTGGATATTGTTTCCCAGTGACTATTCGTATCCAGTTTTACTTCAATCACAGGAAACTATATTGGATTTCTGCCTATAGTCTGTCTGGAATTTTTAATTGTTTATCTCTCTTTAGATCTCTCTTGAAAATGTGTGTAATTTCGATATATGGATGAATTATTTGTGTTTCAGCTCTGAAGAAAATGAAAATTTCAAAGGAATATGAAAGCTTTGATTTAAGGTTGTATGAAGCACCATTTGACTTCCATAAAATCCAGCTAGGAACACACCTCAAAGAAAGGTACTATACTATTTGGATTTTTTCATTTCTCACTTAATAAGTAATTAGTATTTTCTGTTCCAAATCCCATTTATGGCTCATAAATGAAAAACCAGGTTAATTGATTCTATGTGCGTAAATTGGATCTAACTTTGATTCCAATGTGAAAATTTTCAATATTAAAGTACAGACTTTAGATCTTTAATATCCCATTCTTGTATGAATTTCAGTTGGGTAGTTTGACTTTACATCTTTAAGGGTATAATGGTCTTTTCAATTTGATTCTAATAATGGGTTTCATATTTGAATAACAAAAATGATGATATGTCCGGCCAATTTCCCCGCTGAATCCCGATCGCATGACATGGCAGGGCCAGATTTAGAGAGAAAAAGTGAAAAACTCTCTCTCTAAATCTAGACCGGCCACTTCAGCCGACCGGGATTCGGCGGGGAAAGTGGCCGGATATAGCATCACCACTGTTTGTATAATGGCCAAAATCAACCATTAATAGTATGCTAGTCAGACAAAAAACAAAAAGAAAGATTACAAAATCCAACTCGAGCTCTATATCTCGAATTAGATTTCAGATTAGAATTTAGAAACAAAAAAACACCACCTAATACCAAGTCGAGAGGGGTTCCACTTCCCTCAATCCCTATATATTTTTCTCCAATAAAGTTTAATCTAAATATTTCAAATACTAAAGTTGAATAAACATTGTGAACAAATTTTGGACACAGTTGTTCGTATTACAAGGATGAATCAACGACATTGGATGAAGCTGAGGGGGCAATGTTAGATTTATACACCCAAAAGGCTAAAATAGAAGATGGTCAAAGCATACTTGATCTTGGCTGTGGAGTTGGAGCTGTCACTCTTTTCATTGCTAATAAGTATAAAAATTGTAAGGTCACTGGAATTACAAGTTGTCAATGGCAGAAAGACTTCATTGATAACAAATGCAAGTAAGTATTTCTTTTTCTATTATTAATTTTTCATTATTTAAATTTTAATATTTATATTATCACGTACACCATATATTTGTCTGCAAAATAAGTTCCAAAAACATCTTTTTATTTGAAAAATGACTGCGGAAAAATGTTATTTATCTTTTAAATGATTCTCTACAAAAATATTATTATCATATTTTTTGGTTGCAAATAAAAAAATATTATTCTAGGAGTTGATTTTACTTCAGAAAGTAAACCAATTTAAATACAAATTTATGCAAATAGAAATGGATTTTTGAAATTTACATTAGGGAAATTTTGAAGTTTACTTAATTTCATGGTATTGTTGCAGGGAATTGAACTTAACAAATGTTAGGATTATAATAGGAGATGTGACAGCACACGAAATGGAAGAGACATTCGATCGTATTTTTGCCATTGAATTGATTGAAGTAAGGAACATAGCTTATCTGAAAATGCGTAGTTTATTATTTGTTGTTTTTTCTAATTGTTTTAATCGATTCCATATTACTTTTAACAGCACATGAAGAACTACGAATTACTTCTTAGAAAGATTTCAAAATGGATGAAAGATGATGGACTTCTTTTCATTGAACATGTTTGCCACAAAACCTTGGCTTACCCTTATGAGGTAAATACATATAAACACACACACACACACACATATTGGGCTCACCTGTTTTTAATCGTTCGTAACTAACATCTTAGTCATTGATGCAATTTTTGCGTGGATAATCTATTTCAGCCAATTGATGAAGAAGATTGGTTCACTGAGTACGTCTTCCCTGGTGGAACTTTGACACTGTCTTCTGCCTCATTGCTTTTATACTTCCAGGTGACTTTAGTTAGATTGCGGTTATATTTTTATCTTATGGCTCATTGCATATTATATCAATTATTCATCATTTACAAACACTTAAATTTTTGTGAATTTACAAGAAAAAATAGTATTAAATTCAAAAAATTTCTTCTATGATTGCAGGATGATGTCTCAGTTGTTGAACATTCATCTTTGAACGGAAAACATTACTCTCGTGCTCAGTAAGATTTTTCAAAAATACTTTTACGTTATTTTATAGCTTTGTTATTAATGTTATATCTAGAGTGGCATATATAAATACATGTATATGTGTAAGAATGTGGTGGTGATGTGATTTTGCAGTGGAGAATGGTTGAAAAATATTGATGCAAACATTGATGAAGTGAAAGGTATAATGAAGTCTATAACCAAAACAGAGGAAGAAGCAGTGAGGTTGGTTAATTTTTGGAGAATTTTCTGCATGTGTGGAATTGAGATGTTTGGATATAACAATGGTGAAGAATGGATGGTTTCTCATATCCTCCTCAAGAAAAAATAATTTCTCTTAATTGATCCTCGTATTGAAATAATGCGAGTGGGTTCCAGGAGAGGGCGGTCGCAAATCTCGAGGAGATAATGTTGTCCACATTATGACTGTTTTTATGTTTTAAATTTATTTTTTGTTAGAGGGCTCTTCGTATTTTAATCAAAATAAAATTAGTTGTTGTTAAAGATCTTTTCTATTGCCTTTTTGTTGTGGGAAAGTAGGAGGGTAGGAAATGGCATGATGAGAGGAAGAAGCATCATTATCTTTTGAAAAATGGATTCATAATTGGCCAGACATGTTGTTTTGTGTTTTTCTATTTTTTTTTTTTTTTGTTGAAAGCTAAACCCTATTTACTTAGGTGAGATTTCTTTTATCTCATTCTAAAATTATAGAATTAAGAATATGTCACAAAATTTTTCTCCCCCCTCGAAATTTCCAATTTTCTGAAAAACCAAAACTATAATAATTGGTTTCTACTCTTTATTTAACGTCTTCACCCCCTTCCCAGCTTCAACGACAGTTTGATTTCTATTGATTGAGTTATCCGTCTAAACATTTGAAGACCTTCATCATTCTCAATGGAACAATCTGGAAAAGTTTGCTCAGGCTGGAGCATTTTCCTTCTATAAATCAAATATTTTCATCAGGAACAAAAGTTTAGTCATTTCCCAATATGTTCATGAATTGATCTTACTAAATCATCATATTTGACACGTATAACAATTGAATTACCGCTTGACATCACGCGAGAGAAGGAATGGAAGAGAAACAACGGAGCATCGGATACACCAGATACACCATCTTCCACACCATATTCAGCTTCATTTATCTTTGAGATATACTATCATGGCTTGGATGAACTCCACCCATGGGTGTCCCACATAGAAGCATTGAGTCAAAGCCAAAGACAAACGATGACTAGAAATTGAAACCAGAGATGCCCACGATATAAATCGAGAACAGAGAGAAACCATATCAAATATCGGGAGAGAAAAAAGTCGTAAATTTTTAAGTTTTTTAATTTAAAATATAAAAAAAAAAATGAGTTAGAGAACAAAAATATATCATTCAAAAAACAGTAAAGGATAACATCGATATCTCAAGAGGATACTCCATCTATTACTAAATCGTGTTAAAGATCACTTTTGCATTGAATATAGTTAGGGCGCGGCTTCGGAGCATTAAGGAAAATTTCTGGGGCATAAAGACTTCGTCAATCAATATTGACTTAGGGAACATATTTATCTTTTAGCCCATAAATTTACTTGATTGAAAATTGCCCCCTAATCTTCATCTTCTATTTCTCCACTTCCGCCACCACCAGCATTTCAGACCACCACTACCATCATTTCCAACCACCAACCACTTCAAACACTCTCTCTCACCATCTCTCTTTTGTTGTTTCTCACGATTTCTTTTCTCTCTCTCTCCCTCTCCCTCTCCCTCTCACACTGTAGATCTCTCTCTTGCTATTTCCACGAACCCTAAACCTCGAGGAGGATTTTCGTGTCCAGTCGGCCACGAAATGGTTCGTGTCCGTCCAACCACGAGCCATCAACCAGCTGCCCGGTCACAAACGATTGACCAACCACGGCGAAACCCTCCTGAGGTCTGGTTCCGGCAAAGGGACACACTTCCCTTTGCCAGAACTGCGTGTGTCAGAGAGAGATAAGGGGTGAGAGCTGGACGAGGCAGTAAGAAAGTGGTACAATAAGGGATTGGCGAGATAAGAGAGTGTGAGAAAGACCCTGAGAGAGCTTAGATCGTGAGAGAGAGTGAGTGAGAGAGAGGGGGAAAGCGACAGAGTGATAGAGTCAATGCGAGTGTAAGAGATAAATAAAGTAAGTGAGAGCAGGAGGAGAGAGAGAGAGGGGAAGAAAGAAGGAGATAAAAAGACATTGAGACATGAAGATTAGGGGACAAATTCTCACCAAATAAATTTTTGGGGCTTCAAAATAAATATGTCCCTAAGTCAATGTAAACTGACTAAATCTTTATGTCTCAAAGATTTTTCTTTATGCCCCAAAGTGCTCACCTAGAGTGCCCTAAAAATTACTTGGTAGTGTTTCTAAGTAAGGGTGAACATCGATTTGGTAATCGATTTTTTACGCCTAAGGGTTCTGTTATTGTAAATCTCAATCCGAACCAATCCGTTCATGGTTTGGTTACCTACCGAACAAAACTATGCATGAACGATTTGGTTCGGTTAGATAATCGAACCAAAGGTTAATATCTTATCAAGAACAAAATTTTGAGTTTTTGACTTTAAAACCTGTTACTATTATATATACTTAAAACTTACTGAAAATCAGTATTTACTCACAAACCATTAAGTCTACATGAACGTAATTATACGACATAGTTTATTGGTATTCGAGGCAAATAAAAAGACGATAAAAATTGATTACCCCCATCTATCATGTCCAATCATATATTTGTATCCATATTATGTATGAAAGATAATAATAAATAGTTTAGTTTGGTTTTTTCGGTTTTTGACTTTTTATTATTTAAACCAATTCGGATAATCGTTGGAGTGGTCTTCAAACCGCCCCTATTTCTAAGTATCTAGTATTGCATTGGAGATGTTTTCTTTATTACTTATTTATATTTTTAATAATCCAAATTCAATAACCTGAGGTCGAAACTAGAAGAAAGACTTTAGTGATATTATACCCTCTCTCTCTCTCTCTAAACTATAACCACTTCCTTCATTATGAGAAAACCTTCCGTTTTCATAGTGTTGCTCCGACGAAGGGTATCCCTTCGTCGGAATCTCTTCTCTTTCTTTCCATCTATGAGTATGTCGTTTTCTTTTCTTATCCTAATATACATCTATAACTTTCTCCGTAGAACTTTTAGAGTATAGTTTTTCGATCGGAATTTGAATTTGATAGAGAAGAAGTTTAAGTTGTTATCTCTTGAGTAATGGAATTCTCTTTTCTAGGGCTGCAACAATTCTATCTACAAAGAAAATAAATTTAAAATAACAAACAGATCTTTATCTCATCATCTCTCAATTTTAATTTGATCATACTATCTTTTAATCTCCCTTACTCTCTCGATTTGTCAATTTGTTCATATGGGGATACTTTAAAAGATATAGTTTATAGGGTTTGATTAGGGTTCATTTGTTTGATTCGGGATTTGGCACCACAATTCGTACATTGTTGAAGATCGACGTCTTCTTGTTTAATACTATGGAGAATATAAAGATCTGACAACAAACTATCAAGAAGATTGACGATGTATTTACTTTCTTAAGAGAAAAGAACACTCAAGATTTCAATATTATTGGTATAATATAGTCTTAATTTCAAAATATAGGTTATTTTCTTTGTTGGTCTTTAGGGCTTGTTTTTGTTGATCTTTAGGATCCATTTGTTGTTTTGTTTTTAGTCAGGATCGAGTGTTTGATCATGGACAACCATTGTGAGTTTCTTCAACAACTTACAACTCTCTCCACCGAGTGTTTGATCATCGAGTGTTTGATCATGGACAACCATTGCGAGTTTCTTCAACAACTTACAACTCTCTCCACCGATGTACCGGAATCAGTCACGGTTTGACGACGAGAAGAGAAGAAGGTGGAAGAAGCAACGGTTATAGAACTACCCAATAATCCAATATGGTTAGTGGTGACTGTACCAGAAAAGTAGCCCACCAGTTAGATCAAGCAACCCTAGAGGCACCCCAAGTGAGCATAAATTGACTTTTTGTCTGTTTTGGTTGTCTTTTGATTTTCAACTTTATGATGTAATTCTCATTAGCCTTTTGACCTTTAAATAAAATTTGATTCCAAAAAAATAAAATAAAAATAAACCATGGACCGAACGGAAGACCTCTAGAATTTTGAAGTTTATGTCAACATTATCAACCACTTCGGCGAGTGTGGACTCAATCGAGATATTGTTAAATGAACTCATGTGAATTCTATTCAAAGAGTAGTGCTTCTTCATTCTTGTGTAATTCTAATTTTTCCCAAACAAAAATGGCGACAGAAACAATCGTCAATTCCATCGGCCTTCGCAGATTCCTTCCATCTTCTCAGCTTTCTCAGTCTCTTCAACTCCATCCGACTTGTCTCCTTCGATTTCAGACCACAACTCCTCTTCGTCTTCAACGGTTAGCTTGTCAGAAGAACCCTAACCCTAATCCAATCGATTCTCCACCACCGGTTTGTCTAATTCTCCTTTTTTTTTTCTCATTTTATTTTGCTAATTAAATCCCCCAAAGTGTCCAATTGTCCAAACCCCATCAAACATTGAAACCCCAATTTAGAATCTCTTATTAATTTATTGGTTCTGATTGTGCAACATTAGGGTTTAATTTCTTCCAAGATTAATCATGAACTACTTCTAGGATTCATTTCTTCTGAAAAACATGTGTATTTTCACTGTAATAATCTAATAAATTCATTCCCTTTTTGGTTAAATTGAAAGGATTTCATAGCGTTTTAGCTGTAAATACTTTTCATTTGTAGAATTGTAGGTCAGGGATCTTAACCCCAAGTTTTCTTGTTCTGGGGCAGCTTCATTTTTTTAGGTTAGAATGAGGTTTATGAGACTACTATATCTAAATATAGTTGAGCCTAGCTAGCAATCCAAAAGTACAAGTATTCTCGAATATTTAGAGAGGTTCACGGTGATCCTTGTGAGTTCCGGTTCAATATTTTAAAAAACGATCAAGGTGTATGCCTCGAGGCGAAGCAGTCACTTGATGCTCGAGCCTTACGTATTTGAACCCGAGAATAATATTACTTACCCCAATGGATGAAATAGGATATACTGAGATGTCTGTAAGCAAGTAATAACGTTGAATATCTTAACCATCTCTTTGTTTGTTAGTTGCGTGGAAGGATAAAATGTGAAGTAACAAGCTATTAGAAAAACTCTTTAGATTTGATGAATCGATATGTATGTATCCCTCCACAAGAGGGTTATTTGACCCATTTTATTATTTCGAGTGATGAATACGCTATCCTGCTACTTAATACTTCCTTAAATATGAGTTCTCTTAGTCATGATAGCATTATTTTACTCTGAGTTTTCATGTTTGACTCCAAACTTGTTAAAGTTATCCTCTTACTGAAAATTTTGGTATTGACTTTTATAGTTTCAAGTTCATTGCCTAAATGTATCTGTTTTTGGTATAGGATAATCTCATTGCTGAGCCTGGTCCAGTCAAGGATGAAACTAGTGAAGCGACTAGTTCTTCCGAAAATGTTGAATTCCCAAACAAAAGTATTAATAGGAGGATAGCTGTGGCTTCTAGTGTTGCAGCAGTGGGTCTTTTCCTCTCAGGACGACTAGATTTTGGTGTCTCTTTGAAGGACCTTTCATTAGCTGCCATATCTTATGAACAGGTTACTTCATCTCATTTCTACTCACTTGATTAGTTTTGGCTATCAATTTTATTGTATCTAGTTAATAATATATGAATTGTTTGGGTGGCGGCACTCTAAGACAGTATTTAGAAAGGCTAATGCATTTCCTATCATTTCATAAAATCAAAATTTGCAAGAAAGGATGTTCTTAATCTTCGAGGACACAAATAGAAGAACGAGTCTATAACACTTTTCCTTAATTTTCTAGATGAAGAAATCATTAAGCGAGCTCCAATATTGTACCATCACTTCCAATTTGTTCCTACGAATCCTACCATAGTAATATAAGTAAATTTATATACAGATCATGATAGGATTTTGCATCGTTTCTGTATCATTTTGCTTTATAATTTACGCAACTGATGGGATTTTCGTTTTGCCTTGTGCTTTAGGCTCTTGCCAATGGAATGCCAACAGTTGTGGAGTTTTATGCTGATTGGTGTGAAGTTTGCCGTGAACTGGCTCCGGATGTGTACAACGTTGAGCAGAAGTACAAGTAATATGATTTACATTTCTATGATCTAGGATTACGAGTCTATTATTGTTTTCATGAGATGTGATTTCTGAGAAACCTAAGTTCTCTTTTCCTAAATATTTTTTAGATAGGTTATGAACGGATTTTGATGATACAGATGGTAACTTTGTAATGATGTGTCTAGGGACCGTGTGAATTTCGTAATGCTGAATGTGGATAACACTAAATGGGAACAGGAGCTAGATGAGTTTGGAGTTGAGGGTATCCCGCATTTTGCATTCTTGGACAAAAATGGAAATGAGGAGGGAAATGTAGTGGGTAGGCTTCCAAGGCAGTATTTCCTGGAGAATGTGGATGCCCTTGCTAGAGGGGAAGCTTCAGTACCTCATGCTCGGGTTGTCGGACAATTCTCTAGTGCTGAGTCCAGAAAGGTGCACCGAATTGTCGATCCTAGAAGCCATGGTTAGGCGCATAGTGTTTCCGCACTCGCGTGTAGAATGCATGTATATAGGTACATACATGTATGGGTACAGGTACTCTCTCTCTCTCTCTCTCTCTCTCTTTGTTATGACAGCAATATCGGGCCAGAATTGCATAACTGAGACAGTTTAGGCCTTCAATTACTGCTTTATGTTATTGAGTTTGTAATCACACAATTTTTCGAATTTAATCACAAATGTTTTGTGGGGTTTTCAGGTTGATGGTATACTGGTTAGCTGGATTTCTGAGTGAAGTTTAGTTGGCTTTTGTGACGAAGGATAGCAGTTATGTATTTCCATCTCCTTGTAATACTTTTATAGCCATGACAGATTATTTCGTCATCTGTTGCACAATACTCAGCTTCAGAGAGATTCTTTCGTTGAAAGTCCTGTCTGCATATGTATAAATACAAGAGTTTTATACCCAGATGGTTCCAAGAATCAAAGCGTTTACTCTGACGAAAACTAAAGTAGAGTCGGAGAATCATGATCAGAACCGATATCACAATGCTCTTTACTCAGTGTTCCTGAAAAGGAAAGAATTGGTATAAATAGTTTTTACATGTCCTGTGATATCTATTTCTTTCCGCATTGATCAGCAGGCTAAGGGAGCCTGAACCCTTGCAAAGAATCAGAGATCAAAAACTGGCTTTTTCTACCTGTACTGAGTTATGGAAGAGTAGCATCCTTGTTATCGAGCAGAGTGCACGCTAATTGAGAACCAGATATGACCAAATTTGCTGCACTAAAAAGCGAACTTCAAGTTCCAATTTGTAGCAACTTTCCTAGTCCTAGCATTCTTCTTTACTTACTTTAACACATCTTCAATGATTCTCTTGAGGGTATCATCCATACCCTAAGCTAAAGTGATTCCAATTTGCTAGGGCATCACCACCTGCAAAAATTTTTGTATACCATTCCACTTCCAGGTTCCGAAGCAGAGACGAGAGACCTTCTGAATCCACAGCATGTTGAATTCCAAACGGAAGATACTCAATGAGATATTTGTACATACATCAGAATAGCTGAGGTTTCAGATAGGTTAGTTGTTGTTCTAATTCAATTGAAGATAATCAATCTGAGATTTGAAAAAGCCCCTCACAGTAACCTAATAGCTACAGATGGAAGTACCAGTCCAACCGCCCCGTCCGAGGGGCCAGTGCCTGCCTGATTTGCATCCTTATTTCGTGGTTAGGGCAAGTCCAGTGTAGGGGCTCGGGCTCCCAATTTTGGGAGTCCCTGAATTTTGGAAGACCCTGATCTTTTTCTATTCCAACGTCGGGCTTCCGAATCCAAATTTTTAATTGTTGTAATTAAAATTCATTAAAATAAATAAAAGATTCAATAAATAATTAAAATTCATACATAATTAAAACAACTAAAATAAAACTTTAGAATATTTTAAAACTAATTTAAATCTCATTCATCCAGTCTGCCATCAATTTCCCATGAACAACAAGTTGTTCGAGACACATGTTTGAAGTATCTTTGTTCATTGATTCTACCCCAGTTTGCATCTGCAAATTTTTTTTTTTTTGGCGTTGAATGACTAAATTTTCTCTTTGCACGTCAATATTTTTGTTTTGAACGACTATATTTTCTCTTTGCACGTATATATTTTTGTTTTGCACATTTATGGACTTTTGCAGAAATTTATCTCTAGCCTCATGATTCACACTTTTCGCTTTACAAAACTCAGACGTTGTAGAACTTTCACCACTTTTGACTTTATCTCTAGCCTCCTTGCTTACATTCTTCCAAGTAGCCTTTATTGGATTGTAGATTGCTTTTCTTCCAAATGGTCTTTATTGGATTGTAGAGGGAGATCCTTCGTCTTGGTTCAAAGAAGGTTTTATTTTGTTTGACGAAGATTGAGATAAGTTTGATGACCATTTGGGGCGGTCTTTCAAAATTTTATAAAATGTTCGAACTTAAAAGTTTCGCCATTGTTTCGTTTAAACAATTCATATGCGGACTTCAACTGCAAAATAAAATCTTTTAAGTTCATAATGTTGTCAAATATAAAAAATAATGTTTTAAAACATAAACAATGTAATATTAAGAGTAAGTACCCGATCATTATCATTTTCTCCGCTTTTTAGGTTCCTTTGTAACAATGCCAAATGACCACGAAACTTCGAGCATTGCTTGTTAATCTCGCTCCAACGACATTTAAGACCCTTCGGAGCACGATTTTGTTTTTTACACTCGTTGAAGTGTTATCTCGCTCCAATGACATTTAAGACCCTTTGGAGCACAATTTTGGTTTTTACACTCGTAGAAGTGTTCGACAACCTTGTTCCAAAAAGTACCCGCTCTTTGATCATTTCGAGTAATCGCATCGGTGGCGATATGTAAATAAGCATGAACAAGCACATTATCATCTACATGAATATAATGCTTAGCGGAAACTGATGAGTTCAGAGTTTCATTAAAATCAAAAGTTTCTTCGACCCCATCATTCGATAAACAACAAACCCACAATTATTTATCAAGTCTAAAAAGCTTTCATTATTATGATAATCGGAGTTTAGACCATCCATTGAAGAGAGAAAATAGGGAGAAAATTGATAAAGAGAAATAATTGAGATAAAGAGAGAAAATTGAGATAGAAACAAAGAGAATTAATTGTGAGAGAGGTAATGAGGTTGTATGGGCCCTCTAAATAGGATCCACTCCAATATTGCCGTTGGGGGACTCCCAAACGATACTATTTGGGGGACGGGAGCCCCAGCCCCAGGGCTCTCGGGTTTGAGGTTCAAGGGGCTGGGGTTCCCAAATTTGAATTTGGGAGCTCCAACCCTCAACGCTGGAAATGCCCTTAGGGTGGGACTTAAACTCAGATTATTGGTCAGGCTGTCATATCGGGTAAAAACGGTTATAGTTTGACACTTCATCGCACTAACCTCAACATCTAAGCCTCGACCACCAAAATCTTAGGGGGCCTCGGGCCCTCAGGGAAAACCACCCATGTAAAAGAAAAAAAAGAAAAAGGAAAGTAAAGGAAGGGCTATAAAAGGCTCCGATGTCTATTAGTTTTTGGTGTATTGATCGGATAGTTGCTCCCAAATTCAGAATTCCCACCTTCATCTCTGAGTGTAAGTAAAATTAATAAATTATTGAACTTGAATTATTAAAGTCTGAAGGCCACCAACTTCTGGTACAGTGGTTGGACACCCCCTCTTAAGTCTATGAACTCGTAGAATTGAGTCTCGGTGAAAACAATTTGCCATTAAGATTTATCCCATGTAATTTAAGCAATAAATAAAGTAAATAACGTAATAAATGTGAAAGGCTTTAGGCCTCTTTCATGTTATTGGACTTTAGGCATTTTTCATTAATGATTTAAATTAGGCGGTTATTGTGCCTATCACATCTTTATGATGTACAATGCCTTGTAACGACTAACGTTGATCGTAGTCGATTTCTCAAAAAAAAAAAAAATTATTGAAGTCTGAAAGCGTCCTATTTATACATGAATCTCTGGCTCTCCCAACTTTTGTCATTGGAAGGGCGCCCATATATCAGTAATGTGAGGCGCCTATAGATATACTAACCCGACAGACGACCTAATTTTCGGGTCAAGTAAATGGCGTAGGAATTCTACGCAAAGACTCTCTTCCTTTTCTGTGTTCAAAGAAGTGTCTTCGAAAACCCTAACCCCTACGCCCAAAGAACCGCTTAGAATCAACGACGATGGAAAGGGATTCCGATGACTCTGATGCGCCTGAGGTGTTTTCAGTCCAGCAGGTCGCCTCCCTCTCTCCCTCTCTCTCAAGCATTTGAAGCCCTGTGTTTTGATTCTTTTTTTTTTCCTTTGGTGTTGACTAGTGGTTCCTACTTTTTTTTCTCTCATGGTTTTAGGGTTTTGAGCAAGTTGAAGAGACCAGGAAAGCAGAGCGAGAAAACAAAAAAAAGTAAAAAAGCTTCTACTTCTTATTATCATCAACCTAGTTTTTCATAATTTCAATTCGTATATGTGTCTCAAAAATTGAATTTATTACCTAAATTTATTAAAGAACAACCCAATTACATAACCAAGCTTTATCATTGATATTCAAGTCAGGAACATCTCCACATTTTCCGTTATTTTCTAGGTTAAGTGAACTTGTAAAGATAGTAAATTGGCTTTCTAGGTTTCAGTTTTGTCTGTTAATGTTTTAAGAAAATATTTTACATTTCTCTTAGTTGTATCACTGCATTAGTCTGCATGATTCTTTTACTTTCGTTGGTTGGGGTCGAAGTATGAATTTTAGTTTCAATGAGATCTCTAGGCCAGTTTAAAAGGGAGATCTTTCGAAACAGACAACTTGGAATAATAAGTGACCGATATAGAAGTGTTGCTACAACGGTACACACTGTTTCTAAACATTCTTGAGATATTCAGAAAGTTCGAAATTAACATCCCAGCCTAAAATTTACTATAGAAGATGAGAAAATCTAACCTACATTTGAAGAAGTAATGCTTTACAGTTTAGCCATTAACAGCAACTAGAAAACTAGAAATGATAGTTAAAAGAATTCATGTTTCATGTTTGCTTGTCCTAAGTAGAAAATTCATGTACATTTTGCTCCAAAGAAGATGGCATAATAAGCTGCTCAATCTTTTAAAATGGGTTTTCATGTACAAGAAGATGATCAAGAAAAAAATTATGGAAGAAGCAATTTTTAGCCCAGCACTGTTTTTTTGAACAATGCGATGCGAAACCTAGACTTCGAAATATCTAATCAACATTTTTATTAAAGCCTCTAAATAATATTATATGTGCAAAAAAGAGCAACAAGTCATACTTTACTATTTCCGTAGATATAAAACATTAGCAAGTGAATAAGAGGCTAACACCACACAAAATCAAGTAGTTAAGTTTTTAGACTTCAAGTCATATTTGATACAGAAAATGTGAAGGGAGGACTCGCGAAAAAGTTGTTTTAGCTACCTTACAAATATACACATTTGTATTCATCCGAAAGCCATTTTTTACCTTACGCTAGACTTGTTTGTAGGAGGCATTAGAACACTCCGCCTCAGCCTCTTTCTTCGTGGAACAGGCATTTGCTTTGTGGAGTTTAAACCTAGTTTGATGCATACACCTCAAGGGGGCATAGATTTGAAAACAAGATGTCACAAATTCGCCAATTCAAGGCATTTTATTTCAAAGAGTTCAATGGTTAAGCTGAAAAGCCTCGATCCTAATGGAGGCTATAGTGAAAATGTATATTGGGCTATTGGCCTACATCTATGCCACATGGACAAAGGAGTGGCCAAATAGGTATTGGTATCTAGCACCCGTACAGGGGTTGGAAAAATGAGTGGAGAAAGCGCAAAGCTGAGACATGGTCAGGATTCATAGTTTTTTAAACAGATCCTAATGACTGTGTATACTAGTATGTGCATACCGAGTTTCACAATACGCACTTATGTTTCTACAGGTGAATCTTAGCTTTGAAGTATTCAAGGCAATAAATATTAAAACGGGATATCCACATGACATAGGGCAAAACTAATGCGCTGCTTTGGATTTTAGCTACTAGTTGGGCGACTTTTAGCTGTGAATGCAACAGACAATTAATATTAACTGATGATTATTGCAGTAAAATATCATAGTGTGCCACTTCCAACTTTCATCTAGTGCTTGAATTTGTGTTACTTGTCTGATTTTTTTTAAGTTATAGATAATAAGTGGGAGATCTGTAGTGTTATTTGGGTAAATCCTTTTTATACATTTACTTGGATCTTGACGCAACTCATGTTCTTTTGAAGGATTGCTCGAGAAGGTAAAGAAAGGCGGAGACGCTGGGCTCAGAGAAAAACACCGTCGTCTAAAGGTGAAGTTACTGAACCGACAGAAACCGAGCCAAATCACGAGGCTGAGGAAGCACCTGGAACACTCCCAACCGATATTGTCAATATGCTTGTAGCTCGTGAAAAGTATGTTTCATCTCCAAACGTTCCACATGTCCTGTTTGTTTTTCTTAAAGTTTGTGATATCCTTGAGTAATGAATATTCACCACCACATCTTTTCTATGCAGACAAGTCTTTCCCTCTGACTCCGAGGAAGAGGACGTGAAAGAAAAATCTACAAAAAGGAAAAAGTCTAAAACCCTCGGGTACGATGAAGTAAATTATTCTATGCAAAAAAAAAAATGAAGTAAATTATCTCTATGTGCAAAATGTTACTCAGATGGAACTAATTTATGTTATATGTGAGGACTTTTCAGGCCAGATACGGTGATTTTGAAGGAAATTCCCTCCGCCCAGTGCTTGCAGAACTCGTTGGATTTTTTGAAGAAGCGGAAAATGCAGGTTTCAAGATCAAATGCAGTTTTGAAGAACTCCAATCAGGCACTACGCCTTCTTTCAACATCCGGTGTGTTAAGTAAGAACTAAATTCGAAATAATTGATGTATGGCTTTTCCTTCGAACTTGTTGATGTCTGTGCTAAAATGCAAAATTAGTACCTTCATTTCTCAATTAGTTGAATCTTACAATTTTGCTCTTGTATGTTCGGGAATTGGGTAAACTACCTCGTACCTCCTTTCCCCCTTGGTTTTCTGATTTTATTCAAGGGATGTAGCTTAAGTTATCTTTAAAGAAGCGACAATGTCTGTAAGACTCGATAAGATTTTAGGATGTCAATGAATGAAATGTTTTACTTTTAGAAGTTTTCATATACAAGCTCTTCTTCGAACTTGTCTTAGGTACACCATCTTTACACTTGTTTCACCTCATAAGATTATTCAATTACTCTTGTTTACTTGGACTTTCATTGTTGGAGAAGAATATTTATGATTCCTTCTCTTTTGTTCATTGAGTTTGGCTCAAAGCAGGACCTTATTCTAGATTATGTCTTGATTGTACCTAATATGCTTGGATTCATTTATACCCATAATCAGCAAAGTTAGAAGTATAAAATACAATATAAAATTGATGTCCACTTATCAGCTACCAAATACCAGCTTGTTGCTATCACTTCAAATATAAATTTGAAGGTTGAATCTGAAAAATGTTTTTAGAATCTGATTCGTTTTTAGTATTTGTCCCATTTAGATAAACAATCACATCTATCCATAGATATTCTACAAATAGAAGTGAAAGTTTATTTTTTATAATTCAGCATAATAATTATTTTTCGATGAGTCTGAATTTGAGAAGCAGATTTGTTTTAAGATCTGATTTTGGAAGAGAGAAGAGTGTATAAAAAAACATGGTCATCCAAACAAATTAGTTAAACATATTCAGACAAAGACCCATTACAAATCTACAATAACAAACAACACAAGTGATCACAATTTACAGTAATACGAAAATTAAAACCTAGAAATTAATTAGAGATAAAGAAAATGGAAGCCCGAAAAAGCTAACACAAAATACATAGCAAAGCTACTGTTACTAGTGGAATCATATTAACAAAGAGAGCAAAATCAGAAATAAATTTAGCTGCAAGTCTGCATTACAAATACTTCAAAAGACCTAGGAACAAATTTGACAAAATGCGATTAACTAATCTAAGGAGCAGAGAAAGCGTCGTCTAACCATCTAAGTTGGTGGTGGGTGGTGGCGGATTTATCTGCACCTGTCGTGTTAATAGTACTAGTAGTGGTTGAGAAAGGTGATGTTAGAATGGCTTGGAAAGCATTTCGAACTTTATTCATACGCCTCCGGTGACGGATACGCCGGAGTACTACATCTTTGTTTAAGGTTTCGGAAGAGTGGGTTGGTTTTATACAGAGATGGCTGGTGACAGTGTTTAAGTTATCTTCTTCTTGATCTTGATTTTGGTCTTGAGAGTGGTGGTGCTGGTCTTGGTTTTCCCTAACAACATTGGAAGTCTTGGAAGTTTGATTTCTTGACAAGAGAGTTAGACCCATCCTTGGTTGTTTGGGAATTCTTTCTAGAAAGTACTATCAAGTATTATTTTTCTTCTTTCTTGTGGTAAACCCTTCCCTTATATAGTGAGAGAGTTTGAGAAAGTGAGGTAGTGGAACTTGGGAATAGTGCATTTGGAGTTTGGTCGGTGATTCTTTTTTGGGCAGTGTTTTTAAGGGAGAATCTAGCCTAGCGATGAAAAAAATAATTGGGTTATTTTCTAAAATGATAGTACTAGATGAAATAAATTCTTAAAGAGTTCTAATACTGGCTCTATGTCCGAAACCGTCCCCCTCTTCTTGTAAAACCTACTGCGGTTTGGTGGTAACATGTGTAAAGACGGGTCTAAGATTCGTACTTGGGAGTGGCCGAGTCATGAGGTAGCGGTTCAAAATCAGTGCCTTATACAACAAATATCAACTAAACATAGAAATATGATTAACGGGTTACAAGTCTAGTTTGGGACATCAAATAAGCTTTTAACCAATCTTAGGTACAAATTCTGCAAGATTGCAGACTGAAAATGAAGCTTATGAATTATTATTACTTCAACAATTATTACAAAGTACAACCTTGTTTATATAGAGTTTAGAGAAGGAGAAGATAACAGACTTAGAGAGTTCGGTTTAGAGAGAGAGAGAGAGAGTTAGGTTAAGTTGTTAGTTAAGTATAACTAACAACTTAATCTAAACTAATTAAAGAAGGCACGAGTGACTCGAGCATGTGAAAGAGAGTGCCTCTAGAAACAGATTACTTTGACTTCAGTCCCTTCTTCTAAACCACCATTCTACACTTCAGTCCTCTTTATCCTTCATCTTCTAACAGTTAGTCCTGCTCTCTCTTACACCCCCCTCAAACAGATGTTCCATGGAAGGAAGGAACATAAGTTTGCTACGAATAAAATCAAATGAAGCAAAGAGAACTCCTTTTGTACAAATATCAGCCAAATTTGCAGCAGAAGAAACAAATTGCACCTCCAACTTATGTTGTTGAACCAAGTCCCTAATAAAATGGATATCAATCTCAACATGCTTTGTCCTTGCATGAAAACAGGATTAGAAGCTAAGTACTTTGCTCCCATATTGTCACAGTAAAGAACCATTGGAGTAGTCACCTTGATTTTAAGTTCTTTCAAAAGATAAGATACCCACAATAATTCAGAGGTTGCCAAGGATAGAGCTCTGTATTCAGCCTCTGTGGAGGATCGAGACACAATATTTTGTTTCTTGGAAGACCATGAAACTAGAGAAGAACCCAAAAATATGCAATAGCCACTAGTTGATCTTCTTGAATCTGGACAACTGCCCCAATCAGAATCTGAATATCCAGACAGAGAAGATACATCTCCAGAAGCTATAGTAATGCCAGCTCCAATTGTGCCTTTCAAGTATCTTAGGACTTTCTTAAGGAGCACCAAATGAACTGTTCTAGGTTGATGCATAAATTGAGATAGGTAATTAACAGCATAAGTCACATCTGGCCTAGTCATTGTGACATATTGAAGTCCACCAACAAGACTCCTATAGAAAATTGGATCATCAAGTAGAATACCATCCATTTTAGACACTCTTTGCCCATGAGAGACAGGAACAATACTAGGCTTACAATCCTCCATGTCTGCCTTCTTGAGAAGTTCAACCACATACTTGGTTTGAGTAAGTTGGAGTGAAGAAGATGCAGAACACCTATGTACCTCAATACCTAAAAAATAGTGAAGATTACCTAGTTCTTTCATAGCAAATTCCTGTCCTAAGTCATGTACAAGAGTCTGAATAAGAGTGAGACTTGAACCAGTTAAAATGATATCATCCACATACAAAAGAAACACAAGAAGTTGATCATTCTCTGCATAAACAAACATAGAAGAGTCTGATGAACTCTTCAGAAATCCCCATTTGACCAAATAGCTTGCTATCCTAGTGAACCATGCCCTAGGTGCCTGCTTAAGGCCATATAGAGACTTATGCAGATGGCACACAAAATCAGGGTGGTTAGCATCTACAAAACCTTGTGGCTGCTTCATATAAACATTTTCAAATAAATCCCCATGAAGGAATGCATTTGACACATCAAGTTGGAGAATAGGCCAGGAGTTTGTGATTGCCAAAGTAAGTACAATTCTAATTGTTTGAATCTTCACAACTGGACTAAAGGTCTCTTGATAATCAATACCCTCTTGTTGATTGTAGCCTTGTGCCACCAACCTAGCTTTATATCTTTCAAGAGAACCATCTGACCTATACTTGATCTTAAACACCCACTTACTGCCTAGAACATTCATGGAAGGAAGTCTAGGTACCAATGACCAAGTTCCATTTTGAAGAAGAGCCTAAAATTCTGCAGACATGGCCTTACACCAATGATCACTCTTACTTGCTTCTTTATAGGACCTAGGCTCTGGCAGGGACATAGTAGTACCAGCTAGAAATGAAGAGGGAAGCATATGAGGAGAGGTAATAAAAGCTACATGGTCAGAGATCTGTTTAGGTTTGGTGATACCACTTTTTAACCTTGTCTGCATAGGATGAATATTGAGAATAGGGATTTCAATTGGATTAGTGGGTGCAATAGGAACATTTTCAGGAGGAGAAGCAGGAGGATTAACAACTTGATCATTGTCAGGGTAGGTTGTGTGATGAGAGCCTAAGGACATATCATAGCTAGAGGGTAAGGCTGGAAGAACAATGATTTCATAAGGAGAGATGGTCTCTTGATCTGAAGCAACAGGTACCATAGACTTATCACTAAAGGGAAAGGAATGTTCATCAAAGATGACATGTCTGGACACATACTCCTTATTAGTGATTAAGTCAAGGCATTTATATCCTTTGTGCATAGGACTATAGCCAATAAACACACATTTGGCAGACCTTGGATTGAGTTTATCATCCTTAATATCACCAAGGTAAGGATAGCAAGTGGACCCAAACACTTTAATCATGTTATAGTCTGGACTCCTATGAAATAACACTTCATAAGGAGTTTTAAATGACAATACCTTAGATGGTGTCCTGTTGATGAGATAGGCTGCAGTGGAATAAGCATGAAACCAGAAGGTCTTTGGCATAGATGCTTGAAATAATAAGGTGTTGCCAGCAGAAAGAGATATGTCTGTTCTTCCTTTCAGCTTTCCCATTCTGCTGTGGTGTATATGGGCAAGAGCTTCTAAACAATATACCACACTTATTTAGATGTGCTTGAAAATCCCCTTTTGACAATTCCAAGGCACCATCACTCTGAAAGGTCTTGATAGAAGTGGAGAAAAGCCTTTCATAATGTCTTTGGAAGTGTTGGAAACATCCCAGACTGTCAGACCTTAGTTTCATTGGATAAATCCAGAAGAAGCTACTGTAATCATCCATAAACAAAATATAATACCTGATTCCAGACTTAGTTGTAACTGGGGAAGGTCCCCAAATATCACAGTGAATCAATTCAAGTGGTGCAAGAGAAGAGCTTGTTGATGCAGAAAAAGGAAGTCTCTGACTCTTTCCTAATTGACATGAAGTACATATACCATAGTTATCTTTAGGAGACATTATAATATGCTTTCCTTTTTCAAGAATGGAGAGAACATCTTTGGAGGGATGACCTAGTCTATTGTGCCAAGTCTTAGAGGATGCACTCACACTGTAAGCTTGCTCTACTGTTATCTCAGATGGGCTATCACAAAGATTCATTGAAAAATCAATGCTATACAAATTATTGACCATAGGTCCATCAGCAAGTATCTCTTTGGACCAGAGATCTTTAATGAGATATCCCCAAGGTAAGAATTCAACACTACAAAAATTTTCCTTTGTAAATTTTGAAATAGAAAGGAGATTTTTCTTTATTGTTGGGACATGAAGTACCTTATTGAGCTCAAAGGCATGTGACCAGTGATAACAGTAGCTTTACCAGTATTTTGAATATCCAGGCACTTCCCATCTCCAATCATTACTCCATTGTCACCTTTATAAGGAGAACTGTGCTCAAGATTGCTCTTTGTGTGAGTCATATGACTTGTTGCTCCTGAGTCAGCTATCCACTTTTCATCCTTGTCACTGTGGCTTGTTAGGTGGACTTCTTCTAATGAACAAGGAGAATGCAGAGAAGCACCTATCAATGTGCCAAAATGAGCTTGTTCCTCATCTTCCTCCTGAGTGTCAATAAACCTTTCTCCTTCTTCATCTTCCTCTTCAACCTCCTGAAGATGGAGATTGGCAAAGGTTCTTTGAGGAGCTTTGTGAGACAAAGCAGACTCAGAGAAATCTCTGAATCTCATGCAACATTGACGAGCTGTATGCCCCCACTTGTAGCAAATCCCACAAGGAATTGTGGTGTAATCAAAGAAATTAGTTCTGGTGGAGGAGGGAGTTGGTCTTGAAACAATTTTAGCACCAGACTCATTTGATTGATTTTGTGGGATGGTTCTTGAGTTTGGACCAGGAAAAGATCGATACCCACCTCTAATTTGAGGTCTCTTGACAAAGTAAGACTCATGTTCATCAACAGTTTCTTGCTCTTTGAGCCAATCATCATGATGGGTAAGTCGACTTCTAAGCTCAGCAAAGGTAAGAGATCCTTCTCTATTCTGAATTGTAATAACAAATTGGGAATAATCTTTTCCCAGACCTTGAAGAGCAATTCTCGAGAGTTCTGAATCAGAAACTCGATCATTCACAGCCACAAGTGAATCAACAATCGTCTTTATCTTACTTAAGTATTCAGAAATGGAGGAGGAACCTTTCTTGATTGTTTGAAGCTTATACCTTAAGGAAGATTTCTTAGCTTCGAATTCTTGTAGAAAGATAAGTTCAAGATAAGTCCAAATTTCTCTTGCAGTCTTTAAACCCAATATATCAGAAGCTATAGAGTGAGAAATAGTAGCCTTAATACATGATTTGACGAAACTATCATTTTTCCGCCATTGAAGGTAATCAGGATTGACAGCATCTCTACCATCAAAAACAATTAATTGGGGAGGTTCTTCATTTGTGCCATCAATATAGGAAATGAGATAGTTTCCTATTAGGGTATTCTCAATTTGGTCTTTCCAGACCAAGAAATTGGAACTATCTAGACGAGCAGAAATTAAGCTAGTAATATTGGCATTGTGAGATGACTGACCTGAATTAGGGTTTTGATGATGATTCATTATGTGAGGAGATCAGTTCTCTGATTCTGTGATCCAGAAGAATCAACTCCTTTCCAAAAGAAAACGTGAGGAGATTGAATCGCTGATTCGAAGATACAGAAGATCCAACTCTTTTCCAGAAAGAATTGACAAAGAATAGCTGAAATCTCAACTGATTTAAAGCTATCTCGTTCTTTAATTTGTCCTAATGGAGTTTTTAGGAATTCTTTGATTCGAAAAAAAACGCTAGGGCTCCGATACCAAGAAAATAAAGCTTATGAATTATTATTACTTCAACAATTATTACAAAGTACAACCTTGTTTATATAGAGTTTAGAGAAAGAGAAGATAACAGACTTAGAGAGTTCGGTTTAGAGAGAGAGAGAGAGTTAGGTTAAGTTGTTAGTTAAGTATAACTAACAACTTAATCTAAACTAATTAAAGAAGGCACGAGTGACTCGAGCATGTGAAAGAGAGTGCCTCTAGAAACAGATTACTTTGACTTCAGTCCCTTCTTCTAAACCACCATTCTACACTTCAGTCCTCTTTATCCTTCATCTTCTAACAGTTAGTCCTTCTCTCTCTTACACAGACTTTTAAGAGATTTAGCACAAATATTTCAGAAACATATTAAAATATGTTAGGTAGAGAAGTCCACAATATGTGTCAATATATTTTGATAATACCTCTTGAGTTATTTCTTTTCTGACCCCCTACTTAGTGACCAACTTCCTTTTTAGCTCTCTAATTTTCATAAATTCAAATTTGACCCTTTTTTTTAATGTAAATGTAATAATTGCCCTTCCTATAAATATATTTTCAAAATAAAATGAATTACAAAACATCTCTCTCTACCTCACATCTCTCTCCATCTCGCATCTTTCTCCATCTCACATCTCTCTCCATCTCATATCTCTCTCCACTTCACCTCTCTCTTCTCCGACGAAGGTCGTCGGTCGGAAAAATTTTCGGGTCGGACCTTCAAACATAAAAATATCTTCTCATCTTTCTCTTTGGACACTCCAGCGAAGAGGAGGAACCCCTGGTTTTCTGACGAAACCAGGTCTGGTTTCGTCTGGAAATCAGACGAGACAAGATATCGTCTGGACCAGATCTGGTTTCCAGACGAGACCAGATCTGGTTTCCAGACGAGACCAGATCTGGTTTCCAGACGAGACCAGATCTGGTTTCCAGACGAGACTAGATTTGGTTGAAACCAGGGGATCTGGCGAAGGGGCTCCTCCCCTTCGCCGGAGCTTTAGAGAGAGAGATAGTAGGAGAGAAGAAATGCGAGAGAGGGAAAGACGAAAGCGAGAAGAAGAGAGAATATATATATTTTTAATGTTTGAAGGTCGTGGATCGAAAAATTTTCTGACCGACGACCTTCATCGGAGAAGAGAGATGTGAGGTGGAGAGAAAGGTGAGGTGGAGAGAAAGGTGAGGTGGAGAGAGATATTTTTCTAATTAATTTTATTTTGAAAATATATTTATAAGAAGGGTAGTTATGACATTTACATTAAAAAGAGGTCAAATTTGAATTTATAAGAAATAAGGGGTCAAAAAAGAAGCTGGTAACAAAGTAGGATAAAAAAAATAACTCATACCTCTGTTACCACTGTATAAACAATAATTTATTGAAAATTTAAAATCAATATCTTGTCTTTGAAACCTAGTTCGTGTCAGTTTGACAACTACAACTTTCGTGACGACTTCCATTATCTTTCCGTCACTCTTACGAGATCGCCTTCTTGAATGACTTGTGATATGCAAGAGTTATGTATTAGCCAATAACATCATCAAATGAAATGAAAAAAACTGAATCCATTGTGCTACGAGTCTGACAGGTACAAATATTAACTGTATATATGTAACGCCCCAAATCTAGATTTTCACGTCGGCCGCCATGAAAACCTAAACTCTAAGCATTTCTCCGCAGAACAGTAAACATAGTCGATATATCCATCAAAAGAGACAAATAATATCAAATGTGAAGCTCATAAGAATCAATAAATCATCTAAAAGAAATCCATTAAACTGTCTTAACTCAAACAATGGTTCTGAATCATCGACACGTAGGTCGGACAATAACGAATGAAACAAATAACTATCTAGAAAGTGAAACTCCAAACAACTACCTAATCTCGAAAGCGAAAACTAAGAAAGAAGCTCTGAGCTGAAGAACTGGGATCAAGCTGGTGGCGCTCCCCGATCTCTATCACCTGAAAAATAGTAGGCTGGGTCAGAACCCAGCTAGTAGATTTCTAATTACCTAAGGTCTAAATAGACCAATTCAACACAAAACCAAGTATCGAACAACAGAACAATAATAACAGTCCATTATGTTACACCTTTCGTGCTAACACAATTGAAGTCAACCTGTTACACGGTTGAAGAGATTCATACAATACAACTTCCCTTTTGGAGGGGCATAACCAATTTTGAGGTCCACAAGATAGCGTCACTTACCATTCGTGTTTGCATCGACTTAAACCTCTCAATAGACAAAGGATACCACCCAAAAAGGGAATCCGTGCAACACGAGCACAGTGCAACACGAGCACTTTACATATGAGCAGGAGGCGAGCCAACCTCTAGTTGGTAATTACTTCTCAAACTAGAAGTATGTGGTCCACAAGAATGATCTTGTGTTTGCATCGACTTAGACCTCTTCATAAACTAGGGATACCTCCCAAAAAGGGGATCCTTGCAACACGAGCACATATGAGCAGGAAGCGAGCCAACCACCGATTACTTATGGATTACGATCGTCAATCCATATTTGAACTCAAATCCCTGGTCCACTGGGTTGTCCAATATCACATTGACAAACCCGTGTTTGCAATCGATCCACATGTCGAGCCAACCAGTCTTAGTTCAGTCCATTAACGGAACTCAAGGTCATGGTCCACCAAGTTATCTAATATCACATAAATAACTAGTGTTTGCAATCGACTCACATGTCGAGCCAACCAGTCTTGGTTCCGACTAGCCTATGCTTTCTAGGTTAACAACCTAAAACAATATATCACACACAACTATCGGTAGCACTCATGCTCCAATATCACACAAATAATCTCATACAATCAATTATCAATAACAATAACATAAACACAAACAATTCTTAATATCTAGGCTGTTGTCCGGGTGTATATATATATCATATTTGTATAACCTAAATAACCTAGGTTGCTGTCCGGGTATATGTATACTCCATTAATATAACTATAATGTTCTAGGGTTACTTTATTGTTGTTGGAATTAGTTTCTAATCATGGTATAAGTCTAATGTATCACTAATTGGTACTAATTTGATGATAACCTAGCAAAAATTCATGGTTTAAAGTTGTTATTGTTCTAACCATTCAAATCTAGGTTTAAAATTGAAAAGGGCTATGTAAACCCTAGGGAAGAAGAAACCTACTTGATAATGAAGCACAAAGATGAAGAAACCAAACCCTAGCAAAGCTTTTTGATCTTCTTTATCCTTCTTCTTCACTTTCTCTCTCTAAACCCTACTCTCTCTCTAAACCCTTTTCCCACTCAATCACCTCCCCACTTCACACTCTTGGGTAAAGGAACAGGGAAAAAAAAATAAAAGTGTGGGAAGGGTTAAAGTGGTTTATAAGGGTGCTGCTATTTGCATCCTCGTTTTTGCTAGCAGCACCCTTATAAAGTAAGGGTGCTACAATATAAAAATTCTCAAATCAAATTTTTGCCCATCCCAAATCTATGTGCACATGGATCAGGTTAATAATGTTATTTTTCGCATGCTAACTTTCCATGTGTTATACAACTAAATAATTATATGTGATCAGGTGATAAGATCAATCTAAGCTAGCTAGGTCAAGTAGTCGTCCTCAGTGACAGTGTTACAGCATCCCTATCTTCTCTATTCTCTTTCCTCCTTACCAATGAGTTGTCATCGAGGAACATAATAAAATATATTAATTTGTCCCAAAATCAGATTCTCAATAACAAAGATTCTTTCACTTTGGTGCTTTTTACTTGTTTTTGTTTCTAAAGTAAGTTGAAATTGATAATAATACTTGTATTATAATAATACAAGGGTTTATGTAGTTAATAACTAGCTTATCGTATCGGTAAACTTCCTTAAGACATTGAACTCTTAATACGTACCATCATAAAAAGTTTCATCAACTTATTCCAAAACTTGGGCGTTTTTTTCTTTTCTTAATTTCTTCCATAATATTACTCAAAATCTTTATGTTGAAGGGTAACTTTCTTGAAGGGTAACTTTCCTTCCAAATTTGTTTCAGAGGAAGGCACCATTACCACTTACAAGGGATCCTTAGGACTCCCCAAAAGATAAAACAACAACCACCATTCACTTTTCAACTTGCATAGTTCGAATCCAAATCGGAAATTAGAAAATGTGCAAACCCAGAACAAACCTATTCTCAAG
>BEHA01005796.1:113493-123710 GCA_002897215.1 Eschscholzia californica subsp. californica | reverse complement strand
TTTCGATGTTTCTTACTATTATTTCCATGTTTTGTTGTTATTGTAGAATCCAAACTCGAATATTTATATACTTAACACTTCGACTTGTGTATAGGTATAATAGGTTGTATAGATGTTTTATGATGCTTTTATAGTTCTTTTCATATTTTGGGTCTCGAATCGAAACTGAGTTGAGTAGTGTTGAGTTTTTTTAGCTTCCGCTTCGTATTTTATTTTGTGTATGTGAATTTATGGTTTGCATGACAGGTTTATAGGTGCGACCATTTCAATTTTTAGAGGAGACACTACAAGAAAAAACGGTTCTAGCGACAAAAAGTTTTGTCGCTAAACATTAGATTTTTGTTCCAAAAAATGTTTATCGACGAAATTTTTTTTGTCGTCACTTGGTCGTAGTAGCATCGTCAGGGAATGTATTTAGTGGCGAAATAAAAGTTCGCCGCAAAAAATACTTTTCAATGACAAAAACTATTTAGTCATAGAAAATATTTTTAACGACAAAATTCAATTGTTGTTGAAAATATTTTTCAACGACCAAAATATTTGCCACCAAAAGTATTTTTCAGTGACAAAAGTTGTAGTCCCTAAAGAATTTTTCTGTGGCAAAATATTTAGTTTCAAATTTTTTTTATTAACAAAAATTTATTGTCTCGAAAAGTATTTTTGCTGACAAAGTTAGTTTGTCGCTATAAAAGTTTCCAGTGACTAAATAAGATCGTTGCCATAAAAATTTTCAGTGACTAAATAAATTCGTCTCAATATTTATTCACTGACGAAATAATTCATCTCATAAATTTTTTACGACGTTACAGTATTGTTGTTGAAAATATTTTTATGGACGAATTGTTTTATCGACAAAGTAACTTTGTCGCTACAAAATATTTTAGTGACTAAACGATATTGCCCAAATTTAAATTAGCTATAAATAGTTTGTCGCATAATATTTTGCGACATCATAAATTCATCATAATAAATAATATTCAAAGACAAAGTTATATGAAATTGAATCAATATAACAAAACGTAACCATTAACTAATGTAGTAAAACAACTTACAACTAAGGCATCCTTAATTCTTCAAAGCAAAACACCTAAAAGACTAAAAAATGAAAGTATCCAAACAACTAAGTAGTCTTTTCTAAGAAAAATCTAGAAGCAAAAAACTGAATTCAAATATTACTGGTGTTTGAAGAGGTCCTGCCATCAGGAATACTTAAACTAATTTGACTAAGAATCATCCTTCTGAAGTTTTCATTGTCGTCCTCTATTTGTTTAAGTATGTCTTTGTACACATTGATTTCTTCATTCTGAGTATGAATCTTTTCATGTTAAATCATAACTATAGTACGTAATTCTCCTATTACTCCATTTGAAGTGGTTGATGTTGTACTTTTATAAGACGGTGGTTTAGGTTTCTTTCCCATTATTTCATAAAAAATCTCATCTTCTCCACGTGGTGTAGAACTCTCTAAATTGCACTGTTGCAGTTGAACCATCTGCTCCTGCAAATAAAAAGTTTAAGATGTTATTAAAATATTAATACCACCATTGAATTTGTCTCCACAAATATAATTTGAAACATAGAAACACTCATGATATTATATACTTAATACCAGTACAAAACTACTAGTAGTTTTTCTAACAAGAAACATCATCATAGACATGAAAGTTAACATAAAAAACATACACGAGTTGAATAAGAAAAATAACAATTATTCCGATTTACATCTTAACAATGATATATATATATATATACTCAACCAAATCGAACTTCACATTTAGAAGTTAATAGTTGAACTCCCAAACATAGTAAAACACTATCATTTGATTAATCATCCAAGAATGGAATATATAAAATTTAAGTCTGTGGAATTTATTTTATTTACAGTATTGAGTAATCATATATGGAGATGGAAACTTATAACATATAAATATCCAATTAACAACAGTATATCCATAATTCTAACATTCTTCACATTGTTATATCCTTTCTACATGTATAGTAAATTATATGAAGGATGAAGGCAACTAGTCCAAGGAATATACAAATTAGGGGTTACCAACTGTTTCTAAATCTACTAAGAAACGGTATTATACATGACCTGCTGGAGTCTGTTACAGATGAAAGAACGTTGTGATTTCTGGTAGTTGAATATGAATTTTCAAATTCCTTTCTCTAAAATTGTTAGACTTTCTGTAAACTTTCAATTCCGCAGGAAGTTCATTATTTCTACTAAGAACAAGGCTTCTCTTATGTACATTTGCATGAATTTATCTTGTCTTAACTATTTCTTAAGTGAACTTGTACTCTCAAATATTTCATACATGGGTCAGTGAAAAAGTAAACACTATTTGCATTTGTTCCAAATAATTAACTCGTAATAATTCAATTGATACTGAGTAACTTTGCAGCACCTACCTTTCCCCACTATTATCTTGCCACAAAAATCCTTAGTGTTTTTATTTTTTGTAGATAATTATTCAACATGTCAATCCACTCTTTGAAGAAACTATCTGCGGACATATTTCTGATTGTTAATCCATAAAATTTCTGCTTTCAGCTATGATAACATCCCCCTTGTGCTGGTGTTTAACTAAAAAATCTTATTGATCACGAAGGAAGATTTTCGGTTTATGTATACGCATCTAAGGAAAAATCAGTGCACTTGAGCAGACACTTTATGAACCGAGACATCCACAGTGAGAAGGTACATGAAACTTATTCTGCTACTAAATCTCTTTCAGTTTCTTGATCCAGCAACATCTAACACTGAATATTAGGGTTATATGAACAAACTTACACTCTAGAATTGGTTATACTTATACATTTGAATCCTAGGTTCCTTAAGTTTATTTCTTTACAGAATTTCATAAATGAGACAAAATATAACCAAATGAATCAAAACCATATGAGCAAATTTCTAATACTTAAGTCAATGTAAACATTAACAACAATCATCCCAAAATTTCGAAAAATTGTTGTAGTTTTAAACACTAGGTTAACCTGCAACAAATATAAAAGAAGAGAATAAGAAAAATACCTAAATATTTGCTCCTTGGTGATCTTCAATTGATTAAACTTCATAGAATAGAGATTTGAAGAAGATTTGAGTCTATTAAATGGACACCTTGTTAATGGAAGCAAGATAAGTGGGAAGTGGGTATGCCTTGATCGTGTTTGAGAAGCTCCCTCCATTTCTCACGGTTTAGTTCAGAAAAGTGGGAAGTGGGTTTGCTTTCATTTGTGCCTTAAGTTAGAACAGGAACAACTTGTAACTGTTAATAAAAATAAAACAGGATGGAATAACATGAACAACTTCTTAGCTCAATGGATAGATAGGTTGTTGGTGCTTTAAACGTCATGAGTTCGAGCCCCACCACTAGTATTTTTTTTTTTTCAAAATTCAAGTAAATCAAGTTGTGCAAATATTTGTACTATCTTTGACCCACTTCCAACTTATAGAAACAAAAGAAAACGATGGGGCAGGAAAAAGTAGTAATGGTACGGTCAAAACACATAGATCATGGTCAAAACACTTGAATTTGATAAAAAAAAAATGTAAAACATAGTCGAATACAAATGAAAAAAAAATCTAGTCATCAATATATTTGTTGTTTTCCTCAAGCAAATACAGATGTGTACTTTAAGAAGTACTAACATTTTTGTCAAACTAGAGGTCCATTGGGAAATTAAATTTAATCTTTATAATTCTCGTCTATACCTTATTATCATGATACTTCTTTTAACATTATCGTATTTAATTAGTTTGCAAAACTATGTGTATGAATTCGGTATGTTGAAGTAATCTAATAAAAATGTGTATTTTAAGGTGACGAAGGTCTAATCCATTACATACATAGTTTATGGACGAAAAATTTAGTTATTTATATTTGAATGAATTTACGGTACTATGATAATTAGAGAGATGGTGAAGACAATTGTCATTATACATTTAAATCTACTTAACCGGCTTTAAATATATATTACTAGTGGATTTCAATATTCACGATAGACAATGGATAACATAAGTGACTTCTGAAAGAAAAATATTAATTGATATTTAGTTTTATAATTAAATCGAGAATGTCAAGATTGAAATTCGAAATTGAACTTAACAATTATTTTAAGTTGAAGAAAAATACTTAAGACTTAATAGAATATGTTCCAAGTAACACTTTCCATAACAATTACTACCTAATAAAATAAAAAAGTGCGACTCAACTATAGTAATATGGCGATTTTGACATGTTAAATTTTAGTTATTTTAGATTAGACAACTTTATTTTGGTTTATTATTTAGCAAACAAAATATATCTTTTTGCGCAAATATTTTCAGAGACAAATATAACCATTATCCAAAAATTATTATCCGTGACGATTATGATTTTACTGGCATTTTTATAACGACCAATCTTTAATTCCGACAAAAATTTAGCGACAATTATTAAACCTGTCGTGGAAAATATTTTTATCGACCAAATATTATTCTCCGCAAAGAAAATTTTTGGTGACCGAAGTAAATTTTGTGGCAAAATGTATTATTAGCAACAATTATTTATTTCGCCATAGAAAATTTTTTCAGCGAGAAATTGTTTTGTCGCAAACACATCTAATTGCAACGAACGTCAATTTTCTCTCTAAATTACGTCGTAAATTTGTTTCTATGACAGAGTGAAAATTATAATTTTCATCCTAAGTTTTAGTGACAAGTGGGGCGACGAAATTTTGAAGTTGTCGCAAAAAAAATAATATTCGCGATAAGTTGTTACTTTGTCGCTAAAATTCACTTTTACCGACGAATTTCATATTATCACCAAAAATTTGGTCGCTAAACTTCATTTTTCTTGTAGTGAGACTCTGTCGAATTTTTATCTCGTCTGTAAATTACTGGGGCGTGGTCGTGTCTATTTTGGGACACTGGACGTCACAGAGACTAACCTTTGAGTGTCGTGAAAGAAATCAAAAGAACAAGAAGGATCACAAAAATTGTTGAAGAAGTAAAAAAGACTCACGATATTGACCAAGACGACTTGTATGGCAAAACTGGTCCGGACTCTCTAGAAAATCGGTTTGTTAAATAGTGAAAAATATCAACCGATATAGATGTTGATATAAGAACAAGTGAAATACGAATATCTCTACGAATTCTACAAAAAACATAGGAAATAACAGAAGCAAAAAAACAATGAAATAGGAATGATTAACCTGACTCAGATACCATGTGAAACTTCATGTTTGTTGGTAGATTAGAAGATATAAATTAAAATAAAAAACAAACTAGTTTACGTGATTCGGTCGGAGTATCACGACCAACATCCACGGAGAAAGCCATTAATGGCTGCATCATATTATCTCCACAATCGTGGGATTGATGGGTTACAACTCGATAGACTCTATGACCCAGTGTAACTCAATAATTTACAACACATAGGGGTCGCTTGTATTTATAAAGTGACTTAGGCATCTTAGTTTCTTGGGATCCTATCTAGGATAAATACAAGATAACTAAATAATACATTCTAAATCTTCATATATCTTGGACAGTTGATATTTGATATCTTCAGATCTCGATCCTTATAGTCTAATAGACATAATTCCACGCAAATCAAAGCATTACCTTAGTAATTTCTGTATTCTTATGTTCATGGAACAACAATTAATGATATCGCTGTAGAGGACTCATACAGATTTATTCTCTGAAATCATCATAAATAATTACGTCGATTTCATTTGGAGCCATGGATCATTGATGAAAATATAACCTTAATGAATGAGCGCCAAAAATCTAAAGACACCCGAAAAATCACTATAAACACAAAAAGAACACTTCTCACAATTTCTTATACAGAGTAAGGTCATTGAAATCAGTCTTCTCTATTATTTCCTTGATCATATTTCAAATGACTAATATAAGTTCACACAATCTTCAACTACACAAGATGCATATACAATTGTTTAATTTCCTGGCCTTACATATGAAAAAACCAGTTGAAATCATTCATCGATTGATAGCACTTTGGATCGTACTTGAACGATGTGGGTTGAGTGGTCTATTAGAAAATATATTTTCGGAGAAAGAGATAATTGAACCAATCTATAATGAGTCAATTTCGTGTTCGGACTGTATTGAATCTAATAGTGTGAAACCTACGGAATTCAACGATACACCATACTTAAGTTTAGTGTTGGGTGATCCGCCAATAAATCGAAGATTTTTCTACAACAATTAAGTTTACATGCGTAACGCCATCGAAAAAGTTATGTAACTATTTTCGATTTTATTTTCAATCCTCTCGGAGAAGGTAGTAGTGTTGAAAGAGCACTTATGCGCTTGAACTCAAAATACCCAAATGCGAAGCCATTCATCTTGTAGCCAAGATCGAAAGTTCAAAGGTCAAATTTGGGTTCAAATTTGAATTGGAGCGTGTAAGTATTCCTTCACCGTTACCTTCTCCCTGATGATTGGAAATAAAGTTTCAAATAGGTTCCATAACTTCTTCGATGGTCTTATGCATGTATTCTTGATTGAAGTAGAAAAATCTCCTATTTATAGAAGGATCAACCAACATTAAACATAAGTAAGGTGTACAGTTGAATTTTGTAGGTTGGACACAATTAGATTAAATACATTCCAAACATGAAACTGGTTCATCATAAATTAGTTCAATGATCTCCGTCTACGAAATACATTTTCGAGTAGACTGTTCGACCTATATCGTTCAATTACGAGACAAATTGCTATCACTCGACCGAACAATTTAGCTGCCTTTTTTATGTTTATGACCAGGAAATTGAACAACTATATATGGATCTTGTGTAATTCAAGATGAAACCATTTGAAATATGATCAAGGAAAATAGTGAATATTGATTCAATGACCTAACTTTAAAAGAAAAAGTGAGAAGTGTTCTTGTTGTTTTACAGTGAATTTTGTAGATTTCATTTGAATTTTGTGTGCTCAAATCATGAATGTTATATTTCCATATCTATGCATGAGTCAAATGAAGTTATCATAATTATTTCGGAGAATAAATCTGTACGAGTCATGCATAACGTTATCATTAATTTTTGTTCCAGGATATTGATTAATGAAATAACCAGAAATTAAATATAGAAGAGATTATAATCATGCTTTTGTCTCATATCTTATCAGAAATAATATATGGAGTGAGGGTTTAATCAGAGGCTTGTTTGAGGATGAATTAACAGGGTCAACTTGGACAAGGCCGTGTTTGGGAGTGTGCGGGCAAGCCCCCCGCACTGGCCCCATAACACAAGGGTTCCACTTCATATTTCCTATAGAAGTCTAAGATAAAATATTGACAGATATTTATTCTAAACAAAGAAAACAGGTAGCTTAGTTTGCTAAGGGGTTGGCCATTTCATGCTGCTGATCAGGGTTCGATATCCACAACTCACAGTTTTATTTGATTTTCGGTTGGGATCTATAGACCCCCTAGCTATTGTGTATTTGTGTTTGGCACCACTTGGGGTACATAATTATTTGTGTAATTGGTCGCCTTAAACAACTATATATAAGAGAAATTTTATAATTTTTTTTTGAGAAATCGATTACGATCTACGTTAATCATTACAAGCATTGATACATAATCAAGATAGAATAAATAAATCTTTTTGTTGACTGATGATTGTGAATTCTTAGACTAGATTCCAAATAAAAAATGAATTTTTCTTATGACTACTTTCTGCAAAATACTATTATATTCATTTATAGTTTCATCTACCGACTGATGAATTATCTTGTATTTGTTTATTTTTTTGAGATTTTTTTATTACACGGAAGGCTCATATTCAAATTTCGAATAAGAACCCCTGATTCTCAGCCACGACCCTGAGCTTGGATTCAAAGCAGCTGAATCTTATAAGCACCTCTCTAGGAAGAAAATGGAAAATTTCTTTTTAGGGCTCATACTAGTAGACATTAGTTAATATATTTACCAAGACAACTTAATCTAGGTAAAAGTTACCACTTATTAGTTATTAACTCAGTGAAAATAGAAAGTGTATTACTATTCTCTTTTTTTTTTTGTTGAAATGTGTATTACTATTCTCTCTTAAGTCTTTTCTCTCTTAAGTCTATTCTACGGTAATATCATCTCTCTATCTCTCTCTCCTTCATTCTATAACGGGCGTATATCTTTTCTATTCTTTCTCTATTTTTTTTTATTTCTTTCTAACTCGGACTCTTCAATTTTTTGTTTATTTATCCAAATGAATTCACTTTCAATTTTTTCTCTTCGCACTTGATTGTATTTTATTGGCTAATGAGATATATATTTAAATTGAACCGCACTAGTTATAAATTATAACAAATAAATGTTAACTTACTTTCTTTTATTTATATTATTAATGTTTAAATCTTATGATTTTTTTTTTGGATATAGTCTTATGAAACTACGTGGTATTGTTATTACTATAAAAACATATTCGTTTTTCAAGTTAGTGGTTACGGGGCCCCATTTTTTGGCACGCTTTAGGCCACCCAAAGACTTGGGCCGACCCTATGAATCAACCAAGATTGTACTCAAGATCCATTTGGCCAACACACCACAACAAGAGTCTATGGTCTGGACTCCTCACGCAAAAGGGATAGTTTCGTCTAAATCTTATTACAAGGAGATAAGTCAACATCAACAAAGTAATAGAGTAGGGATTAATTTCCCTTGCTCAAAATTCTGGAAAATCAAAATCCTAGAAAGGAAAATACATATATTCATTTGGAAGCTCATTAATGATGGTTTACCTTGATTCCATGCATGACCTACCTATCATAGCCTCCAACATTGAGATGATATATACCTTGATTCCAAGAATCAACAGATCTGATTAGATATCTACCACATCATATAAATGAAGAAAAAAGTTTGGTCTTTACCTCATATATACTGTGGTTATTCTGGAAAAGACGAAATGCTTTATCGTTTCAAAAGTTGCAACTAAATCTGATAGCCATCCTTCATCAAAAAAAAAAAAATCTGATAGCCATCCCAATGCAAGCAAGGATACAAGCAGCAAGATTCGCAAATAGATCGGATGTACGTACCAGATCAGGAACGACCCTCACTCAACTGGATCCCACCACCAAAACATCAAAGCAAGATAAACTTTTGCGGTGCGTTCAGCACATATGGTTCATCCATTGCGGTCATTGCAAAGAATAGCAATGGAAAGAATAAAAACAGATTCAGCTTTGGAGAGTGAAGTTTGTGCCCTCTTACTTGAGCTGATGGTAGGGTACTTATATAGACAAAATCTCAGGGACGCCCACGATTCAATCGCGTGAATATATTATTATCTCATCATTATTTGTTATTTACTTTTCCAAATATAGGAGAGAATGTATCCAGAATTATGAAACAATATCATATCACCAGATCTTTGTGTATTTGTTGTTCATCTTATGGAAAGAGATTATTTTTTTTTTTAATGGCATATATTGTGTAATTATGATTTCTGATTTTGGTAGAGATAATCAATCCTATGAAGATATATGTCTAGGTGATTTTATGATTTCTCATTTTGGAAAAAAATTGTCTTTTTAAATGTCGTATATTGTCTAATTATGATTTCTCATTTTGGTAAAGAGAATCAATCATATGAAAATATATCTTGGTGGTGTTATCCTGAAATAATCCATATCAATCCATTCACAAGGTGGGTTGGGGAGAAGTCTGTTTTTTTTTTGGGTTTTGGTATAGGAAGAGCATTTTTTAGCAAAGGCAGTGCATTAGATAGGGAGAGCACTCTTTTTAGAATAGGGAGGGATGAACATTTTTTTAAAAATATCTCAAATTTATACTTTGGTCCCTCCCATCAAATTATTTTGGACCAAAAGAGAGACAAGAGAGTATCCTCATGTTCGACTAGAAACCTTCGAGAGAGAAGAGAGAATCTTGTTCGACCTAAAACCTTCGATTAAATCAAAGAGAGAGAAGAGAGATAAACATCCTGAAAAGGAGAAAAGCCCTAAATCAGTTTGATTCTATCAAAAATAGAGATATAGAGATAGAAACCTAAACCCTAGATAACTAACACAACACTCATCTCCATAGAGAGTTTGTAATTCTTCTTATTGCTTGATTTCTCCATAAATTTTTAGGGTTTTAACACTAATTAAAGTAACTTTTGAAGATATCAAGTATCAATGTTGCAATGAAGAATACAAACAAGGATGTTACTCAAAAAATATATAAGTGACA
>BEHA01005796.1:85111-110164 GCA_002897215.1 Eschscholzia californica subsp. californica | reverse complement strand
AACTCTAATGGTGGTTTGGTATGAAGAACACCTTCTTTATTGACTAGTTAGACAGCTTGAGAATTAGCTAACTTTTTCTCCTCTACTTGATGTTGTAGAGTAAGAAAGCTTCTTGAATTCCACACCTTATTCAAGTCCCTAAGAGGCATTATATAGAACCCTACTTAGAGTCCCACCCTAATTAGGAGTTTCCAAAGTCCGTTTTGATTTCCTCTATTTTGGCCGTCCCATGCCAAGGATCTTATTCAGATCTGGCCGGCGGCCCCTTATGGGCACCCTATTATGCATGGTCGACCCTCCTCTTCGGCCCAATCCATTCTTGTTCTCACACTCAGCTTCATGTCTATCATGTCTTACCCAGTATCCACTTTTATAACCTCCTTTTATGGTGCGACTTTTGACGGAACCAAAGTCGGACATTCCTTACATAAGATGAGTGAAACACTCATGTTTTGAGGAATCTCTCCAATCTTTCTAATGAGAAGCGTTTTGATGTTCATCATGATTGATGTACTTCTCATTTGAGGGTTATCCAACGCATATTCATAATACTACACCCACGGAGTCGATTCGAATACTCCTATTCCTATAGCCCATGAAACAACTCTATCTCCTCGACTCACGTGCTAATCTTCCTAAGTCATTGTTATCCATGCAATGACTTGGACTAGGGAGATGATAATTAAATATTCTAAGTTCACTTAATAGGGTTTCATTCACCAGATCGCGTATCTGACAAACCTATTCGGAATGTTTTATTATCTGTGGGTTGTCGTTTAAATACTAAACCAAATTTAGACGATTGTGAAATAACTAACTTATTTCTCAAAATTATCTTATGCCTTGGACATATATATGATGCTCATACTTTTGTCTTAGGTGACAGTTTAGTTGACTATGGATGTAGTCCGATTAAACTTTGCTTATTATCAACTACTCGAAGGTCGATTCTTTTGATTTTCATTGATGGTTTCTAGCAACCCTTTACTAGAATTAAGGCTTCCATTCTTTCGTTTGCAGAGTCTGCAACAGTTCCCCGCTAGAAACACTTTCAGCATACTTTCCTTCCATGTCTGGAAGTTTGCATTGACCTGTTCAACTTTCTCCACTCTAACCCATCCTAGCAGTTTTTACAAGTCTTTTAGGATGTTAGTTGCGGTTTCAGATCGTTTTATCTAAGTTCAGATGTTAACGTCTCTCGATATTCTGGTATTCGAGTCTTGCCCAAATACTAAATCATGTCCCACATGACCGATTTTATGCGTATAGCATAACCATCTTCCTCATGCGTGCTTACTCATCAGGGTCCCTTGACTCTAAGTCTTGTCGAGCTATGCACCATGAGTTCTGGTCGAATATTTCTTTTAGAGTCTTTCGTATTTGGACTTTTAAGAATCCCAAGTTTTCTTATCTTAGTCCTATCATCACTTGATCTATACTTATAGACCTTTGTGTAGGGTTTTGTGTATCCTATACACTAACTAGTGTTCTAAGCGGAATCTCAAACATCATATGTTTAACACTAGATTGCCCAGCATCATATGCATAAACTAATCAATGAACTAGAAGAGGGATAAATACCTTAACGCGTTTTTCCCTCGAACCATTCCAATCGCATGCAAAGATCGAGAGCTCCAATTGTAGCTCCTCTACTTGAGACACCGAGTGAATAGACTTGATCTCCCTTCCTTTCAGACTGCTAGGACTTACTAGAAGGTTGAGAAGAACTTTTCTTCTTGACTATATTGATAGAACGGGAGCTTTTTCTCTATATTCCTCTCTCTCCACTAGCTGTATATTGAGAGAGAGAGAGAGAGCTGTATATTTTCCTTCTAGAGAAAAATCCACACCTTTTCTGTTCTCAACTGACCCAATATATAGACAAACCCTAATTAGAATCCCATTCAGATTAGGTTTTCTATTTTCGGGTCACAGAAAAGATAATTACCAAAAATGCCCTTTTGGGGTATTTTGATAATCCCTTAAGTATGGCCGGCCAGGGCAGCCCACCATGGGCTTTATATGGCCGGCCCACTTACTCTGGTCGGCCATCACATGGCCGGCCCAATGAGCCTTCTTTTCTATCTTGTCCCGAATCTCCATTCGGACCCTTTCGGCCTTTCCAATTGGATCCCATCCAACTTTAGCCTTTTCCCGTCTAGTCAAGTCTCTCCGATCAAGCTACCACTCTTATGTGTAACCCGTTGTAAGATCCGGTCTATGTTAGCCGCGAATCAACTCCTTGATCTGACGATCGTAGTTGGCTTCTAGCAAAGCATTACGACCCCTAATTGGACCGGACTGGATGATCTTTACGTGTGGTCATCGTTATCCTAACAGACAAATTGATCGCATTGCCACCTTGGTCGAAGGACACTCCTTCGGAAGGACATCTCCTTCAGACCGAACGGATAAATCCTTCACTTTGATGCCCAAAGAATTTCATCCATTTTGGTCCATCCTTAATTGATTTCAATATCCCTATGTTGTTCTCAATTCTGGTGTGTACACTGCACACTGGACCTAAAAAAGCGTTTCTCCCACTAATCTTCTTGAAATCCCGAGGTTCAAGATTTTCTTCATTCTCTAGGAATCAAACATCTTTGATCTCCTCTTTTGAATCGAAGATTCCAACTTGTGCTTGCTTCATCCCTTGATGGATCTTCCGAAGCATGCTTGTTTACTAATCACTAAAGTCGCGACGGTTACGGTTTGTTGACTTCCTTGTGTTAGTTATGGACTTAAACATAGACTGATATGAGATCTCATTCACAGTCTATTGGTCTGAATCCACGATCTAAACCTTTTTCGTCTAGTTTTGGGAAACTTCAATGTTTCCATCCTTCTCAATTTTCTTTCGTTAAGACTAATTTCCGTCCAATGGTTTCGCTCCATTGACCAATTATCAAGTTCTGAGCTTGATGAGAAAGAATTCCACAGTTTATTGACTCCTGGCCAATTATAGAGTTGGTTTCCATCTCTGCACAGGTCTTTATCTTTTATTGGTAAGATTCTAATCTTGTAATATTGTAGATAAACTTCAAAGACCTTTAGGGCTCAAGAACAACAATTCGGAATACTCTCAACTCCTTGAGATATTCCTTTTGAGTGGCTTTGAACTACTTGATAGTTCTCTTGACGATTCTCCATTCGTCTTGCGAGGTAGATGTTTAGACCTTTTCCTCTCACTGTTATATAACAGTTTTGTTGCTCTTGGTCGAAACATTCGACTTTTTCTCCCACTTATCCTACGTAACTAATTATTCCTTTCAAAACTAGTTATTCGAAGGATACCATCATGAGCAGCAAACACTTTGTTCTCTTGATCGGCTGTGAGAAGCCCAAAATTCTCTTAAAGAAATTGCGTCAGATTTGCTAATTTATGCCTTGTAATCTTCGTACATGGCCTTTTAGCCTTTTTACGGATTTCGGTTATGTGTGGGAAGTTGTGTGTAGACATAGTGTTTATCGGAGGACAGAGCTTGATTCGTACTCATCAATTTTATCCATTTGGACATTCCAACTTGGATAGGTTAAAAGTGACGATCAACTTCTGTATTTGACTCAAGACCTTCTATCTTGTCAATTCGATTCTTCACTTTTCAAGCTTTCTTGGTAATGTCGGAAACTATTTCCTCATTCTTTTATCATTGGGATGATCGTGTTGTATGAGTCACATCCTTGTGTGTCTCTTTTATAGGTACAGCCAAGTATAGAATCTTTTGTATATGTTTGTTAATTTAGCACTTTTAAGACATCTCAATTAAGAACTAAACTCTTTTATTGATTCTCCGTAATACTTAGTGGAAAGATGATGTCTAACTAGAAAATCAAATTAATCTAAACTCGTGCTTAAAGAAGATTTTGATCCCTTTCAGCATCTTTAACAGTCTTGGCTTTCGCTCCCTCTTGGATCTCTTTTCCTTTAGCCAAATACTTACTTCCCGGTTGCTTCTGTACATTCACAATGATACGGCATTAGGTATCTCACACAAAGTTGAGAAATTTTAGTATTTGATAAATTAATTATCAATACCTGAAGTGGAAGCTACTGTTCCATTCTGCTTGTCCTCCAAGAACTTAAGGCAGTTTCTTTTCGAATGAGCCTTGCCATTACAGTAGAAACATTTAGCATTAAAAGGGGAACCTTTTTTCTTGGGTTTAGCAATCTTGCCTTTTCCTTTACCCGTAGGTTTCTTCTTTTGCCTCTTGTTCTGATGAACCACACGAAATTCATTCTTCAGTTCCACCTTTGCTTAAATCGCTCGACTTTCTGAAGCATTGCACCAAGCTCCTCTAAGGGGTTGCACCAGTAATTCATGGCATAGTTCATCCTGAACAGGTTGAACCCCTCATGAAGTGAATAAAGGATGATATCATTAGCCGATTCTAAACTAATCGGAGAACCCAACTCTTCTAGTTTTGAAAGAGTCCAATCATTTGCCGAACATGAGTAGGGCCTACTTGTTTTCCTTCCTTGAGGCGCAGCTTTAATATCTTCTTGGTGGTTTCAAACCTCTTCATTCTCGACTTTCTTCGGAGTGACTCCTCAGGTTTCCGGCTAATGGTTTGGTTTTCCATGTCTGAGGGTTCTTCCAGAAGAGCGCCCTTTATGGTTTCCAATGTCCAAGAAGTTATTGATTCTGTTTCTGCCCTCTCTTGATCATCCTTTTGATGCTCTTCATCTTCAGCGGTCGAAATAGCATCAAATTTCGAAATTGGATAGTCTTAGACATCTAGCTTGTTTGTAAATCCGTGATCCAATAAATGAAGTACCTCTCAATTCCTTCCTTCATGGATAGAGTTGTTCAACACTTCCATTACGTACGATTCAGGGTTGAACTCGTTATCTTGCGACATCTTAAACTACATGAAAGAATTGAAAGCAAATTTTTGATAAAACATTTAGAATTCTAAAATTTAATATCAACTTATACATATTCATGAGACTTATGAGTATTTAGTATTTGTATTTGTATGTCACATATTGTTTGCAGGTTATATGTATCCATTATCGAAGTCTATAGTATTCATCGGTATCTAGGATTAATATGAGGGAGATGGAATTTCTTGATAGGACATCGATATAAATCAGTTCGCAGTTTTATCGACTTTGGGAATTGTCGATATGAAAACTGTAGCATCACATACTCCGATACAAAAGGAGTGGCTTATCTCAACCATCGGAGTGGGAGTCTCTGGTATGTGGTGTTGGCATACTTAGGTGGGTCAAACAGGATCACCGTAATGAAATACGTCGTAAATGGTCACATAGGCGTATGGTTCATTACATCGATTCCAGATATGAGTACAAGTTCACTAAGTGAATAGTGACAGAGCTATTATAGTCTATATGGACTATGGGAGTACCCCTTTAGGCAACATTAACTTATGTGGTCAACCCAGGGGTGTGAAAACGCATGCGTCTCTTTATGAGATAAGATCTAAGTAGTTATGTGCTGGTTACTAATGGACTAACAAGATGTAAATGATCCTCCGTGGTGACAAGCCATTTCCGAAGAGACATTCACTGATGCTCAACATGCAATGTACTTAATGTCCGATGGAACGAAGTGTTTTAGCTTTCTTTATTGAAACGGGAGTCAGGACGATATCCTATGGTGGACTTAGATGAGTCCTGTGGGTTAATGGACCCACTTGGCCGGTTCAATAATAGTCTTTGGGTCCTAATCTTAAAGCTCTAAACCATTGATGCACATTAAGGGTATTTCAGGAAAGAAGAAGAGATAAAACTGAAGATAATGATTAGGATTTAGAGAAAGCAATGGAGGTGTGGTCTGTTGGGATTTGTAGTCTACTAATGTTCTAAGCAGAATCTCAGACATCATATGTCTAACATTAGTATCCCCAGGATCACATGCATAAGCCAATAATGATAACTAAGTAAAACTAGTTTGATGATTACCTTAATCGCTAGTTTTCCCTCGAACCTTTCCAATCGCTTTTGAGAAGACCAAGAGCTCCAATTGTAGCTCCTCTACTTGGGACACCGAGCAATCGACTCGATCTCCCACCTTGTTGCTAGCTAGAACACCAATGGTGGTTGGATGAAGAACTACTTCTTCTTTGACTAGATAGATAAATGGGATTAACTCACTTTCTCCTCTCTACTTCATGTTGTAGAATAAGAAAGCTCTAAGAGAAATTCCACACCTTATTCACTTCCCTAAGGGCCAATATATATAACCCTAATGAGAGTCCTACTCAAATTGGTTACCTACAAGACCCTTTTGAATAAGATTAAGGAAATAGTAAAAAAGAACACCTAGTTGATATTTTCTCAATTCCTTGAGGAGGTGACGTCCAAACCCAGTCAAAATTGGCATATTTGATCTTCCCTATTAAGGGAACCGACCGTCCAATTTTCAGCCCGATCCGAGCCCAAATAGTCCCTTTTGGCTCTAGGCCCAAAACCCCTCTTTTGGGCTTTTGTACTATCTTTACCTAAACTTCCATTAGGCCTATGAGACATATTTATGGGTCTCTCCCATGATTATATATCTCATCCCTCTAGTCATATCCTCCGATCAAATTGACACTCTTTGTGTAACCCATTGTAGGATCCGGTCGAAGTTAGCCGCCGAAGTAATTCGACGATCGTAGTTGGTTTCTAGCTAACACTACGACCCTTAAATCAACCAGACTTGATGATCTTCTCATCAATTTTCCTATCCGACAAATTGATCGCATTGCATCCTTGGTCGAAGGACATCTCCTTCAGACTCCCACTTGTACTTAGAACAAGTGAAATGCTCGATTCCCATGTCACTTAGTATTCCATCTGATACGTCACGTCATTCAGACTTGCTTGATCCCGAGTACAACTGCCAAGACAAATGATTAACTTATAATCCATTTGAGCACGACCATGCACTTTTCAGTTGCTACTCATCAAGTGGCCCAAGGACACTGTATCCTAATATAATTAGGAGGACATAATCCATTCTTGCGCTCTCATTCAGCTTCATGTCTATCCTGTTCTTCCCAGTATCCGCCTTTATAACATCCTTTTACGGAGCGGCGTTTAACGAAACCAAAGTCGAACATTCCTTACATAAGATGAGCTGAACACTCATGTTTTGAGGAATCTCTCCAATCTTGTCTTCATGAGAAGTGCTTTGACGTTTCATCATCCTTAATGTACTTCTCATGTTGAGGGTTATCCAGCGTATAATCCCTATTACACACCCACGCAGTCGAGTCGAATATACTATTCCTATAACCCATGAAACTGCGCTATCTCATCGACCTTCCGTACTAGTCTTCATGAGTCATTGTTGTCCATGCAATGACGTGGACCAGGGAATTGATAATGAATAACTCCAAGTTTACTTAGCGGTGTTTCATTCATCAGATCATGTATCTGACAAGCCTACTCGGAGTACTTCTTTATCGATGGACTGTCACTTAGGGTGTGTTTGATAGCAATTTGGGGTAAGGAAAAAAAATAGAGAAAAAATTACTCGGAGAAATTTTTTCTACAAGAATTTTTTCCCCCGGAAACACTTTCCACATTTTCTATTGTTTGGTTCATTAAAGGAAAATTTTGTTTTTTTTCTATTTTCTTAATTTTCCACTGTTTGGTTTGCTAGGAAAAAAAATATGTTTCCAATTTCTTTACTTTTATCTTATGCTTGGTTAACCAAGGAAAATATTTTGTTAATAATCAAAATAAATCATATTACCCATAAAAGTATATGTTTAAATGAATATCAACTACAAAATAAATCAGTTTTTCTAAATTACTAGTACTAATGCTAAGTTTAGTCATACTGAAGTTTATCAATTCGCGAAAAAATGCACTACTCGACCTTTGATTAACCGCTGGTCAATTTTCTCCTCAACCATGATGCTCTTCTTGATTCAGGAAAGTCAAGGAATATACGTGTAAGTTCGAGTTTCTCTCCGAACATATACCTAGCGTCTTCAACCTCTTGCTCACTTAAGTTTGAAATGGCCATCGTCTCATTTTCCACACCCCGAACTGAAGGAGGTTGAACTGCTTCGGCAAGTTTGTTTGCGGCTTGCGCAAGTAAAATAGATGTTTCATCAGCTTCTGACCGTCGTCTACGTTTTGGCGCTATAAATTGATCTCGATTAACGGGAGTTGGAGAATATAGACCTTCATCTTCATCCACATTGATGGACGTCATATTAACATTTTCACCTATAAAAAAACATTAGAATAGTGTTATGGAAATGATTAAAAAATTTAGAATTGATAATTTCAAATGATTGACTAACCAGGTAGTTCGTAAAAAATATGATCAGCCTCCACTTGTCTATTTCCAGTGGCTTGTTCTGTCCCAACGATGACTCCTAATTTTTCCTGGTACTGGAAACTCTTCGTACGCAACTTTTTTGCATTAGGGTGTGCCTGGCAATAAGCATTGTGAAGGGCAAAGTAAAACTTTATTTGTAAAATAATTAAGACAATATAAGTTGAAAACGTACCTCCTCATGCATCGTCATCCGCCTCAATGCGAAAAGTTACAGAGTTAAAGACAAACCCGCTATTGTCGATTGCATGTTTCGCGGTAGTATAATGGTTTCTGAATGTTTTCATACGAGCTTTGATGTTGTCAACAGTAATACAGATTCCCGTCTTCTTATATATTTCATCAATAACTTGCTGATTTCCATTTCTTTTTCCAGTGAAAATGTAATCATAAAGCGTATTTATTAGAATATCATCCATTATAGTGTTCCACGTCACAGTAGGTTTCCTACACTTTTTGTTTGAATTGGCAGCGCCAGACTCAGCAGCCATCTTTATCCACACATAAAGAATCACAATGTCATCTATTTTGATAATCTAAAACTATATAAATTGTGCGATAAAACATAATGTAGAAATAATATGATAAATATTTTTAAAAATGAGAAAAAAATATTCAACAATATAATGAAACATAAATGAAAAAATTAACATAACTATAAATTCGAAAAATTTGTCCACATTTCCTCTGCTATTATATCCCTATTTGCTGTCCAAATTTGTGATGGGACAATATTAATTTCTTCATCTTGCACGAGCTGGTCTACATCCTTAAGTTCGCCTACTTCATCGTCGTCGCTCTCATTATCTTCGTCACTATTTATATCATCAGGATCTCTATCTCGTAAGAAATTATGCAAAACACAACATGCGATAACAATCTTAGCTTGTGTATCAATATCGTGGAATGGTGCATTTCTCAAATATGCAAATCTTTTCTTTAACAATCCTATAGTCCTTTCGACGACATTACGTAAAGATGAATGACGATAGTTGTATAGTTCTTTAGGATTTTGAGGTCGACGGCCAATATGATCTTGGAGATGATATCGTGTGCCACGATATGGTGTGAGAAACCCAGGCACCAACGGAATTCCAGCATCAGCAAGATAATATTTACCTACATTAACATAATTTATTATAATTCTAGTTGAATAATAAATTTGTACCTGACTAATTTTTTTATGTGATATAATATTTTAAAATCACATACCAACTGGAACTGTTAATTTGCGTCCAGGACGAGATACTGCACATCTCAAAAGACGACCGTCATGAGCAGACCCTTCCCACCCAGCAAGTACTTAATGAAATTTCATATCAAACCCACATGCTACAAGAACATTCTGAGAAATATAAGCTTTTCTATTACGATATCTAGGTTAGTCTTTGATAGGAACAGTTGCTATGATATGTGTACCATCAATTGCACCGACTGCGTCCTATAAAATATATGTGTTATGATTGACTAAATTATTTAGTTGTAAAAGAACAAAACATTCTTGAATCTAGACCAACCTTGAAGTACTCATGCCAAGCTTGTCGACGACTTCCATCCATCGGTGAGTTAGCAATTGTCGCTGGTTTAACAACATCTTTGTAAAGCCTAAGTACTGTTGACAACACTATATGGAAATACCTACTCACTGTTTCACTTGATCAAATGAATTGAAGAACTGAACTACGATTACGTTGATCGTGCCCAATTGTGTATAAGAATATAGCAACTTGTTCTTCTACTTTCACATGTCGATTGTCAACTAAACCATAGCCTCGTAAGCGTACACATAAGCGTCGAAATGGTGCTCGTTTCATTCGAAGTTGTTCGTGACAATATCGATCACTCTCGGAGTAAATTCTTTGCAATATGTTGTTTCTCTCTTGGTCTCGATTTATGTAAGCTCTCCTTTCAATAATGGCATGTCTTCTACGTCGGTTACTCAAATATGCATGTATGATGATGATCATCATAGTACACACAATACGTGACCTTAATTGCGGTGTTTGCATTGTATATCGTTGGTAACGACTATAACAAAAACGTTAATTTCTATAAATATCTAATATTTAATTGACCGTTAAATAAAATAAAACATTACATAAAATAGTGGTGTATATATATACAACTATACAAGCAATCTAGAAAGAATTTGAAAAAATAAATATTTTTTTGTTTTTTCATTAATCAAATATCTTTCACTAAAAAGGTTGTGAATTAGAGAAATAAAAGATAAAATAAGGTGTATAAACTGAGTATACTTCCGTTTTACTTGTTTTTTAATTAATTGATTTGTGATATTTACTACCAACCTAGAGAAATAAAAAGAAAAAGTTACTGTTATTGATTATTGAACTATTTCTTTAATTAATTTATTCATGTTTGTAGTTCAATAAATTAATTAATGTTTGTAAAGGGTTTAAATATGAAGTCCTTGAACTCTTTTATGGAAAAGAATAAATTAATTAAACCACTACAACCTAGAGAGAGAAAAAAATGTGATTGTAATGAATTAATGTTTGTAAAGGATTTAAGTATGAAGTCATTAACAGGTTGATTTTTTTTTTCTTTGGTGACCTATTGACCGGTTGATTGAGATGGGGGAGAGAGAGATACAAAAAAGTACAAGCATTAATTGAGGTTGAAATCTTCAATTAAGGTACAATCTATGATTCACTTTCTCATAAAAGATTGACCAATTTCCTACTACCTATAGTAGTACAATCTAGAGAGATAAAAGGAGTTAAAGTGATGCATAGAAAGAGAAAGAGAGATGAAGGAGAAAGTTACCTGTACTTGAAATACTTAATGCTTTGTAATTTTTCTTCACTTTTTTTGTGTTTTTGCAGCTTTTTCTTTTTTGATAGGGGAGTCTTTTTCATTAATAGTTATTTATAGTAGGGTTTTGTAAAGGGAAAAAGTACGCAACTTTTTTCAGGATTATTTTTTCTTCTATAAAAGAGGGGTCATAAAATTCCCTCTTATTGAGGAAACTTGGGAAAAATGAAGTCACGTGATGTCTTTTTCTCTTTCTCTAGTTGGTCAATCAAACACATGGAAATTTTCTATTTTAGAGAAAAACTTTCTCTTTCCCCGGGAAAATAAGCTATCAAACACACCCTTAAAATACTAAACCAGATTTTAAGGGCAAAATAAATTTTATTTTATTTTATTTATCGAATGGAAATAATTAGGTATATAAACTCTTTTATGAATCCAAATTACATTTGTTGTCATTCCCCGATGCACTTTATACCAATGCCCCTCATGTGTGAGTTGTGTTTGGGATGAGGTAACAATTTAGTTAACGGATCTGCGACATTGTCATCCGTATGAACCTTGCAAATGGCCACATCTTTTCTCTCTGTGATTTCCCTAATCACATGGTACTTTCTTCGGATATGTTTGGACTTCTACTGTGCTCTGGGTTCCTTATCTTGGGTGATTGCTCCATTGTTGTCACAATAATAAGCTATTCCCTCTTCTATGGTAGGTACGACACCAAGTTCTATTACGAACTTCTTAATCCAAACTCCTTCTTTTGCTGCTTCCGAAGCTGCTAGGTATTATGCTTTAGTGGCAGAGTCTGCAACTGTGCTCTGCTTGGAACTCTTCAAACTCACTACTCCTCCATTCAGACAGAAGACGTAACCGGACTGCGATTTAAAGTCGTCTCTATCTGTTTGAAAGCTTGCATCAACATGGCCTACAACCTTCAGTGTATCTTCTCCGCCATACACCAGGAAGTTATCCTTAGTCCTTCTCAGATACTTTAGAATATTTTTGATAGCGGTCCAGTGCGCCTCGCCTGGATTCGATCGGTAACGGCTGCACACGCTCAAGGCATATGAAACGTCTGGGCGAGTGCAGATTATGGCGTACATGATTGATCCTATTGCCGAAGCATAAGGAATATATTTCATGTATGCTAGCTCATCACTTCATCAGGACTCTTAGGACACTGATTCTTGCTTAGCGCGATGCCATGTGACATGGGAAGGAGTGCTCTTGTCGAGTCTTCCATTTTGAACCTGAAAAGGTTGATATTGAATTAACCTATGATCAGAATATGAATATGCTGGAGATGATAGAATCTCTAAAGAGTGGAATGAAGTGTAAAGATGTTGAAATAGAGATGTTGAGAAAAGAAATAGCTGAGTTGAAAGAACAACTTAAGTTGAAGGAAAAAGTTAGTGTGGAGGAATGTGAAGATCAAGTTAATGATGGAAATGATGAAAGTAATTTTGGTTTTGAAAGTAATGTGGGAGATAAAGATGTAGGTCAAGAAGATGGAATAGAAGGTGGTGATGAAAATGGTGAAAAAGAAGAAGATAAAAATATTGAGGGAAATGATGTTGATGATGTTGATAAGCAACAGGAGAGTGAGATTAACAATGATGGTGGCAACAACTTTGGTAAGTCATTCTCTATTGAAATTTACTAAAAATATGATATATCATATCTTACAGTATGCATAATTGCAACAACTATTATGTTTCAATATCATAAATTATAGGTACTTTATAGGACATTATGGTTTGTTTAAATGAAATTTCTCAATACAAATATAAAATTATGCATGATTTATCTAAGATTATTTTTATTTCTTGTTCAGAAGCTGATGAAAATGTATCATGCACAGTTATAGTCAAGTATCAAATGGTTGAAGAAAGAGGTTATAGTAGCACACCAACATTTTCGCTGGGGTATTGATGATAATGATCCAAATGACTTTGCTGGTATAGCAGAACTTGCAAAATCTTACAAAGGAAAAGATGTAAACATAGATGAAGATGATGATTTTGTAGAGCCTTCACCAAAGACAGTCAAGAAGCCAAGGACAAAGTAAAAAACTTCAAAATGAGTAGGATTAAAACAAGATGATGCTGTTGAAACACCGAAGCAAAATTCGCTTATCAAGAGAGTGAAGGAAGCCCCTAGAACAAGAAAGCATACTGAAAAGGCAGATCCTAAATTAATGGAAGGTAAGGTTACTAAGAAGAATGCTACAATGTCGAAAAAAGAGGTTGTGAATGTGGAAACTGTGGAGGATACTAAGGGGAAGAAACCAGCATCAGATGTTGACGAGAAACTCTGCAACTGGAAGAAGAGCAAAGTATGGAAACAATTTAAAGATGATGAAAAGGGTCTGTTGGAAGAGTTTAACAAAGGAGGGAAAAACACGTAATGAATTTTATAGGTATTAAAGATGTTCTATTTTGATTACAATGTTATGTTGTTGAACTATTAGTATTGTGATTGTAACTGACATTTTGTAAGCTTTATGAAATACTATAATTATTACGTATTAGATATATTTCTTTTTTAACTAACAATATCTGACCTGCAGAACACTTGTTTGGACAAATCAAATCATGAGTGAGATCAGAGGGAGACAGTTGGATCTACTAATGATGAATTGCGAGACAGATGCTCAGATTATAAATTGGTGGGCAAAACATTTATTTTCGGAAGTAATGGTTGGAGCTGGCCAAGTATTCATTCTTGGAGCAGAGTTATGGGTAAGTGTTCATATACATTCTATTATATTATGAATCTTGTTTGATAAAGTATACGTACTTTACATGATAATGTAAGTGAAATTATATTATGATATTAATAGTGTCGGATAAAGTACACATAATTTACCAAACAAAATGAATGCTTAAATATTACAGTTAGCATCTTGGAGTAGAATTATGTGTAAAGTATTTTCAGACCATAATTTTCTAGTTATAGATTGTAAATTATTTAAAATTTACATACAATATATCATATTGTTTAATGTTTAAGTTAATATTTATATGACAAGATGCAAACTTAATGTGCAAATGTTGAATGGTTATTGTACAGACAATGATAAAATGTAAGGCAACCAAAGCAAACATAAACGCACTTTTCAAAGATCAGATGTTAAATGAGGCTGATAGAGGGCTGCTGTCGTATATAGTGGCACCAATGTGTCATGCGATGATTACAGATGTAAGTAGGGGTATCCATTGGACGTTGCTTGTTTTTTATTATTATGATCTAACTTGGACACACTACAACTCGTTATTCTTCGACATCCAACTACGTAAAGTTTACGAAGAAAATGCTGTGAAGTATGCGCAGGAGATTCTTGATGTGCTTCATGAAATACAATATGTCAGTCCTGAATTTAAAAAGAAATATAAGGAGTTGAAAACGCCGTATGATCATCAACAAGGAGAAAAGTAAGTAACAACCTTGTTATATTATTTTAGGTATTACTATTATACAGCTTGATTTGATGTTACTTATTTCATGGTTTGAATTTTACGATCATTACAAAATGATGGACAGTGCGGATTGTGGTCCATTTATAATGCTACAAATGGAGTTGTTGTTCATGAAACATTTCAAATGGGGAGTACAAAAAGAATTTCTTAGCGAAGATTAGACGGATTTAGCACAGCGAAAGAGGGCGCAAGTGACGTACGAGCTTCTGAATGAAACCAAAGATCAGTGGAGAAAGAATTTACAATAGTTCAGTTTACAATTTTGGGAAGATTGTTCAATTATTGGTCAAATGTAATAACTCGAAGTATTTGAACCAAAAATAAATTTAATGACAGATTTCTATATGATTATTTTCTATAAATATTTGAATTGTAATTTAAATTATAGTAATTTCTGTTAGTGGTAATCCAGATAAAGCAATTTATATTGTGTACTGATATACACTAAGTAAGATTTATACGCAGGATCTCATGATGTACCATAAATTATTATAATTTATGGGTAAAGTTATTGTATGTCTGTAAAATTATGAAAATGTTATCCTAAATTATGTATACTTTATAATAAATTGTGCAAGCTAATTGAAACATTATGAAGAATTTAACATAAAAAATGAAATTTTACCAATTCGATTGTCATTAATAAGAACCAGACATACATTGTTTATACTATAACTGAAGAAATAAAATCAAATATTAACCCTACATGTGGAGCGATTGTGGTAGGCAGGTTGCTTACACCTACCACATATCCTCAATTCCCTGGGAATGTTCCCTGAGCTCTCGATCCGTACTGTTCTTGGCCTACCCGGTCTACGACGAATCAACGGTGGAAGTGTTTTTGACTCTTCATTGAATGTACGAGGCTCATCATAATTTGGGATTGGCATTATATGTTCCTAATAAGTCTGAACATAAGACTCAGTTGTCCATATAGGATCATGGAAACAATCTTGTTGATCGTCAGCCAAAGTTTTAATGCACAACATGGCGTGCTCACAAGGAACACCATCAACCTGCCACCTTCTACATGTACAAGTCAGATGAAGAAGATCAACACAATGTGATGGATCAGAATAAACCTCAAATATGAGTGGTGCAGCCTGTGCATAATTTCAAGTAGCTGCACTATCATGTTTAGATTTCAAAAGATCAGTGATGGTTGGACACAAGAACGTAGTCCACTTCTTGGACAATTCACGTGCTACATTCATCTTGTTCATTATATGGGTACGTATTGCATCCAACATTGCTGTAATTGGCAGTACACGAGCATATCTGATCTGATTGTTAAAGGACTCCGATAGTTGAGAAGTTATTGTTGTGAACCTGTTTGAAAAAAACAAAATAATATAGTTATATCTTGATCTAAAAAATTTAAAAAGGTTTTTACATTATAATTTATTAAAACTAAATTACGATGATGTTTCTGAAATTATACATAATGTCGGTATAGTATGATTTTAAAAACCTAAATTATGAAAAATGTATTAAGAAACATATGTGAATTGCACAAAGATAATTTGGAAAAATTTATTTATCAAACCTTGGACCGGGGAAGAATGAATCTGCCCATGATGCAGGGTCTAAGGATTGGAAGAATGCAGCAACTTTGGAACAACCCATCTGTATCATCTGGTAAATAATATTATTATACTCAGACTCGGGAATAGCTCTAGCTGCCTTGAAAATCAAAGATTGAAAAAACTTTGATTTTCGAGCTCCATTAGCGAGTCTTAAATTGAGATTGTTCCTTAGATGCCAAACACAAAATGAATCGTTTGCTGTAGGAAAAATTTTCTTAACACCGTTGATAATACCGTTGTGACGGTCTGAAATAAAAGTATATGTCTTTTCCATATCCACAGCATTGCGTAAATGACTTAAAAAACATTCCCAATTAAGGTCATTCTCGGCGTCAACAACAACATAAGTAAAGAAAAACAGACCTGAAATTGCGAATTGTGTAAGATAAATCCATAAGAATGTAATCCTATATGTCTAACTTGCATGTAAAGAATGTGTAATTTAATCTGATTGTGTATACTTTATGGAATATTATGGAGAGAATAGTAAAAGTATGCAAAATGACTATAAAGTATACAAACTTAATAGATAAAATAGGTAATTGATGTGAGTTTAGGAACTCACCATTGTTTCCATCCTTAGCAACAGCAGCTGGAATGCAACCGTTAAACCGAGTTTTGCAAAAGGTTCCATCAACGTATATAACAGGTCTACAATATCTGAATCCAGCCATACAAGCATGTGGTGCTATAAAAATTCTTTGAAATCGACGACTAACATCGTCAACTTCTAATTGGACTATGCTGTTTGGATTTGTACGTGAAAAGGAATCAGCATACCATTTAAGTTTTGCATATGAATCTCCTTCCTGGCCAAATGCTTCGTTCATTGCAACTTTCTTCCCCTCATAAGTGTAGTAATATGGAAGTTGGACGCCGTAGTTTTTCAAGAAATCGTTCTTCAAACTTTTAGTAGAACGATCTGGACTTCTGGTTACATCATCAAGAATAAGTTTACCAACAAAAGAACTGTTGATTTTGAGTTTTTTCATCTTCTTAATGAAATCAGCACAGTCATGTTTCATTTCCACATCTTTCAAAATGAACATCGATTCGCATTTTAATGGTGTCGATCTATGCACTCTCCATTTGCAATCTTCCACAGGACACACAACAGTAACACGCTTTATATCATTTTTTATGAATATGAAATCATGTCCGGTGTTAATACTATATGCCTAAGAGCATATCGAAATGCTTTTGCACCACCAGGAAATAACTATCCTACTTCTATAAATATCTTATCTCAAACCTCTGATTTCAATTTGATTTGCTTATTTTGATTTGTTGATTCTGCCTGGAAATCCATCTGTGATAACATGTTGAAATATATTAAATACAAATAAATTTTGCATAAAAATATATTAATGTACAATAAATCATATATACATAAAAATAAATTATATATAATTTATTCCAAATCAAACATGAGGTGCAACAATAGTGCGAATGTTATATGTTAATGAAACGAATACTGATTTATATTAAAGCATACGTAATGTTGTATTACAAACAGGTAATTTATGAGCCATAATATAGAATTCATTAAAAGCCTGATAAAGTATATATAATTTGTTAGAGAATTATGAAATGGTGTTTACATATTGAAAATCATTGAATGACTGAAGTTTGCATGATTTAAAATAATTCATGATACTTTATAGTAAATTACAGGTACTGATAATTCTGTTACGAGAAACCGTACGGTAAAATCACGAATCAATTATCCAATCGGATTGAAAACCAGATCTGAACAAAAAGTACAAATCTCATTAAGCTTAATCAACATATCTAAAGATTATTGATTCAAACAATAATTAAACTGGATTTGTAAGATTCAGTAATGAAGAATTAGATCATCAAACCAGCTATCATTCAATAAATTTTTAGAGAGAGAAAAAAAATAATTTCATATCCATATGAAACAGAAACATTAAATAAGAAGATTGTTTACCTGATTAAAACTTACGGAACTGATTTTGATTAGCTCTAATGAAGTTTTAAGAATTTCTTTGCTTTAATGGAAGATGTAGATAGATAATCAACATCTTCATAAACTAAAACAAAATCAAAGAAAGTTATATATTGATTTATGTTTTACCTGATTAAGAATGGTGATTATGATTGTTGCAACTCAAATGAATATGGATTCACTGAATATACTGCACGGAGTCTGATTTAATGGAGGATTTACGTTCGAATCAGATGAAGGGAGAGAGAGAGATAGATGAGTAGAAACAATACGGTTTCGGTTACAAAACTTACTGATTATGAGAAGATCACGGTTGCTTAATATAAAACGTGATTGGAGAGAGAAACAGTGAGATAAAAATGGAAAATATATTTGGTGTTTTTGAGCTTATAACTGTTTTAATATTTAAGAAAGGTTAGTCTAGGTATTAATAAAGTACATTTATTCTAGGGATTTGTGTTTACTCTCTAAATTGAACCAAAAGGACTAGATATCTATTTGTAATATTATTTTGGTTTTTATACCTATTATGGGATTAGAGGGGACTAAATCTCTTATTAATGGATTAGTATCCATTAATTGACCTTCATTAGACCTCATTCGAGGCTAAATATAACCAACTTGCGTCCATCTTCTTCGATATTTACATCTTTCGGTGAAAAATCCAATAAGTTTGTTTCATTTTCCTCGCATTAATTCCATTTACCATTCTATATTTCATGGAGATCATTTCATACATAAGTTTGGCACTATTAATATCAAGTAACATTTTGGCTAATCACTTAATGTTAGTTTAACTTTCCAGGAAGATCATACTTATTAGGCATCTAAGAGCATCTCAAATGCAAAACTCAAAAAAACTCAAGTAGTCTTATATGTCAAGGCTCAATTGAGTTTCTCTTTCCTAGATGTCGATGTTGAGATTCTCAATTCAAAAGACATCTCCAATGCAACGCTATAAAAACCTAAAAATAACTTAGGTGTCATTTCCTAAATGGTTAGATTTGCTTTTAATGTTGAGTGGGTATTGAGATCCTCAAAAGAAATCTCAAATATTGAGTTTCTTTTTGAGATATCTCAATATTAAATGATGCCACATCATTTTGATATCCAAATTGAATGTTGCATTGGAGAGAGTTTTTTACAAAAAACTCAAAATATCTTAGGTTGCACTCTAAGTTTTTCCATTTGAGTGTTGCATTGGAGATGCTCTAATATATCTCTTTGCAGTTAGAGCATCTCCAATGCAAGACTCAATCTTAAAATCGTAAGTGTCACTTGAGAGTTTTTTATAGAAAAAAACTTCTCAAATGAAAAACTCAATTGAGATCTTAAGATGATGTTGAAGCATTTAGTTTTGAGATGTCTCAATTGCAAACTCTATTTTTGAGTTCTCTTTTGAAAGTCTTAAGTGTCTTTGTCATCAAATTTAATTTTTGAACCAAAAGAAAGACTTTCATTCTCAACAACTTTTTCCTATTAAATGTATCATCACCTAATTACGACACCAAAAGAACACAAACAAACAATCAATAAAAGGATATTGGAAATCAAAGCCTACAGATAGGTGTTTTTATTTTCATACTAAGGTATTTCACCAAGTATAAAATTCTACATTTTTCCATTATTTCTTAGTAATTTTCTTGAATCGTTTAGCCCAAAGGTCTCTGCCGTTAACTTGGAACTGAACTTTTTCTTCGCCGTTTAATACTAATGGTACAGTAGAGGAATTATTGAACACGATACGTCCATACATTGGTTCACTGCCTCTCTCTAGTGTCACTTCCTTCACAACTGGCCCCCAGTTCCTGCCATCACAAAACAAAAATCAAGTCTATTAAAACTGCACCATTTCCAATTTTCCATAATAGTTTATGGAGTGGTAATTAAATTTTCACCACCTTGAATGCCTAATATTATTATTGTTGAAGATATACTTATTTTATTTTGGAAAAAATGCAAATGACGATTGTAACACTTACGCTACAAAGAAAACCATTACTTCCTCTCGACGTAAAGGTGCTCCTCTTGAAAAAGTAAGGAACAACGACCTTTCATTTTCAGATATTGGCTCCAGGACAAAGGGAGTAGCATTCGGGTTCAACTGTGTATGCATCTTGTGAATGGAAGAAGGCAAGTAAACTTGTATCAACCTTGTTGAAATATGATAAAAGAAAGACTACTGACTATGGGTTTCAATGACCTAACTTTGTCTATGAAATTGTGAGAATTCTCTTGGTGTTTTATAGTGTTTTTTCGGATTTCTTTTGGATTTTGTGTAATCAAATCATAAATGTTATATTTCCTTCAAAGTATCAATGACTCCAAACGTAATCAATTATGATTTATTCAGAGAATATATCTGTATGAATCCTACACAATGATATCATTAATATTGTTCCATGATATAAATTATTGAAATCTATAGTAAGAATTCTAGGAAAATTTCCACCACAATCTAATTCAGTAGTTGATAGGTTTTCAATTTAGTACCCTTACATGGCTTACCTTTTTTTCCTATAAGATATTATTAGGGAGGATTAATCAATTGGTTGATATTGAGTACTTTTTCAAAGTTGGAAGCCCGATATTTTCAAATTCAGATGTAACAGTTTCTATTCTGATACAGTACGCTTTTCGCACATGAATAGTTGTTGGGATCACAAGTTAAAACACCATAGACATCGTTCCATACCTGTTACGAGTATTGGACAAGTCAGCCATGTAGTTTTGCTAACTGAAACATCAGCTCAGTTAAGATCCAAGGTGAAGTATGCATGAACTCTTAATAAGTTCTTTAGAATCTCAAGCAAGGATCGAAATGTTGGTAAGATAATCAGTAGATACAATAATTAATTACATCAATCTGAGAATGTTGATTGCGTTTTTCCATTTTGGGTGTTCATGTTTATAATCTTTGAACAAGATTTCCAACCCTATAATCAAATGTCGAAAACGTCCCACATTTTAATGCATGCGGAATAGTTAGCTTTGTGATGGCGTGAGAATAAGCTGGAAGGTACTGTCGAGTAGCATACTTGGTGAGCTTCGGCCGATCACGCCAAAAGGTGGCGTGACAGACGCCAATTGGTTATGCCGTGAGAAGAGAGAAATGGTTGGCCATTTAGGATCTGCAACATCATCTTTCGGCACACGATCGGCCCCAAAAATCTAGTCGTTTAAGTTTTAACATTGCTCATTGTAGTAATGTATTGTCTGCATATATAAATTACTACGTGTATTTTAAATTTTACCTATATTTTTCGAAGACAGCCTACGTATAAAATAAGTAGTATTGAACCTTAAATAATAATTAATGGTTTTTTATTCTATCTTAGGATGGTAGAGTCAAAGTGTTAGTAACCTTAAGCTCATAACGTCGATTTAATGTGAAATTATACATGTAAACAAATCGTGCGTAAAAGTCCTAGTTGCATTAGTGTCAAAATATTTTTAGTTAGTATTAAATTTTTTTAATTATAAAAGGTTTGGAATCAATGCATCTTTCTCTGAACGGCCAAATTTTGTGATTACCCTAAGCTGGATTCTGGTCCCACAGGTCACATAGTTTTTCTCCGCGAAAAAAGTAATTTGACCGTTAGTGTTATAGTCCCACAGGTTCGGAATATCAAACACTAAAGATACTCTATTTGGTAGAATCTGAGATATTCCATATCACTATTATTTTTTCGGGAAAGGGACTACTGAACTCATTAGAATGACATTTGATACATGAAAGATGTGATAAGCACGATAATTACTGACTTAAACCTTGAAACTTCTCCAGAAGAGAACGTCTAAAAGTGTTAAAAGTAATACCAGGCAATCCTAAACCTCTCTCTCTCTCTCTCTCTTAGTTTCTTAGGAAAAAACGTTTCAGATCTAGTCGCCTCCCTCCAGCGAAGGGTCCTCCCTTCGCCGGAACCGTTTAATGATTTCTTGTATAGCCTCTCTCTCCTCTCTCTCTCTCTCTTTTTTTCCCAGTTAATCCGTACGTGGTGGTGCGCTTTGATCTTGACAAGATCTGGTCGTGATGGGGTATATGGTAGTAACATCAAGACTACTATCATATATAAAGACCATCTTCTTAACCTACAGATCATTTCTAAATCTATTTTAAGTTGTAGCGATAAATATCTTTCTAGGAGATCTTCCGTATAAAATAAGTAGTATTAATGTTAATTAATTGTTAATGATTTTTATTCTCTATCTTAGGTTGATAGAATAAAAGCATAACATCGACTTAATCTGAAACTATTACACATAAACCAATTATGGGTAAAAGATTAGTAACGACGAGTGTCAAAATATTTTTTGATGTAGAGGAATTGGACGAAGATACATGAAATCAAGAAATTGATTGGGGACCCTCCTCATCCAAGATAAAACACCACCGGGTGGCTTGGTCCAAACTAAGTCTGACCAAGAAACTTGGAGGTTTAGGCGTTAAGAATATGGAGCTTATGAACAAAGCATTGATAGGAAAATGGATTTGGAGGTACGGTCAAGAACCTAACAACTTTTGGAGAAGAGTAACAGATGAAAAATGCAGAGGCTACTCTTCGTTATGGTTCCCCACAGATCAAACAACATCAAAGCACTCATGCCCCTGGAAATCAATCACCAAAATGATGCCAAGTGTCCAAAAACATACCAAGTTAGAGATTAACAGAGGTAAGCACCTAAGCTTCAAACTCAACAAAAAGAAAACAACTAAGCTTCCGGCTAGACGATTGGAACAAGAAGGGGTCTTTCAAAAGTCGATTCCCAACTCTTTAGAAGGCTACCAAGAAGAAATACGCAACTATTGAAGAACACTTGGATGGTGACTTCAGTGATGACTCTTGGAACCTCCATCTCTCAAGACCCATTCGAAGTAACGAAATTGAAAATCACTCAACTCTTCTTAGTGAGACAACTCAAGCTTCAAGTTCTTTATACTCCAATATAGATAATCGAGTATGGATGCCCTCTCAACATGGTTTCTCTGTCAACTCTTTCTATTGAGAGCTCCAACAACATTCCATGGCTCACTAAAGGTTAATTCCAAAATGGATTTGGAATAAATTCATCCCATCAAAAGTATCATTTCTTCTCTGGGTTATTGTGTTAGATTTTGTCCCAACCATGGATAGGATGATAAATAGAGGATTCACTATGCCAAACAGATGTTCTCTTTGTAAGTTAAACTGTGAAACTTCTTCTCATCTTTTTCTCCTATGCCCATTCACATCTAATGTTTGGGAATCAATATATCCTAATCACCCATTCTGCATATCCTTACTATTTCTCAAGTTCTTAGTAATTGAAAAGTTAAAGAGATTACAGATAAAAAGTCTTTTATTTAGTTGTGTATGCCTCCAGCCATCATATTGACAATTTGGTTAGCGAGAAATTACCGAGTTATGGACGAACAAGAAGATACTAATCAATCAGTAGAGAATAAGTCGTAAAGGTGTAGAGCTTAATTTACTATTAGGCCTCGAATCAGAATTGGACTAGCAATACTCACTTCAGTCAATTTGTTAGTAATTGGGATGTCATGATTAGGCACTAAGCCATTTCGATTCTGATATTTCGTTTTCTTTATTGTTTCAGGGATGGCTAGCCTCCTTAGCTACCACCTTGCTTTTCTTTGATTAATGAAACTATTTTGCCTTGTCTGAAATATATATATATATATATATATATATATATATATATATATATATATGTGTGTGCGTGTGTGTGTGTGTGTGTGTGTTTTTGGACATTCTAGACAATGTGAAAAGTGGACAACACCAAAGCACTCTATTGTAAGAAATATAGCTTTAGACACAAGATAACAAACTTAAATGTGTTTTTGGTCTTTAGCCTAGACTGGTACTTATGTATTATGTATATAAAAGAGAACCCTCTGAACCCTAATCTACTTCTCTCAATCTATATATGAAACACAACAATTAAATAGATTTAGTAGTAAACCAACAACGATTAAATAAATTAAGATTAAAAATATGATATTGCGCTCTTAAAAATATTTATGACATTGACATCGAGCAAAGTTGATTGTAATAACTTTACTCACAATATACAAAATGCATTTCTAGTACCCGAGATAATAACATCAAGACTACCTTCCTATAAAAAAAAGCACCCTCTTGAGTCTTGAGTCTTAACCTTAAAATCATTTGTACATCTCTTATTGATCTCACATTTACGTCGCCTTTCTATCTAGAGGAACAAGTCAATTAGGGTTCTTTGAAAACATCTAAATCACCAGAATACCTCTCTAACGACAATCGTCTTTAATATTTGATCCATCCTCAATTTCTCTCTAAGAAATTCATGGTTCATTGTAATAAAACATCACACACTATGGCTACCCTAGCTTTTTATCTGTGAATAAGGAAGGCCAATGGCCAATGAAAAATATCTAATCAGGAGTGATAGAATGTATCAATTCAGATTGTTAATAAGATACGTTTTGTTGTCAACAAAAACAAAATTGCAACTATTAATGTCAATATATTAGATACTTACATTTTGATAAACTTTTTATGTGAAGTATTAGAGTCCATTCATTTACCTTCATTAGACCTTAAATATAACAATCTCCCTTGAGTGAAAATCTAATAGGTTTGCCTCATTTTGGCGGCATTCCATTGATCATTAAATATCTAATGACTTGGATAATTGTTATTGAGCTCTTATAATACGGTCTAGTTACACGGAGTGTCAAAATATTTATGATTTCGATATTAAGTTTCCTAATGATAACATGTTTGGAACCAAAACATCTTCCTCCCGGCCGCTGCAGTACTTTATTTTGTTGTTTTATTTATTAGTTGTCCTTTTCATCTTATAACGTTTCAAAACAGCCTACATACCTTTTCTCTACCGAAAAAGTTCTATAATTAAAATAGTCAGAACTCAATTTGACTGTTAGTCTCATATTC
>BEHA01005796.1:71802-84754 GCA_002897215.1 Eschscholzia californica subsp. californica | reverse complement strand
TCATCTTTTCTTTGAAACCCATGTCTAAGCAATGGACAACTCCTTAAAACAGGACTAGAAGATTCAATATCAGATTTTTGTGAGAGTCAATTATAAAACAGAGACTTTTGAAACCAATTACACCATTTTTTGGTACAACTACTACTAGTTGTTCTTCCATTCTTTTTCGGATTCTGTTTGGTGAATGTTATAACTTGAACTTGACCCATACAAGTAATTTTAGGGTACAACTACCTCGGACTGGTAAAGACACTATACACTATTCGAATGGACAAGGTATTTCGGTCGGGGGTGTAGTCCTAATATAGCTAAATAAATGGGGGTCATATACTAAAAATTAGGACAGGGGTATTTTGGTCCGATAACAAGCACGTGACTCGCACGCCCACTACATAACGAGATTTTGACGGAAAAAGAGGCAATGGGGGTTAACGCCTGAACGATAATGTTTTTAGGGGTGAAGTCCTAATATTGCTAAATAAGTGGGGGGCAGTTACTAAATATCCCAACATTTTTTATTTTAAAATCATTTTTATAGAAAATCTATTCTCCAAATCCACAATCATTTTTGAGCAAAAAGATTTTTTTATTCTTTTGTTATAATTCTCACATATATATTTACATATATTATTAGAGTGTTTGAAGAAAAAAATAGATTTATGTTCTTTAAAAATATGTTAAAAGATGAAAAAATTAAATCCAAAATAACAAAATGGTTATAAAAGTGTAGCCGAGACAAAATAAAGATAGGTTTAGCAATTCTACCACAATTCACACAATCATAAAAAAACTAGAAAAGATAAGAAGGCCCCGAGATTTGAACCTGCGCCACGTGCGTGGTGCAAACTTAGCCCACCAACTGAGCTAATGTTATTAACTTATAAACTGAGTAACTTTCTTATATAAGTACATTTACACCTTCAGTAAAAGTGGGCCCTTTGTGGTGGGGGGCCCAGTGCGGGCGCCCTGCCCGCACCCCCCACCACACGGCCCTGCCTCCCGGCCGCTGCAGTACTTTATTTTGTTGTTTTATTTATTAGTTGTCCTTTTCATTTTATAACGTTTCAAAACAGCCTACATACCTTTTCTCTACCGAAAAAGTTCTATAATTAAAATAGTCAGAACTCAATTTGACTGTTAGTCTCATATTCTCATGTAATCATTTATGTTAGTTGTCAATAAAAGAATATATTAATGTCCTAAGAAATTGTAGTGATAATTGTGGATACATGGTACATTAATACAACTCATTGTAGAATTAACATCATTTCATCTCATTATTAACCATGTGACAAGGGAAGAATTTGAAACAAGATCTTCTTACCAAATCGCGCACTTTTTCTCTTACAATGACATGCAGGTACTTACGCGGAGGGTGACCGATATTGTCGTATTCTTATAACATTTCTCTAACAAGTTTGGACCTTCTCTCATTACCCTTAATCTTTGTCCTTTTTACTCATCAAGCGTTTTTTAATTGAGAAAATTAGAACATATGTATATTTGTAAGTTTTTAGACGAAAAGAGTAAGATTTGTTTTCATAAAGTCTATGAATGAACCTAAGGAGCACCTCCTTAACCCTAAAATCATTTCGACTATCTTATTCTCACATTTCTGTTACATTTATGTGCCGATCAGTAGCTATAAGTGTAAACATAGTGTATGAGGGGGTGTAAGTTGAGTGTTAATTTAATGGGTTAAGTATAGATGTATTGTAATATATTTGGTGTGGCCTGTCACACTTGATTATAAGTCCCTAACAACCCAACTAACTCCTAACCAACTCTAACAAGATCTCTAACTGATCTCTAACAAAAAATAACCGAAACCTACTACTATAAACTTTTTGTTCAGAGTTTCACCTCAACATAAACACAAAAAAGAACCGAAACCTACTACTATAAACTTCAAAAAGAACCGAAATTCTTAGATAGTGATGATCAAGAAGTTGGAATCATAAATCAATAATATATTGATTGGCAAGAAGAGGATCAATCACTTCTGATATGGCTAAATTCCACACTTTTAGAAACTGTGATTCCTTGTAATTGGAGTAACTTCTGCTCGTGATTTGTAGTTAAGTCTTGAAGAAAACTTCTCAGCTTCTTCAACAGCTCATGTTCTTCAATTACAAAACAAAATTCGTGAAGTTTCAAAAGGTAATCTATCAATTACTGATTATCTAGGTTTAATCAAGAAGATAACTGATAATCTTCTTGCTGCTAGTTCACCTGCCTCTAAAAATGGAGTCTACTGGTGGTTACATCATGTTTCTCGGCTCTAATCCTATTACTTGGTCTCCTAAGAACAATCAAGTGTCTCTCGATCCTCAACTGAGGCAGAGTATAGAAGCTTAACTCAATGTGCTTCTGAATCAGGTTGGGTTTGCAATTTGTTTAAAGATCTTCATGTGTTTCTAGCTTCTCCTCCACTCTTATGGTGTGATAATGTTTCAGCTCTCTCTAGCTTCTAATCCAGTTTTTCATTCGAAAATGAAACACCTTGCTATTGATTTCCACTTTATCAGAGTTTCCTCTGAGAGAATCAATGTGTCTTACATTAAATCTTCTGCTCAACCAGCTGACATTTTCACCAAGGCTCTTGCATCTCCAAAGTTTCAAGAATTGAAGGACAAGTTGAAAGTTCTTATAAGCCCTTTTCATCTTGAGGGGTGGTAGTAGCTATAAGTGTAAAGATAGTGTATGAGGGGTGTAAGTTGAGTGTCAGCGTAATGGGTTAAGTATAGATGTGTTGTAATATATTTGGTGTGGCCTATCACACTTGATTATAAGTCCCTAACAACCCAACTAACTCCTAACAACCTCTAACAAGATCTCTAACTGATCTCTAACAAACTCCTCTATATAAATGTAACTTCTGATCATTAATAAACAAGTTCTCATTTTTCTCACTACCTATGTGGCCTATATTGGCGAGACGAACAAGTCAAGTAGGGTTCGTTGAAGAACATCTCCACCATCGGCTTATCTCCCTTTAAAAAAGATTCATCATCTTTATTATTTTGACAAAGAAGAACTTATCATCTTTATTAGGGACATAATTATTTATATACTTTATTTAAAAGTATCATTCTGTTAATTGTATTTCATTCCATGTAAGATTAGATAATACATTTCCCACATCTAGTCCAACTATTAATGTTCCACCATTGTATGTGACAACCTCGTAAAAAAAAAGTTCAAAGCATCTAAGAAGACACGTAAAATGTACATGGAATTCTATCATTCGTTAAGATAGAATTATAGATGAATTGTTGAGATCAATACTAAAATGTTTAAGCCAAGAGAGACATCAATACTAAATTATCATTCATCAACTATGTTTTTCTTATCAATAGTACCTACTTAATTACGAAAAATAACATAAACCAACAATCAATATAAGGATATCCGAAAGTAAAACCTACATATAGGTACTAGTATCAGAAAACAATTAGGTTTAACACTGTGGTATGTCTCCAACTACAAAATTCAATTTTTTATATTCTTCTTTATTTTTTTGTCGAATTTTCGAGCCCAAAGGTCCCTACATATAGGTACTAGTATCACCGGTATTATAGATGAATTGTTGAACACAATACGCCCAAACGACGATTCTTTACCTCTCTGTATTGTCACTTCCTCCACCACTCGACCCCAATTCCTGCAATCATATAACAATACATTAAGCATATAATAACTATACCATTTCCATAATAGTTTATGGGGTGGTAATCTATTTTTTCAGCATGTTACACCACAATATAATATTGTTAGATGTTAACGTATTATTTTTTTTTTGTATAATGCAAATTAAGATTTGAACACTTACGAAGCGAAAAACACCATTATTTCATCTCTGCGTAAAGGTGCACCTCTGGAAAAAGTTAGGAACAAAGACCTCTGATCTTTAGATACTGGCTCCAAAATAAATGGAGTAGCATTCGGGTTCAAATTTGATTTCGACTGAGTAAGTGCTCCTTCACCACTACTGCCTTCCCCCTGATGATTCAAAACTAAATCACTAATAGTTACGAGTACTTCTTCCATGGCATTACGTATGTATTCTTGATTGTTGTATAAAAACATTTGATTGATCGGTGGATCACCCATGACTAAACTCAAATATGGTGTGTCGTTGAATTCTGTGGGACGGACACGATTAGATTTTTCAATATTTTCCAGACACGAAATTGACTCATTATATATTTCTTCAATTATCTCTTTCTCTGAAAAAATATTTTGGAGGAGACTGCTCGCCCCAGATCGTTGAAGTATGATCCAGAGTGCTACCACTCTCCGAACAATGTCAGCTAGTTTTTTCATGATTAGGACCAGGAACCTAAATAATTGTATTTGCATAATGGAAGAAGGGCAAGTAAACTTGTAGTTGAAATGTGATAAAACAAAGACTTCTGACTATTGGTTTTCAATGACCTAAATTTTCATATGAATGTGTGACAAGATTTTTGGGTGTTTTATATTGTTTTTTCGGATTTCTTTTGGATTTTGTGCGTTCAAATCATAAATGTTATATTTCCTTCGAAGTATCCATGACTCCAAACGAAATCAAGGTAATCATTTATAATATTTTTAAGAGAATACATCTGTATGAACTATGAATCCTACACAACGATATCGTTAATGTTGTTCCATGATATAAATTAACAAAATCTGTAGTAAAAGTAAAGAATCAATCATATGGAAAAAAATTGAACCTCTCTTAATTTGTTGTTCATCTTATGGAAATATATTGTGTTTTTTAATTATCAATTATGATTTTTCATTTTTGGCAAAGAATCAATCATATGAAGACATATATCTAGATGCCGTTACAGGTCCTGGCCTAGTGGAAATTAGTAATCCATTCACTAGGTGATTGGAGGGACAAGTATGACATATGTCTAGGTGCTGTTACAGGGTCTTGGCCTAGTGGAAATTAAATGTCCTCAATGAGGAGAGAAACAGTCTGACAGTTTAGGATCGACCGCATTTTTCTTTCCATCATCAACCCCATAACAAAAATAATCCAATTGTTTATAACATTAGTTTTATATTTTCACGTAAACATTTATGTTCATTGCCATAGAGTAGATATTCTAGAATTTTGTGAGACAACGAGAAAATAGGTCTCAATACTAAAATAAACCCACTCAAACTAATAATAATATCAGAGGCTCAATTTCAAAAATGATTAGGAAACAAGTCCAATTGCAGATCTCTATGCTCGAAATCCCATATCGAGGCTTACCCTTTATATTTTAATTTCGTTTATGCCCTTCCATACAAACCCTTCTATTAAATCAACAACCTCCACTCATTCAGTTCAACAAAAAAATAACAACCTCCACTCATTTCTCACTTTTTTGAGAAACACAAATATATTCTCTTTCCTCACCAAAGTTGTTGTTGGGTTTGGAGAAATATTAGCCAGAGCTGCTCTTCGGTTTGGGTAAGATTTTGGTCGTCTTCAAGTTTCATCTTCTTCAACATAGTCATCATCGTGCTCAACAACCTTGTTATCATCTTCATCACATTTTGATCATCTTTACTTCCTTAATCTTCAACTCATTTGCAACAACAACCAAGGAAAAATCATCTTCATCTTTAATTTTTTGTTGTCGCATTTGTATTATTCATCATCTGCCTTATTTATTTATCTCTTTTCAAGCTTCATTCTTCAAACTTTGATATAATCATTTTAGTTTTATTTCTGGCATATGATTTGTTCTTCAAACTTTGATATGTTTTTAAATATGTTCTTCCATCAAAAGTACAATTTTAGATCTGTTTTTAGTTTCTCTCTCTAGAAATTACCTTTTTGCATATTTTGATTTTTAATAAACAAATTGACAGGTGTATTAAGCATTTTAAAATATGTTCTTAGTACGATTGTAATACAACGAGCAAACTTTAAAATATTTTATTTATTTTTATAAATGCTACAGCCAAATCCCAGATTTTGTGACTTACAAAAATTGATTGGTGTTTTAAGCATTTTAAATTTGTTGTAGAAACGATGTTGATGCAACTAGTAAACTCGAAATTGTTTTATTTATTTCGTCATTTATATTGACATTTCTTGTTATGTTCAAACATAACATCAATTTTTTGGTAAGAAAAGAGAACAGAAACCATTGTTTACATAACGTCTAATGCTTCGAGCATACCTTCTTTGTTCACTAAATAAATGTTTACTTCCACAGCAAACAGTTTTTGTGTTTGCATAAATCATTACAGATATGGCATATTCGTAAATGTTTATAGTAGTACTATAGACTCCTTCCCTGCACGTATTTGTTTTGAATACACACTTAAATATCTTCACTGTATTCTTAGTTCTCTGTACATAGAATAAATTGTGATCGAAGTTAATATAGTTTTTTTTCTGATTTTTTTAAGAAATGCAGATGGAGGTTGATAGAACAACTGTTGACTCACAAAAAATGGACCGCCAACTAGTATCGGAGTTTTGAGGCCCCGTACTTACTCACGTAGGTCAAATATTTTCAAGAAGAGGTGAAATGTTTCCGAGACGCTCTTGGGGCGATATACAATATCTGCAAAGAAAACACTATCGAAGTTAATACTTGAATTATTTTTTGTTCTCGCTAATTTTTTTTGTTTGGATAACTGGTACAAAGTTTTTGAAGTTAATACTTGAGTTTCTGTTGTTTACTCAACTCATCCATGTTTTCAACACTATCGAAGTTGTATGAAACATTAAATGAGATGATACGGGAAAACACTGAAGTTGTACAAAACACTGAAGTTAGACTATAATATTTCTTAAAATGTTCACAATAAAACAAACATTACTGAAACCAATGCTGAATATGCAACCGAATCTGTCTCAATGTTGTGAAAAGTTATCAACATTGAGGTCATATTTGGCGCAGAATGAAATGTGATTCTTGGGGATCGCATTCCTATAATGCGATTCCTAGAATCAGATTATTTTTATTTAATGTTTGGTTCGACCAGGAATAGGAATTTCATTCTGATAGATTCCTAACTTGTTGTTTGGTTTGTATAGAAATAAAAGTGTAAATTTTTACAAAAGTCATGTTATATCCTTTAACTTAAACTACGTTATAAGTCAACTTTGTTATATATATTTTAATTAGTATTAACTATTCAAATTTGTAGTGATGCTAGTACCGCGATACACTAATTTAAGCTATATTTAAAGATTTATTTAAAATAAATAAAGGTCTCGATTAAAAATTTTTAAAATTTTTTTATGAAACCGATTTTGAATGAACAGATAATGAGAGAGAAGGAAAAAAACTAAAGATACAGAGAGGAGTATGTATGTGTCTGTAGCTATGACAGTGGTTGAAACCTAGGTTTTTAATTTTTTTAGTTAAAATATTGTGAGACTGACGATTTTAATATTAGTCATTCTAATATTTTATGAAGGAGTATTTTGTCCAGAAATATTAAATCAAATCATTCCCGGAATCCCCCTAGGTTTGCTATTGCCCCGTTTTGGGGGAATCTCATTCCTCTAGGAATAGGATCCCCCCTGCATTCCCGCGAGCCAAACAGTAGTCGGGAGTGTGATTCTTGGATATCACATTCCATTCCCACGCGATTCCCGCGTGCCAAACATTGCCTAAGAGTCATCATGAATTTAAAAGGTGGCTTTCGGTCGTTCCACAAGTCATTAACAATTTTAACAGTTTTCTTGTGATCGAGGTAACTTATTCAGTAAGTAATTCACCGACAATATTGCCTCCCCCTACAAATTCTGAGGTGATACGGGACAAAGTAATAAAGCATTCACCATTTCTCAGAGTTCGATTATTTTGGTCTACTACACCGTTATGTTGAGGTGTATAAGGAGCAGTAGTCTGATGAATGATGTCACTTTCAGCACACATTTTCAACGAAAAAAGATTCATACTCTCCGCCTCTATCGCTTCTCAAAATAATTTTTTTTTATTAAGTTCATTTTCAACTTCACTTTTATACATTTTGAATTTCTCTACTGCATCATTTTTACTTCGTCGCAAGTAGACATAACAATACCTTGTACTATCGTATTTGAAGTTGATAAGATACTCTTCCCCACTCTAGTTTGAATTATGTTTAAACTATCCTTTGAGTTAACACTAATGATTATGTATCTTCTCTTTCAACATAATTAATAATTAAAAGAAGTCTTTGTCAATTTAGACTTTATGCACGTTTTACATATTTTCATAGAATCAAATTATGGGATTAAGTCTATGTTCATGAGCTTCATAAAAAAAAAAAAGTCTATGTTCATGAACTTCCTCAAAGAATTATAATTAACATTGACCTAGTCTCTCATGTCAAATATTACAGGATTCAACAACGTAAGTTAATGTTTATATATATATATATATATATATATATATATATATATATATATATATATATATATATATACTAGAGCATAGTCCGTGCCTCCGATACGGAACACCCATGGAACAATTAACGCGTTTGAACCTGTATATTTGATGAATATACAAAAATGAAGTGTGGATTTATTTAAGGACTAAAATACGATACATTTAAAAATGAAGATAATCTTTCAATATAACAAAAAAAAAGTCAGTTGTTGTGTTTTCAGTTTCTTTCCCATAGTATTACACTATATAAATTAAAATTATCATACCAAAAGTTAAGTTACATTAGACGGAACCAGAAAGCATCTAAAAAGTTCTTAGAACATTAAGAAACTTAAACATCAAATTTTGAAAAATCAAATGTAATTAAGGAGGGAAGTGTTGGGTCTAATATAAAGCTATGACCTATTTAATAAGATAGAGAGGGGAATTGTGAGATAGAGGAGATAGAGGACCTGAAGGAGAAGGCCTGAAGGAGAAGGATCGAATGGTGAAGGAAGGTTTTAGCTTAACTGACTTAACTGTCTTGAACTGAGTTGGTGCAAGCTATGTTGAAGATGTTTAAGGGCGCTCCACTCACACACACAACTCACACGTTTTAGCTAATTAGATTAAGTCTGTTAAGAGTCAGTTTAGTGTAACTAACAAGTTAGTTAAGATTACTTTCTCTCTCTATAATTGTTGTTCTTTATCTCTCTTTAGCTTCGAACTCAATGTATAAATAAGGGTAATGAACTTCTTAATAAATCAGTTTTACTTTCATGGTATCAGAGCCCTAAGTGTTTTCGATCAAAATTGAAGAACCCTAAATTGGGACGAGAGTGAAAGTAATCATAAGAGTTGGATTGTCTGTCATCAAAGAATCAACAAACCAATCTCTTCTCAAAACAAAAGCAATCATAAGAGTTGGATTGTCTGTCATCAAAGAATCAGCAAACCAATCTCTTCTCAAACGAAATTGAAATTGAATCATCTGTGATCGGAGAATCAGTCATTCAATTAGGAATTTAACCAGCAAACCACCAAGAAAGAAGGGGATTCATCTTCTGTATCACAGAATCAGAGAAAGAAATCACTCGTGATGGAATTCACAAACCCTAATTCAGGTCAGATTTCTCATAATGCTAACATTACCAATTTAATTTCCACTAGATTAGATGGATCGAATTTCCTAATTTGGAAAGATCAAATTGAAAATGCTCTCATGGGTAATGACCTAATATGTTATATTGATGGAACTTTAGAAGAGCCACCTCAATTGACTGTCATTGAAGGTAGGGATGTAGTTAATCCAGCCTTTCTTCAATGGAGGAAGAATGATAGCTTTGTAAAGGCTTGTATTAAGGCTACAATAAATCAGTCCATTGCTTCAGACATATTAGGATTGAAAACTGCTAGAGAGATTTGGAAATACCTAGAACTTATCTATCTTCAAGAATTTGAAGCCAAAAAGTCCTCTCTCAGGAACAAGCTTCAAAACATTAAGAAAGGGTCTTCTTCTATCTCTGAGTTCTTGAGTAAAATAAAGAATCTTGCTGATTCTTTAGTGGCAGTAAATGATCGAGTTAGTGACTCAGAGTTATCTAGGATTGCATTACAAGGGTTAGGAAAAGAATACTCTCAATTTGTGATAGCAATCCAAAATAGAGATGTTGTTCTTAATTTTGCAGAGCTTAGGAGTAGACTCATACACCATGAACATTGGCTAAAAGAACAAGAAATCTCTGAAGAAACCGAGTCCTATTTTGTAAAGAAATTTCCAATCAAAAGTGGTTTGAGATCACCATTTCAAAACAAAAGAATGGTGAGTCAAAACCAACCCTTTGATGGGAATTACCCAAGAACCCAAAATAGGCAACCTGTGAAGTCCAATGTTTCACAACAAAAAAACCCTTTCTTTGATTACACAACTATTCCCTGTGGAATTTGCTACAAGTGGGGACACACAGCAAGACAGTGTAAAATGAGGTTCAAGGACTTCTCAGAAGGAACCTCAAGCAAACCAATACAAAGGAATTTTGCTAATTTACATTTACAAGAAATTGAAGAAGAAGAAGAAACTGAGTTCATGGATCAATTTACTGAGGAAGAGGAAGAACAAGCACACTACAGTGTGAATACAAAGGAACCCATCATTGATGAAACCTATTTATCTTGTTCAAACAAAAGAGACAAGAATTGGATAGCTGACACAGGAGCAACCAGCCATATGACTCACACTAAAGAGAATTTGAAAGATACCACTCCTTATCAAGGCAACAATGGAGTGATGATAGGTGATGGTAAGTCCTTGACAATTGATAACACAGGAGAAGCCACTGTTGTTGCTGGAACAACTGCTTTCCAACTCAAAAAGGTACTCCATGTTCCCACTATTCATAAGAACTTGTTATCCATCTCAAAATTCACAAAAGAGAACTTCTGTAGTGTTGAGTTCTTACCTTGGGGTTTCCTCATTAGAGATTTATGGTCAAAAGATGTCCTTGCTGATGGGCCAATGGTAAACAACTTATATAGCATAGACTTCACTATTAGTCCTTATGATCCAAAACAAAGGAGTCCTGAAACAACATATTCAGTCAGTGCATCTGCACAAACTTGGCACAACAGACTTGGACACCCTTCTAAAGACATAATTTTGGGATTAGATAAGGAGAAGATGATCAAATTGACTTCCAAAGACTTTCTCTCTGTCTGTTCCTCATGTCAGCTCAGTAAGAGCCAGAGATTACCTTTCTCTTCCTCTGAAAGTGTTACAAATGGTCCTCTTGAGCTTATACATTGTGATATATGGGGACCTGCCCCAATCACCACCAAATCTGGTATAAGGTATTATATTCTTTTCATGGATGACTTTAGTAGGTTCTTTTGGATATATCCTATGCATCTAAGATCAGATTCCTTGAAGTGTTTCCAACATTTTCGAAGACACTATGAAAAGCTTCTCTCAGCCACAATAAAATGTTTTCAAAGTGATGGAGCTCCTGAGTTAGCAAAAGGGGATTTTCAATCACACTTAAACAAATGTGGTATTCTATTTAGATGCTCTTGTCCTTATACTCCAGAGCAAAATGGAAAAGCCGAGAGGAAGAATAGACAAATAACATCCATGGGCAACACCTTGCTGTTTCAAGCTTCTATGCCAAAGAGCTTCTGGTTCCATGCCTTTGACACAGCTTCTTACATTATAAATCGAACTCCTAGCAAGGTATTATCCTATCAAACTCCCTATGAGGTCTTATTTCACAAGAGTCCAAACTACTCTATGATCAAAGTGTTTGGGTCAGCATGCTATCCTTATCTAGGTGACATTAGACATGATAAACTAAGTCCTAGGTCTGCTAAGTATGTCTTTATAGGTTATAGTCCATCTCATAAAGGTTACAAGTGTCTTGACATCTCTTCTCAAAAGGAGTATGTCTCAAGACATGTAATTTTTGATGAATCATGTTTCCCATTTGCTGAGATGAAAACCACTACCTCAGCTGCACCATTAGAACCCTCATCCACTTACCAAATACTTCCCTTACCATCTCTCTCCCAAAGTCCATTGTTATCAGTACCTTCTTATCATACAGAATATTCTCAAACTGATCAGGAGGTCTCTTCTGCTGTCCCTCCTTCTTTGTCATCCACTTCCACTTCCACACCCTCCTTTCCTATAGATGACCAGCCCTCCACATCAGTCCCAACTCCAACTTCACCTTCTGATGTGGTAACATCTCCTATTACAAACAGACACCCTATGCAAACTAGACTCAAAAGTGGCATTACCAAACCAAAAGGGATTCCAGACCATGTGTCTCATTTTACTATCCCTCATCCCCTTCCCACCTCATATGTAGCTGCTGTGTCTTCTATCATTGAACCAAAAACTTATAAGGAGGCTGTCAAGGATGAGAATTGGATGCTGGCTATGCAGTCAGAATATGATGCACTTATTCACAATAACACTTGGACCCTCACACCCAAGGAGTCTTCTATGAACATTCTTGGGTGTAAGTGGGTATTTAAGGTTAAGTATAAGTCTGATGGTACTTTAGAAAGATACAAAGCAAGGTTGGTGGCCTTGGGTTATAACCAGCAAGAAGGACTTGATTACCAAGAGACTTTTAGTCCAGTGGTGAAGATTCAAACAATCAGGGTTGCTTTAACCATGGCAGTCACTCATGGGTGGTCTATCCAGCAGCTTGATGTATCAAATGCCTTCCTTCATGGGGATTTGAATGAGAAGGTGTATATGAAACAACCCCCTGGGTTTGAGGATCCTCATAAACCTGATTGGGTTTGTCTTCTAAATAAGTCTCTCTATGGGTTGAAACAGGCCCCAAGAGCCTGGTTCACACGGATAGCCTCTTATCTTCTTCAATGGGGTTTTCTGCAGAGTACCTCAGATACTTCCATGTTCATCTTTCACTCAGGTGATCATATTTTAATCTTTCTTCTTTATGTGGATGATATCATCCTAACTAGTTCTAGTACCAAACTTATGAAGAAACTTATTGGTGATTTAGGCAAGGAATTTGCCATGAAACAGTTAGGCCAACTTAGTTACTTTCTAGGCATAGAGGTTC
>BEHA01005796.1:54939-66728 GCA_002897215.1 Eschscholzia californica subsp. californica | reverse complement strand
TAAACAGGGCGAATTATTGTCTTAAGGAAAGAGATCACTCGCCTCGGTTCTAACTAATATAATTTCTGTTCTTTATCCTCTTTCTTATTTTATTAGTTAAAGATACAATTTGTATCTGAAATTTAAAAACTGAGTACTAACCTTCTGTTTTTCATTTAAGGAATTTTAGTTAAAAGACTGACTGTTTATCTCTGAAAAATTTCAGAAGGATATTATCATTGTTTAAAAGAAACAAGACGATAATATAGCATACAGATTAAACAACAATATTTCCTTTAAAGTATCCATGACTCCAAACAAAATCAACTTAATCATTTCAGAGAACACATTTGTTTGAATCCTACACAACGACATCGTTAATGTTGTTCCATGATATAAATTAACGAAATCTGTAGCAAAAGTAAAGAAATACTAAGATACTATTGTGACTAGCGTGGAATTATGTTGTCTCGTCATTACTTATTATTACTTCCCGAATTTGAGAGATAGTATATCCAAAAAATTTAAATAATTTTGTCTTACGAGGACTTCGTGGATTTGTTGTTCAATTGTACGGAAAAAGATCGATCTTTCTGGATTTGTTGTTCATATATTTTAAATTATATGGATCCTGACCTAACCGAAATTACTAATCCATTCACAAGCCGGTTGGAGGAGAAGTCTGACTTTCCCTATATCAATTGTAATACAAAAATATCCAATGGCCCAACTTCTTGGCCGACTACAGACCAAAAGGTTACCTGACCAGCCCTAATTGCTTATGCCGTGAGAAGAGAGAAATAGTCTGACCATTTACGATTTGTGACATCTTGTTTCAGCACATGGTCAGCCACATAATCTAATCCTTTAACACTACTCACTGTAATAATGTATTATCTGCAGATATAAATTATAAGTGTATTTTAAATTTTTCCGATATTTTAAAAGATCTTATGTATAAAATAAGCAGTAATGAATCTTAATTAATAATTAATGGTTTTTATTCTATCTACGGATGGTAGAGTAAGTGTTAGTAATCTTAAGCTCATTGCGTCGATTTAATGTGAAGTTATTACATGTAAACAAGTTGTGCATAAAAGTCCTAGTTACATCCTGTGTCAAAATATTTTTATATAGTATTAGGTTTTCTTAATTTAAAAAAGTTTGGAATCAAAGCATTTTTCTGTGAATCGCCAAATTTTATGATTACCCTAAGCTAGATTCTGGTCTCGCATACAACTTTTTATAGTTATATTTGTTGGGTGTTTTTTTTTATTTTATATGGTTTTTGAATCAGGTCACATACTTTTTCTCAAAGGAGAATGTGGTATAGTTCTACAAGCAATATATTTTTCACACAATCATTTATGTTAACTATCATTGAAATTAATCTTATCATTAAAATTAATCTATTAGTGTCCTAAGTAACCATGATTGTTGTTACGTGGTGATTAATAAACTCTAAAGATACTCAATTTGGTAGAGCGTGAGATTATTCCATATCAATATTAACTAACACATACTTCTCCTAATTTTTATAGATAGAACAACGCTTATATGACAAATATTCGTCGATGAGGTGCCCTTAAATTCGAGGTCCATTCGCTTTTGTAAGGATAAAATCCGCGAAGCCCAATAGTGGGTTGAGTATCCATCGAGTGGGCAAGACCCATAACTAGCTCGACAGGGGTCCAAATTATTATCCACATACCCAACCTCTAACTGTTAAATTCGTATCTACATAGACGTAACGCGTACACAGCATGTGTCATGCGATTACTACCTACGCCACGAGGCCATCACACGGCTAGGAAGTTAGTGCACAATCTGCGATCATCAGAACGCCACATGTTTTGTATAAACACCATGAATATGTGGGTTACTAGCCATTAGGCTATCGTTCACACGCGGTAACATCCTAGCCATTCCTAGGAACACGTTAGCGCATATAAGATCAAATCTCTTATCCTTATCTCTTGATCACCTCCCACGAACAATCTTTACGGAATAAATACCTCCATTACCAGCTAGTCGCCATCAAGTCGACCCCCTCTCTAACAGTATAAATAGAGGAGGCCACACACAAACTAGATTATCCAACACTCGTCAGTAGTACTCTAGCTGCTCATCTTCTTACTTCTCACTTGTTCTCTGATAATCATCTCACAAGAGCTTCCCACTCTCCCAAAGTCTCTGAACTATCGTCTTAGAAGTTGGAAGACAAGAGCTTTACACTCTGATATCTAGCAATAAAAAGCTAGACGCACCAACACCATCTATTTACGGTCACCATCTTATCACATCACAACTCTACACCCAGATCGTTACTGCGAGGTTTATTTACAGTTAGACCCTTATCGCGAGATCTTCCTATATAAGGAGCACCCTCTTAACCCTAAAACCATTTCTACCTCTCTTATTCTCACATTTATGTCGCGGTTCTATCCATACAGAACAGGTCAGTTAGGGTTCATAGAAGATCATCTTAATCACCGGCTTATCTCTCTCGAAATAAAATTATCGTTACTTGATCCATCTCTAGTTTCTCTCTACAGGGTTCATTGTAATAAAACGGCTAACACTATGGCTACTCTAGTTGTATCTTCGAATAGGCCAGCAAATGAAAATATCCTATCAAAACATTATAATGTATTGACTCAGCCACTCAGGGTTCATTAATTATAATAGAACGGCACACACTACGGTTGCCCTAGTTTTATCTTCGATTAGGGAAGGCGGAAGGCCAATGGAAAATATCCTATCCGAACTGATAGAATGTATTAAATGTCAATATATTGGACACTTATACTTTGATAGACAGATAGAGGTTACGATTTGTATCCATTAATTGAACTTCATTAGACCTCATTCGAGGCTAAATATAACCAACTCCGTCCATCTTCTTCGATATCTACTTCTTTCAGTGAAAAATCCAATAGGTTTGCTTCATTTTTGTGGCATTAATTCCATTTACCATTAAATATTTCATGGAGATCATTTCATACATAAGCATTTAACACTATTAATATCAAGTAAATTTTTGGCTAATCTCTTGATGTTTGTTTTAACTTTTCAGCAAGATCATACTAATTAGGCGTCTAACAGTATCATCACCTAATTACCAAGAGACTTCTCACAATTCAAAAAAGAAAGACAAGAGTCCATAAAATCTGGACTTGTACTTTTCAGCAAGATCGTACGTACGTGATATTTTCGAAAAAGAACATCCATAACAAATGATAAATGAAGAAAACTACAAAGCTTAAGCCAGAGACCTCAAAACTAAATTTATAAATTCATCAATTATTCAATAGTATTATCACCTAATTACCAAAAGAACATAAACAAACAATCAATAAAAGGATATTGGAAATCAAAGCCTACAAATAGGTGGTTTTATTTTCATAAGAAGGTAGGTCACCAAGTATAAAATTCTACATTTTTCCAGTATTCTTAACTAATTTAGCCCAAAGGTTCCTGCCGTTAACTTGGAACCGCACTTTTTCTTCGCCGTTTAATATTAATGGTATTGTAGAGGAATCATTGAATACGATACGCGCGTACTTTGGTACACGGTGTATGTCCAGTATCACTTTCTCCACAACTTGCCCCCAGTTCCTGCCATCACAAAACAAAAATCAAGTTCTTAAAACTACATCATTTCCAATTTTCCATAATAGTTTTTGGAGTGGTAATTAAATTTTCACCACCTAAATGCGTAATAATATTATTGAAGATTAACATATTTTATTTTTTGAAAAAAATGCAAATGAAGATTGTAACACTTACTCGACGAAGAAACCCATTATTTCCTCCTGGCTGAAATATGCTCCTATAGAAAAAACAAGGAACAAAGTCCTTTCATTTTCAGATATTGGCTCCATGATAAAGGGAGCAGCATTCGGGTTCAACTGTGTATGCATCTTCTGAATGGAAGAAGGCAAGTAAACTTGTAGCAACCTTGTTGAAATATGATAAAAGAAAGACAAGAGTCTATTGGTTTTCAATGACCAAACTTTGTATATGAAATTGTGAGAAGTCTCTTGGTGTTTTATAGTGTTTTTTGGGATTTCTTTTGAGATTCTGTGCTTTCAAATCATAAATGTTATATATCCTTCAAATCATAAATGTTATTTATCCTTCAAAGTATTCATGATCCAAACGAAATCAACATAATCAATTATTATTACTTCAGAGAATATATCTGTATGACTCCTACACAACGATATCATTAATGTTGTTCCATGATTTAAATTAATGAAATCTATAGTGAAAGTAAAGAAATAAGAAGATACTATTTTGACTAGCGCGAAATTATGTTGTCTCATCATTAATCATTATTTACTTCTCGAATTTAGGAGATAATACACCCAGAAATTTTAAATAATATGTACGAGAACTTTCTGGATTTGTTGTTCATCTTATGGAAACATCTAGGTATTATATTGTGTAATTATGATTTCTCATTTTGGCAAAGAGAATCAATCCTATGAAGAAACATCTAGGTATTATTACATGGATCCTCGCCTAATGACCTAATCCAAATTACTAATTCATTTACAAGTCTGACTTTTGCTATGTCAATTGTAATACAAAAATGTTCAATGGCCCGACTTCTTGGTTGATCACGGACAAAAAGGTGACTTGACCGGCTCCAATTGGTTATGTCGTGAAAAGAGAGGAATGCTTTGACCACTTAGGATCTGTCGCATCATCTTTCGGCACATGGCGACCACAAAAATCTAATCGTTTAACTCTACTACTTACTGTAATAATGTATCATCTGGATATATAACTTACGACTTGTATTTTAAATTTTACCTATATTTTAAGAGATCTTACGTATAAAATAAGCTAGTTTGACGTTTCCATACGGAGCCTGAGGCACTATAGGTGAAACTCATAAAAGTGAATTCTTAAAATTACAAACTTTTGGACGTGTGCATCAAAGTCACCCATGACTTTTACTTGGAAAAGTATGTTAGAAATGAGACATGTTATGAAAGAAGGCATGTGTTTCTCGGTTGGTGACGGGACAAGTATTCGAATTTGGGAGGATCCATGGGGTTCAAACCTGGTCCAAAACATGAAGAATAGGAGGCTTCGGATTTGAAGATGGTGAATGAGCTTATTGATGAGGATTGTAGGTGGAAGAAGTACTTGATTCAAACTATATTTGATGAACTTTCAGTTCGGACCATTATGCAGATTCCATTGAATGGATTAGATACTAAAGATAAATTGTTGTGGATACATACGAAAAATGGGTCTTTCTCATCAAAATCACTTTACAAGTTTATTGAGAAGGGTTGGCCCTCATCATCGCAGACTTCCGTATTACCTAATGGTCTAACTTGGCATAGATTTTGGAAGAAGTGAAATTGAAAGTGGCTCCACGTGTAAAATTATTCCTTTGGCGATTGTTACATAACGCTCTGCCCACAAAATTAAGGGCCCTTTGATTTAATGATGAAGCCTCAAAGGTATGCTCTACTTGTAATGAAGAAGTAGAAGATATTGAGTACCTCTTTAGGAATTGCAAGTCGGCTAAGGAGGTCTGGAGTTGCCCTCAATTATGAGTTAACATGGAAGGACCCATGGATCTTATTGACATAGTTAGTGGGTGGTTCATAGGAGAGGACACCGACTACTCGATTAAGACAAGGATGTATACTTTGTGGTCTTTGTGGAAAGCCATGAATAAGATGGTATTTGAAGGGATCAATCCATGTAAATCACTGGTTTTCCGCGAAACTATTAACATGATGAATGACTTCTCCATGAATGAGACTGAACATAATGACGAGGTGGACAGAGAAACTAATGAGAGAGATGAAGTATGGACTACCCCCATGGTTGAAGTGACGAATTTCAACTTTGATGCTGCTTTTAAAGATGGTAAAGCGGCAATGGTGGCGATGAATGCCATTAGAGGCGGAAGCAATGGCGGCAAAGTTAGCATTACATCTAGCTAATCAAAGGTGTTGCAGGAAATGAATTATTGAAAGTGACGCAAAGTTTTTGGTTAATGCTTGGTCGAATAAAAGTGAAACCCCTCCTTGGAGGATAAGAAACACTGTGGGAGATATCAAATTGCAAGTACCTCCTTCAACACTTTACAGATTTCCTTCTGTCCGACAAAGGTGAACAAAGTAGCTCATATACTAGCAAAATATGAGTTTGATATAAATTTAAATGAGACTTGGGTATTACCCAATATCCCTAATTGCATTGAAAGTCAGTTTGCGACGGACAAATTCGACATTATGTTGAATTCTAATTCTTAATAAATATTATGCAAATGCCTACATTCATAAAAGAAAAAACGTATCAAATAAACTGTAATGAACCTCTATCTTAGGATGGTAGAGTAAGTGTTAGTAATCTTAAGCAAATAACGTCGATTTAATGTGAAGTTATTACATGTAAACAAGTTGTGCGTAAAAGTCCTAGTTACATCAGACTGTCAAAATATTTTTATTTAGCAGTAAATTTTCTTAATTGTAACAAGTTTGGAATTAAAACATCAAGTCCAAATACGGATCTCGAAGAACTTTTTTCCAAATGCGTTTTTCAGTTAGTACCCTCTCTACCCTTATATATATAAACCTACCTATTAATTCATTTTCTCATTCTCTCTCTAACTCAAAACACTCTTTTCTTTCTCAGACTAAATTTTCTCTCTCTAACTTTATTGACCGGACTTGCATCTCGCCGGAAAACTTTGTCGGAGTTGTTTTTCCTTTAAGATAGGTCTTCATCTTCTCTCTTTTGTTTTTTCAATGTATCTTCTATCTTTTAGCTTCCATCATCATCTTATATCTTCTTTAATGAGGTTGAAATTAGCTTTATATCTAGTTAATGAGGTTATTCTCGGTGTTTCTTCTTCATCTTATAAAGTTCAATCTTCTTATGAAGTTTCTTGATTTTACTTCTACAAACTATATAATTTCTTAATAAAGTTTCAAAGGTTACAAAGTATTGTTTTTTGCTCAAAGATAACAAAAAGTACATTTTTTTTATCTTATTTTCGTGTTTCTCTCTCCTCATTTTCAATTTACAACGTTTTTGTTAAAAAAAATAAGCAAAAACTACTGGTGTGAGAGCATTTTATTACATGTTGTCAGCACAAGGTGTTAGTTAATCACATAAATATATATGGTTAGAGCAAATACGTACGTGTTGTCAGCACAAGCTAAAACCTCTTCCGTACAAGTTTGATCTTTAACATTTTCTTTTCTGTACGAGTTTAATATTATTTTTGCTCTTTCTTTGTCGTTCCTCTTTTTTTCTAGCTAAGAATAAGTTTTGTTTCACAACACTGTGATAGAGGTTTTATATGAAGGATTAGTATTCATTAAGGTTTTTTGAGCTTATCCCCTCGTCACTAATTGGTAATTGAGTTTACCTCCCTCAATGATGGGTAATTGAGCTTACCCCCTTAGACTTACTATTATTGAGAAAAACACTAAGGTTGTGTTCGGCGTACGTGAAATAATTGGGAATACTAAGAGCAAGTATTCTTCGATATGATTCCTAGTAGAGATTCCACCTTACTTTATTGTTTGATTTGGTCAGAAATATGATTAGTAAAGATTGATTTTATTTATATATTATTTAATTTATGATTTTAATATCACATACCAAACATGTCCTTAGTAGTTTTCACAAAAATTCAAGATTCTAGGGAGTAAGCTCAATTACCGATTACTGAAGGGGGTAAACTCAATTACCAATTAGTTTTGAGAGGGTAAGCTCCAAAAACCCATCCACTAATTGACTTTCATTACACCTCATTCGAAGCTAAACATAACCAACTTCCGTCCATCGTTTTCGACATATACTTTTTTCAGTGAAAAGTCCAATAGGTTTGTTTCATGTCCGTGCCATTAATTCCATTTACCATTAAATATTTGATGGAGATCATTCATACATAAGCATTTAACACTATTAATATCAAGTAAATTTTTGGCCAATCACTTGATGTAGTTTTAACTTTTCAACGACATCATACTTAGAGCATCTCCATTGGGCACTCTAACAAACACTCTAAAAGTCCTAGTTGTCAAGGGCCAATAGAGATTCTCTTTCCTAAATGTCAATATAGAGACTTTAATTTTTGTTGGTCTCCAATGGAGATCTCTAAAGTGTCTATACTTAATACACAATATCCTTCTTCAATTCAATAGATAAAAAGTAGTTGAAAAGCAAGATTTTTTATTGGTTGAAATTTAAAAGTAACACTTAGAGAGTCTCAAGTAGACACTCTCATTTTAGAGTTTCTCTCTCTAGACACTCTATAATAAATGTGTCCACCTCATGTTAGAGTTTCTAATAAAGTGTTCCATTGGAGATGATTTTTTAACAAAAACTCTAAAAAGTCTATGTGGCACTCTAAGTGTTAGAGATTGAGTGTCCCATTGGAGATGCTCTTATTAGGTGTCTAATGACTTGGATAATTGTCGCTAATATATGTCTTTGAAGATGAATTATATAGGAACTTTGTGTTTGACTAGTGTTAATATATAAAGTTTTCAAGGCGGCTTAGACGAAAGGAAAATCATAATAATTTAATGTGTTCGACTAGTGTTCTACTTTTGAAAAACACTACTCCATAATAGACACCTAAAAAGATACTTGAAATACTATATTTTGTTAAGGCATTTCCAGGGCCGGTCCTGACATTTTGGAGGCCCGAAGCGAGTTATCAGAATGTGGCCCCTTTACGTTTTTCATGATTTTTACATGAACGTATATTTACAAAATTTTTTCGGCTGCAATGAAGATTATCTATTGTTGATTTCATGTGACGATACTCTGATTACCATTTCGGAGTCCTAATAAATCTTATAATGTATTTAACGGTTAACTAATTGCATTTTTGTACTTGTGTCAAACTGAGTAGATTAAGTCGATCATACGTTGATCATTCCCAATATTTATAAACTGTTGAAATGGCTAATTTGAAACCAATCTAAAATGATCTCGACTTGACTGTTCGATAATTTCGTCTTCCATTTCAAGAAACCTATTGATCAGAAACTTCTAAAAACCACCAAATACACAAAAATACAAATTCAACATGGTTGTTGTAATAGAGTACACAATCCAATCGTCTCTACCTTTTAATTTACATGCAAAATTGTTTCAAAGAGATAGTGATTCAAATTAGGTTGCACAAATTAAATTGCTCAATGGACAAAGTGGTTTGAGTGAGAGGAGTTTAAGAGTTTTTTAATGTAACAACAATCAGCCCCAATGAAGCAAGTAGGCTGCACATCTAAAACTCTTATACTACAAAAATTTTGGAGAGACAAAAGGGTTTTTACCTCTACCACCATTAGATAACCATCAAACCATTTTATACTACAGAAATTTTAGAGAGAGAAAAAGAAATAAATTAAGAATTGGATTTTTTTTTTTGATGAAGAGAATTAGGAATTGGGTTAGGGTTTCTACTTCTTCCACTTTGAAAAACTACCAAACTATCATTTGTAAAATAGAAATTTTCGAGAGAGGAAGAGGGTATAACTGAAATCTAAATGAAAATTTTAAATCTTTTCATACTCATATGAAGATCATCAATCATTTAAGCGAAAGAAATAAAGAGGAAATTTAAAATTTTCGATGCTGACTTTGAGAATTTCTGTGTGATTCTTTTTTTGCAGAAGATCTGGGCAAGTGATGGCTTTGGTTATTTCTTTTGCTTTGAAGATTTGGGAAAAAAAAGATTTCCTAACAACAGGACTTGTGTGTTTAGTCTCGACATGCTAGATAATGTGAAAAGCGGACAACACCATAACACCATATTGTAAGAAAAATAGCTTTAGTCTCAAGATACAAACTTAAATGTGTTTTTAGTCTTCAGGCCTAGAATAGTAATATCAAGACTACCTATGAGATAAGTCTGACTGTCCATTTTATTTTAGAGATTTTCTTGGGAACACATCCGACAGATGATATAAAATCTTTTCATGTAAATATATTAAAAAAAGAAGGGTCTCTATGTAAATCAGCCAAAATTGGTTAGAATAACTACTAGCCGCATATTTCTCTCCCTATTTTTTTTTTCTCTCACGGATTACATCTTAGAAACTACCAATTTTCTCAATTTTACAGTAGAAAATCATGGGAGAGATGGAAATAACTAACCCATTCTCCCATATCTTCCTAATTTCTCTCTCAGCCGCCTTACTATTTGATTTAAAATTGTAATTCTCTCATTTCCTCTCCAAATTCTTTTTCTACACCATGCTTTCTCTCTCTCTCTCTCACAACAACAAAGAAATTTTATTCAAAAATACAACAAAAGAAATCTCCCTAAACAAATGGATCTCCCAATTTTTGTTAGTGATTTTTTGTACGTTCTTCCTTCACCTAAAATATGAACCCTAACATCATTTCTACCTCTCTCAATCTATAAAACGAAACAATTAAATAGATTTAGTAATAAACCAACAACGATTAAACAAATTAAGATTAAAAATGTGATAACTCGCAATTAAAAATATTTATCATTGATAGGACATCGAGCAAAGTGCATTGTAAGGAACATAACTTTACTCACAAGATACAAGAGGCATTTTTAGTACCCAAAATAATAACTTCAAGGCTACCTTTCTATAAAAAGAGCACCCTATTGAGTCTCGAGTCTTAACCCTAAAATCATCATTTTTACGTCTCTTATTCTCACATCTATGTCGCCTTTCTATCTAGACGAAGAAGTCAATTAGGGTTCTTTGAAGAACATCTAAATCACCAGCTAATCTCTCTAACAAAATCTCTTTATTATTTGATTCATCCTCAGTTTATCTCTAGGAAACTCATGGTTCATTGTAATAAAACGTCACACACTAATTAAAATATCTAATTAGAACCGGTAGAATGTATTAATTCAGATTGTTAATGAGATATGTTTTGTTGTCAACAAAATCAAGAATCGCAACTATTAATTCAGATTGTTAATGAGATATGTTTTGTTGTCAACAAAATCAAAAATTGCAACTATTAATGTCAATATATTAGATACTTATATTTTGATAGACTTTTTATGCGAAGTATTAGTGTCCATTCATTTACCTTCATTTCATCTCATGGGGATCATTAAATATCTAATGACTTGGATAATTGTCGTCGAGCTCTTAGAATGCGGTCTAGTTACATGGAGTGTCGAAATGTTTATGATTTCAATAATAAGTTTCCTAATGATAACATTTTTGGAATCCAAACATCCTCCTCCCACCGACCGCAGTACTTTACATTGTCCTGAGCCGTATTTTGGTCACATATATTATTTTGTGTTGTTTTATTTATGAGTTGTCCTTTTCATTTACGCAGAGGTATAGCAACTGTAGAATTTGAAACAAGATATTCTTATCAGATAGCACACTTTTTCTGGTGCAATGACATGCAGATAGTTACATCGACTGTGACGGATATATTCGTAATTCTTATAACACATTTTCTAACAAGTTGGACCTTCTCTCATTTACACTTAATCTTTGTCCTTTTTAGTCATCAGGCGTTTCTTAAGCTTTATTATTTTGACTCATCTCTCTACAGAACTCAACGATGAAGACAAAGAAGAACTCACCATCACAATTCCATCGAGTAGGGACATAATTATTTATTCAGGAAATTGGGCCGGAGGCCCAATTTCTAGTATTTTTTTGTTAAAAAGAACTCATCTTTTTAACTAGCTAGGCCCCAAGTAAGTTATAAAAATAGGCTTGAAGGACATTTTTAAAGGCACCAACTTTTTAAGAGTCAAAAATACCCTTCATTCAATTAGAAATACCTAGTAATAATCT
>BEHA01005735.1:1282711-1297860 GCA_002897215.1 Eschscholzia californica subsp. californica | reverse complement strand
TTTTCGGGATTTCATCATCTTCCATTCCATCACTTGTATCCGTTTACCTTTAGGAGGCATTGTTAGAGGATAGAGTGGGTGAGAAGGGTGAGTGAGCTTCCCCATTCCGTTAGTGGTTATTTCCATTCCTTAGAGATCATTTCGTTTTAGAACTTGATATCCTCACTTAAGTTTTGTGTATGTTGAGTTTACTTTATTCCATGCTCACATATGAGAGTAAACCATTATAATTCGTTTTTGAGTGATTTCATGTTTAAGAGCGTATGACCGCGAGGCCAAAGTCGAGGCGAAATGTGCTATGATAGGAAACAAGGTTTTGTTACTTTAGACTTGGATGATGCTCATGATGATGGGACACTTGCACTTGAGTATGAAACTATTAGTGAGGAGACTCTTAGCATGTTTTTTGTGTTTATTGGTTTGATTCATATGTTTGACATACTTAAGTCTCTCACTTGTTGAGCATCACCTTATTTGCATCGATAGTTGGACTCTTATGTCTTTTGGAAATCTAGAACTTTGTGGGTGTATTCACTGGAAACCCTCACGAGACGACACTCGTCCACTAGGGGTAACCTAGGGGTTTAACGGCTTGTTGCATACGCTAAATGCAACCGGGTTCCCTCCGAAAATGAGTTGGATTATTGTGTTATTTTATTTGCTCGAGGACTAGCAAAATTTAAGTTTGGGGATGTTGATGTGGTGTGAATTCACCACATTAATGTCACTTAATTTAAACGAGTTAGTCCATTTTATACTTTTATTTTGATTAGTTATAAAATTCTTTTGATTAGGTACTATCTATGGAGTTGAACAAGAAAAACGGATAGAAATGAAAGAAAGGCGCTTGAAGGGCAAATTGGTCATTTGGACCAATAGAAAGTAGAGTCAATGATGAACCCAACGGTGAAGACGAGAATCGAATCGGAGTTCGGATGAAGAAAAGGTGATCATAAGAAGTCGATGGATATTTCGGTCTTTGCTAAAAGCTAGATGTAGAGAATGATGAGGGCACCCAATTTGATTTCTTAATGAGAAGCAACAACCCAAACCCAAGCCCACTTGTGTAAAGAAGATGAGCAATTAGAGATTTTATGAACACCCCATGAAGAGTTTAGCCTAAGTCAAAGAGTATGACAAAGTCAAGCTTGACTAGGGTTTTAGGAAAAAGAACAAAAGAAAGAAGGAGGGCAAAAGGGGCGATTCTCTGGAAAAAGGCTGAACCAGGGAGAGAGAGGGAGAGGAACAAGGAGGCGATTTTCTTGAGGAGGCTTCACGGGTTTGTGTTAGGTGGTTTGATAGGGTTTGGCTGGTTTTGGTGGATTTGGTGGATTTGGTTTGTGAAGAAAGTGGAGGTATTGTTGAGAAACCAGGAGGGGTATGAATATTAAATAGGTGGTTTTGTTGGAGCTTTAAAATGGATGGTATTTTAATGGGTAGTTTTGGAAGGGTGGTTTGTGAGGATTTATTGGGCGGTTTTTGAAAGAACAAAGGAGGCGGTTCATGTTGGAGATTAAAGGTGGGTTCTGGCTGGTTTTTGAACAAGGAATTAGGGTGTGTTTGGTTCGGTGTTGGTGGCTGGAAATCTCTTCTCCTCAAGGGACTGTTTGGCTACAACAGCGAAATCGAATTTCCAGTTGGGAAAACCCCATTATTCTCCACATTTTCTCTTGTTCTCCCATTGTTTTACTTATTTTTCATCTTGTTCAAGTATTCCAAGAGCATAGTAGTTGGTGTTAAGTTACTCTTATCAATTTAATCGAGGTTCTTAGTATTTCAAATTATAAAATCATGTGTGTGGTTTCTTCTTTAACTTTGAATCCTGATTTTTGCTTGAACATGAGTAGCTAATCAACTTGTTGAGGTCTAGGGATGAAATCTTGATATATTTATGTATGTGTTTGTTTGATTAGATTAGTATGTTTGATATCTCTATCATGTTAGGTTAATCGGTTAAACTTGTTTCATGTCTTATGTCAAGCATATGTCATATAGTTACTTGTTAATCGATCTTCCCGATCTAGACTCGATATTAATGGAATATGATGACCCTTTGACTAGTTATGACCATTAGGTATATCTAGCACTTAGAGCATCTAATTTAGAGTCGAGAAGACTCAAACTTGATAATCGACCCAAACAAGCATCGACGCAAATATATCTCGATGGATTCCCGAATCCTTAACCTCTCTCATATTTAGAATAAAACCCTAGTCTTCCAAGAATCTTTAGTTAATAGTTCAAGTTTACGTATTTCTCTTCTATTTCTTTTTGGTCAATGCCTAATTAAAACTCCCCTCTTTACTTTATTTGTTTCTGTTTATTTTGTTAGTCATCCTTTCATACAAAAATTCCTATTACTTGTTCCGATTTAGGTTTTAGTCACTTTAATCCTCTTTAGCTTGTATTTTAGTTACACTTGCCGTCTCGTGGATCGACCCCGATTTTACCGGGTACTACTTGATACCTCCGCTTGGGTTTGCAACCTTTTCGGGTGCATCAAGTAGCAAACTTTGAAGATAAGTTTGGACGGGTATCCTTCGAAAGTCTACTGGCGATTCTGGAAGTTGCTGAAAGTGGTTTCAGCACCCCTGAAACTCTAGAAGAGATTCTAGGGATTCAGGAAACTATAAACACGGGAACGGAAGACGTTAGGAGAAGGAAGCCGTCTGGCAGGAGAATGGGCAAGAAAGCACCAAGACCCAGAACCATCCTTCCTAACAAGAGATGTCTTGTGTGCGGTAGTACATCTCATATTCGATTAAGAGATTGCCCGCGATTCTTGGAAGAACAAAACGACGGAGCTGGGAGTTCCGGTCAAGGTAAAAAAAAATTGTTAAAAGTTATTCAATTAAATACACATTCCTCAAGGTATGCGATACCTAAAAGACTCTTATCATTGTGAATGACAGGAGCGAGAGGGAGCTAAGTATTTATTGAAGAGGAGATGAACCTGTCGAAAGCTGAAGAAGGCAAGAGTTGCTGGAAAAGCTCAAGAAGGATCATAGACTCGATAGGCAATACTTTAAAGTAGTTTTAGTATTTCTATTTTAGAACATTGACTCTGTAATGAGATTATGGGAGTGAATAAAATATGAGATATTTTATGATGTTCTTAAAAGAGCCTATCTAACTTTTAAGTAAATTTTAACGGACGATCCGACTTAGTCATTCTAAATCTTGTAAGAGTATACAAGAGTACAATTAATCGTAGAAAACAATGTTGGACATGAAATTCTGCGATTAGTGTGATTAGAATGGACATAAGACTTGATTGTGGAGGAGTTTTAGAAACAAATCCAAAATCGAGAAGTGGATCTGGATGACTAAAGAATATGATGAGATCATGAGTTCGATAGTCATCGGTCTTCCAAAACACAAAGTCTAATACGTAGCTGCCAAACCACTAAAAACCTAAAAGCTATAGTGAATAATTGAGTCCATCCGGATATGGACATCATTTTAGAAGGAGTTCTAAAATTATCAATTATTCCAATGTCTAAAGCGTGTTAGACATAGGTTCTTCAAGAAGAAGAACGGGGTTTTCCTGCCAAACATCGGAACACAATGAGATTGTTGCTCTCGATGGTGTCTTCATTAAAAGGAGGGTCCTTCTAAGAAGACAAGTGGGAGGAAAAATCGAATGGGATTCGATAAAGAGCAACAAGAGGAAGTAAGGAGTTACTTGCCTTAAAACGAAAGAGAGAAAGAGTTACTCGACTTAAAACGAAAGAGAGTAAGAGTTACTCGTCTTACGTGACAAGGGATGTCGACTTGAATGGTTCAAGGGACGATCGCCTAGAAACTTCTTAAGGAGTTAAGAAGGTTGCTCAAAAACCCCAATGAGTCTTGGGAAGATTCAAAAGAACTATAGCAGAAACCACTCTGAAATTGGATCGGAAATCCAAAGAGATAAGAGTAAGAATGGTTGAATCTTGTGAGACAAGAAGGTAAGTGGGAGTGAAACAAGAGTTGTTTCAGGGGTCCTGTATGTGGGAGACATACAAGAAAGGACAAGAAGACGAGGGTGAATTAACCATGGGCATCAAAAGTCTATGGAGATAGACCTTAGATGATAAAGACTCGTTCAAAAGGAGTTTTGGAGAGGTCTGAATAAGAAATTCTCTTGGAGAGAAATTCTACCCAACTCCCGTGATAAACACAGGAGAGACACTTATGTTAGGAAACATAAGAACGATCATGAGATGATTGTTGTTTACCCGTACATCTAAAAAGTACTTGGAGTACGAAAAGATGTCGTCGCCCATACAAGTCAGAAGATTGAAGAAAGTCATAAAAGTAATCTTCCGAAAACAAAGATAGGAATCTTTTAGGAAGGGCTAACAGATGGGAAAGAGTTTTCCATGCTGGGAGTCGTTACTTAACTCTACTAGATAAGAAAGTAAAATTAGAACTTGGGAAGTACTAATTTCAGTGGGAGAAAACTGATAATATCATAACAGCTTACGAAGAGTTCGAAAGCAAGATAATTACAAAGCGAAGTGAAAAGGAAACTAAACTGTCACCTTAGAACGATCATGAGATGCTCGGGTCTAAGGAATTAGGATCCAGGAGGAGAATCCTAAAAAGACTTGTAAAATTGAGAACGTGAAGGAGTTCACGCGGGTGCTCAAATTTTACAAACTCTTGTTATCCGAAATAAACTGGGTTTATTTCGTCATCTAAATTGTGGTTTAGAATTTAGACGACAGTCCAAAAGGATGGAGTGTTCCAGGTAGGTTTATTAGATACGTGATCTAATGAAAGAAACCCTACTAAGTGAACATGGAAGCACATCATCCTACTATCCCTAGTCCAGGTCATTAGTTGGACAATAATGACTTATGAAGACTAGCATGAGTGATTGACAAGATAGCGCTGTTTCTTGGGCTATGGGAATAGGAGTATTCAAAGGTCAACTTCATGGGTGTATAGTTGATACACTGGAAACCCGCCGAATGAGAGTACTTCAAGAGTTGAAGTTATAAGATGTCATAACTCTCATTTAAGCAAATTGGAGAGATTCCTCAAAACATGAGTACTCACTCAGTTTATGGAAGGAATGTCGAACTTTGGTACCGTCAAACGCCATCCGTAAAAAGTGGTTATAAAAGCGGCATACTGGGGGAGACAGGATAGACATGAAATTGAGTGGGAGTACAAGAATGGATTATGTTTTCCTGAGTAAAATCGGGATAAAGTATCTCCGGGCCACTTGATGAGAAACAACTGAAAAATGCATGGCCGTGCTCAAACGGATTAAGAGTTAATCGTTTGGATTGGAAGTTGTTCTCGGGATCAAGAGAGTCTGATAAATATGACATATCAGATGAGATACGGAAAAACATGGGAATCGAGCATTGCACTTGTTCTAAGTACAAGTGGGAGACTGAAGGATATGGTGCCTGAAGTCTAAAGGAATGGTATCCTTCCGAAGGAGTGTCCTTTGACCAAGGATGCAATGCGTGCAATTTGGCTATTAGGATCTTAATGACCTTATTCGGAAGATCATTAGTCCGGTCCAATTAGGGGTCGTAATGCTTAGCTAGAAGCCAACTACGATCGTCGAATCAAGAGTTGATTCGCGGCTAACATAGACCGGATCCTACAAGGGTTACACAACAGAATAATGATTTGAACGGAGAGAATTGACTAGATGGATAATGGCAAATAAGTGGATTGGATCCGTTATTGGTAAGTCCAGAAAGATTCGGAGAAGTCCGAAAGAGATAAACATGTCCGGGCCCAGGAGGGAGGCCCGGAATGGCTTTAGGGAAGCCGGCCATGTGATGGCCGGCCAAGGCAATAGGGCCGGCCATGTGATGGCCGGCTAGGCCCTAAGTGGGCCGGCCAAGGAAGCCCATAAAGGGCTATGTTGGCCGGCCACACTTAAGTGACCCAATGGAGGGTATTTTGGGTGTTGCCTAATAATTAGGTTTATGGAATCCTAGGTTGAGTCTAATACCTCTTCTAGGGACTTCTATATATACCTAATTATACAACCTAAAGAGAGAGGCAATTACAGAAGAGAAATTCCCAAGTCTGAAAGAGTTTCAGAATATACATCTCAGAGAGAGAGAGAGAAAAGGAGTTTTCTCAAGTATCTAGTCAAGAAGAAGGAGTTCTTCATCTCAACCTTCAAGAAGGTCCTAGCTGACTGAAAGGAGGGAGTTCAAGTCATTATTCGGTGTCTCAAGTAGAGGAGCTACACTTGGAGCTCTTATCTTCCGAATACTGATCGGAATTTAGTTCGTGGGAAAGCGATTAAGAGGTAATCTTCTTTCCAATCTAGTTCATTGGTATGTTCATGTATAGATCCTGGAATTAGTGTTAAACATATGATGTTTGAGATTCCGCTACCAACACTAATAGACAATTAGGTGTATGAGATACACTAGGTTATTCCCCTACACCTTTAAGAGATGCACAACAACTCTATGTTGATCGAAAAGATCAAAACAAAATTAATGTCGATTCCAAAATTCCTATGTTTGATTATCAATATCATATAGATTTTTGGATTCAACAGATGGAAGATTGGTTTATAAACCAAGAAGTCCATGACGAAGATAAGGTTTTTGTCATCGAACAACACTTGTCTAAAAGAGTCTATGAAAAATTCAACGAGATGCAATGGAGACTCATTGATCAAGGAAAAAAATTCGTCGACGATTGGACTACATTGAAAAACATCTTTAGGTATGTTTTTCTTCCTTTAGATGAATATTTTTCATATGTGGAGACAAAGATTGAATCCAGTAGACAGTTCTCGAATATTACTTCGGTCACCGTGTTCTATGGTATTAAAGAAGTTCTTGACAAAAAAAAAATTTCTCAATGACGGAGGAACAAGAAGAACAAAGTGAATTATCCTCTTTTAGCTTGAAAAGGTCAGTTCATTCTAGTTTAGATTTGATTAAGTCATATTCGAGTTTGGTTTATAAGCAACACGAAGATGAACGTGGGAAGATCGTTCAAGTGAAGAAATTCAAGGTTGATTTTTCCATAAAATATTATGTGGTGTTTGTGGTCTTTTTCATCAAATTAAAAGATGACGGGAGATGTTGCAATTTGTTGGAAGTTTCTTTCCTACATTTATTTTTGCAAGATTCTTTGCACTATGAGATTGAAGCTAATGATTTCGTCCAAGTGGGTGTCCTTCGACCCTAATGCACCGTTCGCTCGAAGTGGGAATTAAGGATTGCATTGTTGAGTCTCACTTGAGGGCAAGTTCGTTCTCGGTCAGAGAGTATGATGGAGACCATCAAGATGGGCCTCACGGCCGAAGTAGTTAGAGGGCCTCATGGCCGAGTCCATTAGGGTTAGAGTTTAGGAGTTTCCATGTTTTAGTATTTCCTACTAAGTCTAGGTTTAGAAGTTTCTATATTTGAGTATCTTTGATATTTAGGAATCCTAATTTGAGTCTATCTAGAAGTTTCTAAGTTCCTATAAAAGGAAGTCAGGTCTGTCCTTGTTATTGAGATCAGAGAATATTATCAACCAAGTTTATTATTAATCAAGTTTATTGTGTATCGTTATTTTATCAGTTTTATTTTGTTAGTTTAGTTTATTAACAATGGTTGATTCCATTAAGTTTACGCTTCCGCAACAATCTACATCACAGCCTGGGACAGATCAACCAAAGCAGTCGCTTTTGGACCCCCAACGTAATTAACGACCGCTATTTCGAATTTTGTATGTTACATTTATTGTCATGATCTTGAGGTCAAGCTAGACTTGCTTAGACTTACTCCACTCTTTTCGTGCTAGTGCGTGGTAGCATTATGCTAAACCCGTAGTTTCCATAACCATATAAGCGAGGCTAGACTTGGACCGACTCCCATCTTGTTATGTACCCACGCATAAACTTGCCTTCCTTGTTATCTCCAACCTTCGGCAGTCATGTGCCCATGTACGCTAAGGTAGACTTGCCTTTTCTTCAACTTATCTCTGGCCGGCCATGTTGGACCTTTATTTGCCAGTGACCACAGGCTAGGATAGACTTATCTTCTCTTCCATGCTTGACCTTTGGTGGTATTGTGGCCTAGGTTAGACTTGCCTTGTCTTCCAAGTAGAGAATATTCTGGACAGCCACATTGGACCTTTATTAGCCATGAACACATAGGCTAGGCTAAACTTCACTTTTCTGCAATGTCAAGACTTTTGTTACCATGGCCATTTAGGCTAGGCTAGACTTGCCTTCTCCTTCAAGGCGGCCTTTGGTGACCAACTAGACTTGTGTGGAGCGTTGTCTTATCTTACTTAAACCAATCAATCCTAGGATGGGTAGACAAACTTACTGACCGGCTACATGGGGTATCATTGCTTCGGTGCAGGGGAGTGTTGGCCCTACTGTCCCCACCTAGTGGCCATAACTGCCCAAGAACCCTGGGGCGAAATAAGAGAAAAATGAGCAAACATACCTGATATTTTCACTAATTCTTTCATATGGACACCACAACTAAAGTTATACCAATATATTGGCTGATAAACACAAGCAAAATCCAAGACAACTGCATATTTCCAAAGTAAAATTATCTTACAAGAGGAGAAAAGTGAAGCACAAAGTTGCACGACAATTTCAAATAGTTCTCAGAATAACGAAAAATATTTCCTTCTAAGACGGGTTTCAGTATTGGCAGCCTATACGGAGGAAGTACTGAAGTTCGCTTCTTAACGGTTTCCTCAAGTGCTCATTGGCTCAGTAGTAGCTGCGGAAAGTATGTCCAACAAGGAGTTGTGGGGCTCCAACTCTTCGTGCCATAATGGAAGGGTGTCCCCAGCATAGAAGTTCCTTGTCACTCCCTCTGAATTGATCTGTAAGAAACACGCTGGATGGCTCAGTTGAGAGATAATAACTATGAAACTATTGGAAAATGTTAAGTGAAGAATCCAGATGTGATAGGCTTCAAGAAGAATCTCTTCCATGGAGTTTAAAGTAGTCTAAACTCCATAATTCCAGATATTAAACTTGTTCAGTAAAATCGAAACACATAATCAAGAGTCACTTTCAAGTTCCAGCTATCGACTAAGAATTTTAATGAGGAAAAGGACCGCTTACAATAACAGTGCGAACAACACCGCCGCTAGCACCATCACGAGCAATGGCAAGAGAGACTGCCTTTACAACCAATTTCTGCAATAAAACAAATAAACTTAACCATTTTTTAGTCATTAATCTAGGCAATTCGACTCAGACTCGGCTTGGCCAATGTCCGAGTCAAGGGGGCAAGTCAGTCGAGCGAGTCACTCGGCCAAGTCAATCTTTCAGCTTCCTGTTTCATGAGTTTGCTGCCCATAGCTTCCTTGTTTCTTTTCTTGAGTGCTTACTGCCCATAAGCAGTTACTAACGTACATATATAATACGATTAACATGACTCATAATATAATCAAACATAAAAATAAAAATAAAAAAAATAATAAAAAAAAAAAAGATATTTCATGAGTTTGCTGCCCATAGGTTTCTCACTCTAGAATTTATTTTCATTTTTCTAAAAGTTGAATGAAAATATATTCACGAGAAAGGCAAACTGTACAAAGAAAGAAAGGGTGAGAAAACTAAGAAGACTTGTTACAGCATCCAAGCCTCCCAGTTAACCACCATATCAAAAAAAGATACATCCTTAAAATCCTAGACCAAGCGAAGATTGTTCCTTTGAATTTGTCTATTCTTGCTTTTGGTGGTGAATATTCTGAGTCTTGAAGTTGTAGAGACTAGACTCTTGAGAAGTACTTACTACTAATAAAAATTTCTTTTTATTTCTAGAAAATCTTTTGCCATTCCAAATATTTTAAAAACTTTACCAATACCAACTAAATTGCAACTTTCTATAACTATTTAATATTTTAATACTTTTAGTAATTATTTCTAATTACGTAGGAAATAAAATTCAAAACCAACATTCATATTTTTGTCAAATAAAGAAAACAACAAGCATACCCAAGCCATACCCGAGTCAGGAAAGACACTGACTCCACGAGTCACTCGCGGAGTCACCCGAGTAACTCGGGTTAACCCTACACTCGGTGAGGCTCGGCTCGGTGTATGTCTGAGTCGAGTCTCGAATCACTCGGCCGAGTTGGACTACCTAGTCACTAATATCTTTCAACTAGAAACAGAGTCAACTTTTTTGAAAGATAATAAATGCAGGAGCATAATGAAATATCTGGTCACTAACAAATGTATCCCGTCCTAGCCGTAAATTTCTCAAACAACTGAGGTCTTTCATATATTCTTTCTTGCTTTTTCTAATGTTTTAGATAAGCTCGGGTGAATATGAAGGAACTTCCTTCTAAGCAAGCTATAGCATTCAGTAGAAACTAATATGAAAAACACATGCAACTGCCCTATGTGATCTAATCTCAAACATGAAAACGAACCAATAAAGCGATGGACCAGGACCACCCTAAATAAAGTACAGTACTCATCTAGGTAGTCCGACTCGGCTGAGTCGGACATACACCAAGCCGAGCCTCACCGAGTTTTCGAGTCTAGAGTTGGCCTGAGTGACTCCCGTGACTTAGCAAGTGACTCATTGAGTGAGTGTCTTTCCTAACTCAGGTATAACTCGGGCATGCTTGGTTTTTCCTTTATTTGTCAAATATGAATGTTGTTTTTGACAATAACTTATTTCCTACCTAATTAGTAATAATTACTAAAAGTCTAAACATATTAAATAGATATAGAAAGTTGCAACTTAGTTGAGAGTCAGTAAAGTATTTAATATTTGGAATATCAAAAGATTTTATAGAAATAAAAAGAAAAAGTTTATTAGTAGTAAGTACTTCTCTGGAGTCTAGTCTCTACAACTTCAAGACTCAGAGTTTTCACCACCAAAAGCAAGAAGAAACACATTCTAAAGTGAGAAAGCTATGTGCAGCAAACTCATGAAAGAGGAGCTAACAGATTTTTGAAGTTTGAATTTGATTATATTTTGAATTGTCATGTTAATCATAGGCAGTAAACACCAAACAAAAGAAACAGGGAAGCTATGGGCAGCAAACTCATGAAACAAAAAGTTAAAAGATTGACTCGGTCAAGTCGCTCAAGTGACTCGGTCAAGTCGCTCAAGTGACTCGGTCAAGTCACTCAAGTGACTCGGCCGCCTCCCCCTTGAGTCGGACTCGGACCTTGGTCGCGCCGAGTCCAAGTTCGAGTCGAACTACTTAGGTACTCGTATTTGTGTATATCGATTATCAAGCTTTATTTTACCTCAGCTTCATCCTTGGTCATGCCTTCTTTCCATGCTTGATCAAAGAAACCATACAAGTAACTGGAACCAGATCCTGCAAAACATAGAATGATTATCGATAACTTCGTGACGTTCAAAGGTTGAACAAAAACCACGATAAAAAGAAGTTCGAAATAAGGTATAAAAACGTACCTCCAATAGAAAAAGGTTGTTCTAAGATTGTTCCACCAAGGGGCACGGAGTAAATTTTACCTCCTTCATATTTATCCCACCCACCTACAATCATACCGGTTTGAAGCATGTTCTGCAAATTACATAACAAAGTCGTACATTGGAATTTGAAAGATTAAAGTACAGCACGAAATTGGTAAAACGACAAACTGAACATGAAAATTTAACAATTCCTACTGGATTTAGAGCACAAATGGAGTATACATTTGATCACATATAAACGATGTAAGGGTCTCTCTATAGTATGACCTCTACGTTCTGATCTACTTTTGGTGTCATTTCATAGCAACAACAATAACAGAGAGAGAGACAGAGAGAGAGAGAGAGAGAGAGAGAGAGAGAGAGAGAGAGAGAGAGAGAGAGACAGAGAGAGAGAGAGAGAGAGAGAGAGACAGAGAGAGACAGAGAGACACAGAGACACAGAGAGAGAGGATAATTGCTCAAGGACATTTTGATGTAGTGCATTTTGTACAAAGCAAATTCAAAGAAACAATTCAAATAGGGTTACGGGAGTTGCTAGAAGCCACTAATTCATATTGCAGTGCTAAAAACTGGGAATTTTTTGTAAGACAAAACCAGTGTTTGATACCCTACTCGAAAAACTGAACATTTAAAACCCAACTTATACATGATCGAAGTGCAAAAGGAAAAAAGAGTACCGTAGGAGAAATTAACACTAAGCTAGTAGACAGAAGGTGAATCGTCTACCTAGAAATTAAGGAATTCATAAAATTGAACTGCAAGAACTCCTTTTACCAAACCAACCTTCGCCGTGTAAAAGCATTACAGTCATATTTTCTGGCAAAAAACTGGAATGGCCCAACAAACTAAACAGCAAGAACTATCATGTAACGGCTATCCTTCAATGAATAAGAAACACCAAAAGAATAATGTCCAAAGGACCCCAAGAAAACTTTCAAATAAGATGATGCTACTAAAGAGGATTTACAAATCTATCACGTCAGCATCCAAAATCTATATTCAGCATTCACAGACACAATTCAGACAACCAGAAAATTCTATCTAAAAGCAACTCAAAGTCTCATACTTACTTTGTTACCGTAAGACAACAGCCTAATCAGGTTAGCAGCAACTTTAACAGTCGCAGGCTGCCCCTGCTGTATCCTGTACCCATATACATTGCATCAGTAGATAGTGAAGAAGTAGATAAGCATAAGCAGAAAAAAAAAATTTATCTTTACATATAAAGGAATCGCCAAAAACAAATAAAAATGACTGAACATAATTCTTCTGGTGCTAATCCACATAATGTATTCCCTCCTCTCCTTCACATCTAATCTAGTAAAACAGTTAAGTTTTAGTTATTCCCTAAACTAAGAACTTTAAGCAAGGAATACGACTGATATAGTTGACAAAGAAATGAGTACTCCTGAAAGAAAAACCCTCAGGCCATGTTTGGCGCGCGGGAATCGCGTGGGAATGGAATGTGATTCCTGGGAATCACAATCCTGATAGGCCATGTTTGGCGGACGGGAATGGAATGTGATTCCCGGGAATCACATTCCCGTAACACGATTCCCGGGAATCAGATCATTCAGTTTGATGTTTGGTTTGGCCAGGAATAGGAATTCGATTCTTGATAGATTCCTAACTTGGTGTTTGGTTCGTGTAGGAATTGGAATATAATTTTTTGTAAAATTCCTATTATATCCTTAAACTACATAAATAAAACGTCAATTTTATTATGTACTTTAATCAGTATTATTTATTCAAAATTGCAGATATGAAATAGTAACATGACACACCAATTAAATAGTATCTAAAATGCCAACAACCTTTGGTTGGAGTCGTAAAAGGTATAATCTTCCACTTCGGAGGTCAAAGGTTCGAGGGACGCTAACCATTTAAAAAAAAAATTATTTAAAATAAATAAAGGTCATGGCTAAATTTTTTTCTTTTTAAACATTATGAAATCGATTGTAATGAAAAAAGAACAAGAGAAAACTAGAGAGGGAGAAAGAGTTACATTTGAGCGAGAGAAAGTATTGCTATGGTGGTGGCTAACCATAGGTTTTTAATTTTTTTAGTTGTGATATTGTGTGGAGGACGATTTTAATAATAGTCATTCTAATATTTTATTAAGGATAATTTGGTCTATAAATATTAAAACAAAGCATTCCCGGGAATGGGAATCACAAACCCACCCCCCTCCCTGGGTTTGCTATTACCCCATTTTGAGGGAATTCTATTCCCCCGGGAATAGGATTCCCACTGCATTCCCGCGAGCCAAACAATATCAGGATTGTGATTCCCAGGAATCACATTCCATTCCCACACGATTCCCGCGCGCCAAACATGGCCATATTGTTTGGCTCGCGGGAATGCAGTGGGAATCCTATTCCCGGGGGAATAGGATTCCCTCAAAATGGGGTAATAGCAAACCTAGGGAGGGGGTGGGTTTGTGATTCCCATTCCCGGGAATGCTTTGTTTTAATATTTATAGACCAAATTATCCTTAATAAAATATTAGAATGACTATTATTAAAATCGTCCTCCACACAATATCACAACTAAAAAAATTAAAAACCTATGGTTAGCCATCACCATAGCAATACTTTCTCTCGCTCAAATGTAACTCTTTCTCCCTCTCTAGTTTTCTCTTGTTCTTTTTTCATTACAATCGATTTCATAATGTTTAAAAAGAAAAAAATTTAGCCATGACCTTTATTTATTTTAAATAATTTTTTTTTAAATGGTCAGCGTCCCTCGAACCTTTGACCTCCGAAGTGGAAGATTATACCTTTTACGACTCCAACCAAAGGTTGTTGGCATTTTAGATACTATTTAATTGGTGTGTCATGTTACTATTTCATATCTGCAATTTTGAATAAATAATACTGATTAAAGTACATAATAAAATTGACGTTTTATTTATGTAGTTTAAGGATATAATAGGAATTTTACAAAAAATTATATTCCGATTCCTACACGAACCAAACACCAAGTTAGGAATCTATCAAGAATCGAATTCCTATTCCTGGCCAAACCAAACATCAAACTGAATGATCTGATTCCCGGGAATCGTGTTACGGGAATGTGATTCCCGGGAATCACATTCCATTCCCGTCCGCCAAACATGGCCTCAATAGTAAGTCGATATCGGGTAGAAGTCTATCTTCGTATTAGATGTCTGAACTCCTCTTTAGCTATGAACTTAAGTCATTGCACGAATACCGGATTATGCTCATTTTGGTGAACAGAAAACTTACACATGCATAAAATTGAACGTGGAGGGCCTTTACGAAAGACAGACAAGAGGTGACTACATGAACCAACAAGAATGCGATATAAAGAGTTAGGGGAAAAAGAAAAGAAAGATGTATTCACTCACGTGTGCTGGTGAAGAAAGTGACGAACATAATCGGAGACAACTTGCGAGTCTGCAGCCTGTAGAAGTTAGGAAACATTAGCACGAGTAAAGTAACAAAAATAAGTGATCGTAACCATAACCCATTCATGAAAGGTCGTCTTCATTGTCTTTAACAGTGACATGAATCAATCCAGATGTAAGTGTAGTCTGAATTGGGAAATAATTTTGTGCAAGGAATTTAAGAAAATTAAAATTAAAGCAAAATTTTCAAACAAAGTAGAAAATATAACACTTAAAAAAGGTAAAGGCTGTATAAAAGATATTAACTGATCCAGAGCGACATAAGTAGACATTGTCTGTAAGCTGTGTGATTTTGTCCGAGGCACGATTGGCAA
>BEHA01005735.1:1251726-1281286 GCA_002897215.1 Eschscholzia californica subsp. californica | reverse complement strand
AAACTAGAATGGCCCAACAAACTAAACAGCAAGAACTATCATGTAACGGCTATCCTTCAATGAATAAGAAACACCAAAAGAATAATGTCCAAAGGACCCCAAGAAAACTTTCAAATAAGATGATGCTATTAAAGAGGATTTACAAATCTATCACGTCAGCATCCAAAATCTATATTCAGCATTCACAGACACAATTCAGAGAACCAGAAAATTCTATCTAAAAGCAAGTCAAAGTCTCGTACTTACTTTGTTACCGTAAGACAACAGCCTAATCAGGTTAGCAGCAACTTTAACAGTCGCAGGCTGCCCCTGCTGTATCCTGTACCCATATACATTGCATCAGTAGATAGTGAAGAAGTAGATAAGCATAAGCAGGAAAAAAAAATTTATCTTTACATATAAACGAATCGCCAAAACAAATAAAAATGACTGAACATAATTCTTCTGGTGCTAATCCACATAATGTATTCCCTCCTCTCCTTTACATCTAATCTAGTAAAACAGTTAAGTTTTAGTTATTCCCTAAGCTAAGAACTTTAAGTTTAAGCAAGGAATACGACTGATATAGTTGACAAAGAAATGAGTACTCCTGAAAGAAAAACCCTCAATAGTAAGTCGATATCGGGTAGAAGTCTATCTTCGTATTAGATGTCTGAACTCCTCTTTAGCTATGAACTTAAGTCATTGCACAAATACCGGATTATGTTCATTTTGGTGGACAGAAAACTTATACATGCATAAATTGAAACGTGGAGGGCCTTTACGAAAGACAGACAAGAGATGACTACATGAACCAACAAGAATGCGATATAAAGAGTTAGGGGAAAAAGAAAAGAAAGATGTATTCACTCACGTGTGCTGGTGAAGAAAGTGACGAACATAATCGGAGACAACTTGCGAGTCTGCAGCCTGTAGAAGTTAGGAAACATTAGCGCGAGTAAAGTAACAAAAATAAGTGATCGTAACCATAACCCATTCATGAAAGGTCGTCTTCATTGTCTTTAACAGTGACATGAATCAATCCAGATGTAAGTGTAGTCTGAATTGGGAAATAATTTTGTGCAAGGAATCTAAGAAAATTAATATTAAAGCAAAATTTTCAAACAAAGTAGAAAATATAACACATAAAAAAAGGTAAAGACTGTATAAAAGATATTAACTGATCCAGAGCGACATAAGTAGACATTGTCTGTAAGCTGTGTGATTTTGTCAGAGGCACGATTAGCAACGTACATACCTAGAATAGCCACAAGAACACCCAAATCAAAATTCAGAACAATTAGGGTTTTTCAATACACAAAAAAGAGGAGGAGAATGAAGCATCAATGACAACAAGTAGATTACAATGAAGATAAAAGAGGTAAGTAAGCAAAATTGTATAAACAGAACTAATCATGGACTATGATACTCCATGAATAACTACAAATTGATTGAATTGATACAAAATAAAACCCTATACTATTGGATTTGAAAAAAAAATACCAGTGCTGGTTCTGGAATCGGCTCCGAGGACAACACCTCCATCATAGGTTACTCCTATGATGGTGGTTCCCATAGAATGAGGGGCATTTAGGTTGAGATCCATGGTGGGATTTGTAGAGAGAGAAAATAACACAGAGGTTGAGAGAAATCAGACAGGGAGATCCAAAGAAATTGAGAGAGGGGAACAAAAGAAACCCTAGAAATTGAAGTTGAAGATAGTTAACCTCCTAGTCAAGTTACAACATGAATAGTCTAGGTCGGGTTAGATGCTAACCCGCACCTATCTCAATTTTTGAGCGGCGCTTATGTTTTAGGCCCACTTGAGGTTTCGAACCCTGTCCTACCGGAGTTCTAGAGAACGGTTAGGGGCACAATCAGACCAATTTCACAAGGGTTGCGCTCAAAGCATCCGTTCTTAGGGCCCCTTTGGTTCCGCTTAAAATAAGCCAAGAGCTAGTTTTTTACTTATTGAAAGCGCTTTTTAATAAATTTTGGCGTTTGGGTAAAAAAGCCACAGCTTATATTAAGCTATAAATTAAAGCCCGTTTTGTTCAAAAAGCAGAAGCCATAAATTTATGGCTTATTCGGGAAGCCAGTCGGAACTACGGACGGAAGAGTTTGCGCAAAATAGAAAATTTTTTTTTTTTGTCAAAAAAGGACAGAAACCGAGCTCTCTTTCATCTTCTTCTTTGCTTGTTGTTGGGGTTTTGAAGTAAAACTTTTCAAAATCAAAAGGTGAAGGAGAAATTGATTTTCACCCCTTGAAAGACACTGATTACACAAGTAATTTGTATCTCTTTTATTTTCTTAGAGAGAGAAACTCTTGTTGTAGAAATCTAATAGATCGATTTGATAAACCTAATAATGGAGTTCCTCATCTCTGTAATGGAGTTCATCACATCATCTTGATAAACTTGATAGATTGATTGCTTTAAATATATGAATGTTAGAAACCTAATAGATTGTTTTAGTTCTGTATATAATTGTTTAGATATAATAGATGGATGTGTTTTTTTTTTGGCAAATCATCTCTATAATGGAGTTCCTCATCTCTGTAATGGAGTTCATCACATCATCTTGACAAAGTAAAAACCAACTATACCTCCTAGGTTGGTAACAGACTGTGTTCTAGAGGAAAAAAAAAAGGGAAGAGAAGTCAGGTCCTATTGATGCTCCAACGACCAAATCTCAATTTCAAGTCAAGGTCACATAATCCAACTCAACATTTCTCTAAGCCTCTTTAAACTCTAAAGGCGTCACAGATGCACTAGCCACAAACATCTTCCTATCCAAATTACTTAAATAATATTAATCAAATCAGGTACAACTCAAATGGAACACAAACTATATCTGATGGGTATACGAGGGTGGGTTTGTCCAAGCAGATTGTTTAAAATCCCATCTATAAAGATTAGAAACAGTCAGATCAATTATGCTTCATTACAGATGAATTTATAGATATGTCTTATGAACATAAAATTCAATGTGTTAATTGATAAAATCACATTTTGCTTTTTTTTTACCAAACGTTACGTAACAGCTTTTACGAATTAACAAGCACTTTTATTTTGCCATACCAAACAACCGTGATAGTTTATTGTAAAGCACTTTTGTTTAAACTCACAAAAAAACTATTGAAATAAGCTATATGTATTCCCAAATGAGGCCTTAGTGCTAGACGACTTATTGTGTTTAACTAAGGTCAATGAGATATATAAATATTCTCTAATCAATTATAAGCACCAACATTCTCTAATCCATTAGGTTTCAACAAAAAAAAAACATTCTCTAATTCTCTAATCCATTACAAGCAAAGCACTTTATAAGGACCATCATTCTAAGTGTTTTCTTCTATCTTTTTCTTCCCAAAAGTTAGAAAATAATTAATAAGAGTTATTTCCAACCAATTTTCAGCTGAAAAATCTCTAATGAGATATGTAAACATTCTCTAATCCATTATTTGATGTTTGAATGCGTCATATAAAGGCCAAAGAATTTTTGTTAGAAAAAGTCTTATAGAATATTGAAATAATAACCCGAGTTCTGATAGAGTCGTCTGCTTATAAGACAAAAGTTGAGTGCCTTTAGCACAATTGTTGCAACTAGGGTTAGCTTTTGTATATCTATATTAGTTGGTAGTGTTTGTCGATGAAACAACGAGAGTTAGTTTTCGAATATCTATATTAGAAGACAGTATTTGTCAAAGAAACTGGATTGACTTTGTTGGTATTAGCTTTGGACAGGGCCGTGTGGTGGGGGGGTGCGGGCAGGGCGCCCGCACTGGGCCCACTTGCCAAAAATGGTTAAGTTATATTACATATTAAGTTTAACGAGAGAAAACCAACTATAGAATGTATACCAGCACAGTTGGTAAGCTATGAGGGTTTCACCCGGGTGACGCAAGTTCGAATCTCCTAACTAGTATTTTCGATTTTTTCAATTTTTGTGGCTTCACAATATTAAGAATAATATTGTTAAATCAACCTTTGTTTTTTCTCGGTTAACTTTTTCTTTAACTTTGGGTTATTTTAGGTGAATTTCTTATATTTTCTAATGTGATTTTAAGAAATAAAAATCTTACAATTTTTCATAAAATTCCAACAATTGGTGAATATATATATATATATATATATATATATATATATATAGGGTATATCCCGTACCATAGGGCATAGACACTTGTATCAATCAAATATTAAAAAATTTATTGTTATATTTTATTGACAGAGAGAGAGAGAGATTTTAATTTCTTTTTTTAACTCTTGAAATTTATTTTGTTCCTTTTTTTTTCTTAAATTAGTTATTTTATTTCTAAGAAGGAAATGATTATTGTTTTTTAAATAGGTAACTTTATTTCTACGAAGGACTATATTTTCGATTTTTTCAATTTTTGTGGCTTCACGATATTGAGAGTAATATTGTTAAATCAACCTTTGCTTTTTCTCGATTAACTTTTTCTTTAACTTTGGGTTATTTTAGGTGAATTTCTTATATTTTCTAATGTGATTTTAAGAAATAAAATTCTTACATTTTTTCATAAAATTCTAATAATTGGTGAATATATATACTAGGGTATATCCCGTACCATAGGGCATGGACACTTGTATCAATCAAATGTTACGAAATTTATTGTTATATTTTATTGACAGAGAGAGATTTTTATTAGTTATTATTTTTTTATATTATTTTTTTGTTTCTTTTCTCTTAAATTAGTTATTATTTTATTGAGAGAGAGATTTTAATTTCTTTTTAACCCTTGAAATTTATTTTTTTTCTTTTTTTTTTCTTAAATTAGTTATTTTATTTCTAAGAATGAAACGATTATATTTTAAATTTTGAAAAGGACTTCTAGACAATATGCTTTATTAAAAAAGGATGTTTGTCCCAGTCATCGTTTTCCCTTCTGTTTTATTATATATTATATATTATATACTAGGCATGACCCGTGCCTCCGGCACGGACATTTTGAAATGATTAGTTTATAGAAATGATTAGTTTATAGAAATGATGCCTTACAATATAAATATATCCATATATTTCTTATACAATTGAAGAACGGTAAAGAAATTAATAATCTTATTGATCATTGTATTATAAATTTTATAAGCCATGACTCGTAATTCTGCCACAAACAATTTCGGAAAAACTATTCACGGAAGAAGAAAATGATTTATGACTCCATCAAGTACTTTAGATTATATTAGGTATTTAATCTAAGAAGTCCCTTAACCATTAAAAACAATTTACACCATAACTATATTTAATTTCATACATGGCGGAAACAAAAATATGACCACTATGGACTACACTTCGTAGAGAGGTATGAGTGGTATACACGTTTCAACGCTGTCAGGGGGACTTCACTGTGTACTCCCTGGTACACTCGCCCTAATAGGATAATTTTTTGAGAGAGTTTTCAGTATGTGAAAAACTAAAATAACTCGTCCTATTAGTCACCTCATCAATCATGGCATGGAGCACACAGGGCGGTCCCCTATCATTTTTATACACATTTAGTTTCATAGTATGGTACAATTGTACAAGTTTATACGAAGAATTGAGAAAGAAAGTATTACCTAAATGATAGAGAGTCTTTATGACCATGTCGAAAAGACAATGTATACTTGGAGAGGATAATGTAAATAACAATCTGAAACAATAATCACATCACTAAGTACCTATGAAGAATCGTTTCTAAACATGCTTCACCTTCAAGTATCTCAACCATCATTGTGAAGTATCTTCAAAAACATATTATGTGTCAAATAGTTATAATCGATTAAGGTACCTTATATGGCCAAATTAAACCATAACCACATCAATAGTTAAGAACCCATAAGCAATTTGTTATAAAATTTAATAAGTAGAAGTCTTGAACATGAACATCAATATATTTTTATAATAAATAAAGAATGGGAAAAAAAGTGGTTCTCCATCAGAATAAAGTCGTCTAATTCACAACAGAGTTAAAATCATAGCCGAGTACTTTACAGTAATATTGTCAATTGTCTTAGTGAGTTTTTACCTTAACAACAAAATCATAATCCCTTTTAATAAAAAACAAAATCATAATCCTACCAAATATCTTAACTTATATCACATGAAGTTGTCTTTGGTCAATTATTTCTTTTTCCTACAGAAGAAAAATGTAAGTAAACGAATACAAAATCCAAAAACAACCAAAAGCGGAATGAATCAATTCTATATTGAAACTAAGTGTGATGTCCTAGAATGCTTCAATCGATGATGCTCAAGTGATATATCTGCAATCAATAACATGCAACAATTTAATGTGTTGTGAATATAATGCACAAAATTGGGAAGATCATATCAAGAGCATTCCCACCCAACTGGATTAGAAGAGTATATAGTGTAAACCCAACTGGATTAGAAGTATATAGTGTAAAACCCCACAACAACTGTTGCTACTCTTCTCCTTTGCATTAAAAGTCAGCTTTATTTAGCTAACAATGGGGATACGTCCCTAAATAAGACCGCAGATTAGTATTTGAGTAAGTCTATTGTGCCATGTAGTCTTCTCCAACCCACAACGATGAGTTGTCCGAAGAGTAACAAAATTCACCCACTAATAACGGATTAAAAACCTAATAAGCTGAATTTTGACTCAAACAATCCGTGAACGTAAAATAATTGAGTAAATGATACCAATGGAAATGGATAGAGTTAATACCTATTTTGGAGCACCACTTTCGGACGACAACAAACTTTACTTGGTTGCCTAAGACTGAAGAGACAATACTGTAACAAAATCACAAAACACATAGATATACATAACAAAACATGTCATTAACAAAAACATTGAACAAAATAAAACAGATAAAATCCTAGAACAAAATGAAACATAAAAACCCCAAATAAATAAACCCCTAAAACTTTGAATGCGATGAGAATTTAAAACAACAAATTTTCTTATAAACCTCTGATATAAAATCGAAACATGTGGTAACGATAAGAAATAGAAGACTTGAGACCAAAAAAAACTAAAAGGCATAAATTTTCAAGACAACCCCAGTTAAAAATAAACAATTAAAAAAAAAATCTAAAAACGCATATGTGAAGTGGGTGTTTTATTTTTAGAGTGATACACCACAAGCTATTCAGAAAGTCAGAATGTATTTTATATTAGAACCAAGGATGTGAAAAATAAGCAAAACAATTCTACAAAAGAATCTACAAGTTATGTTTCTTCAGAAGATAAGTATAACGTTCGACATGTTTGTACGAAGAAATAGTAGGAGTAACTTAAACGGGAACTGAAACAAAATCTTACCATCATAGACCTTAAACTATTTGTTTATTTAATAATACGATTAGAACTTCTTTCAATAGTCAAAAGCCATAATTGCCCAGAACTTGTCTTAAGAGAGGAAACTTTGTCTCCGAAGAATTAGGTAGGTGGAGAAGACCTAAAATATTAGAATAAAGTTTTTTTAATGTTAGGACTCACCTTAGTTAGAATGTATACCATTTGCGTCGCAGGTTAGAAGTTCCACTATGCTTCCATTGATTTAGTTGCCACTTCTATGATGCTGTCCCTCGCCAACAACTATATTCAGACCGAATCGTTGTTGTTTTTATTTTGACCGAAATTCCTGCATTGACGAATGAGGAATGATATGAGCAAAAGGATTTCTCAAAACAATGTGGATTTTAGAATGTTACTTTCCTACTCATTCTATTCTTCTAGTGAATCCCAGAGTTACAGATTATCCATGGTTAGAAAGAGGCATCGGAAGGGTTTTGGAGCACCATCGACAATAATAAGCGCAATCTAACTATTTCAAGATGAGGTCAATATATCAACGATCAATATATTTGCATCATTCACCAAAATAGCCAGTCATTGAAGGTAAAATGTTCAAGTTTAAACTCAAAGTTAGATCATCTATAGACGTTATTTGCAACCGAGAGTCTATATATACACGAGCAATATTGATTCACTACACCAAAATAACTACCTAATTTGGGTTCTTTTTTTTTTTGTTGAAACAATTTGGGTTCTCTTTGAGGGAGCAGCCTTGCAAGACTTAAATCCCCATAGACAACAACCCAAAAAAGTTATACCCGAAAAATATATTTAAATAAGAAATAAACACCTAATCAAAAAAAAATTTATTTTCTCCATCATCAACACCAAGATTTGTCGAATGGTTAATGAAATGACTTAATGCCATCTTCAACAACATACTAACTTACTCATGTTGTTGACAAAGAATAAAACCTAGCAAAGTTAGGCAACTAACTATAACTTCATACTAACAATAACTCAGAAGTACTCTAATAATCAACTCTGTGAGAAAACATAAACGAAAATCGCCAATGGGATTTAAGGTTAAAAGTGAATAAATGACTCCCACTGACCTCTTAAGTAACTCCAATTATTTAAACCAAAGCTTGAAAATGAGAAGGAATTATACGAACTTGATTCATCATAAGAAGACAATCAAAGGGATCAGTAATGTTACAAATATGAGCTGAAAGGATAATGACTAATGACGCTATAGATCTTGATTGGCATAAAAAATTCCTCACTTGTTTACAGATCTTCAATGTCAATGCCTACAAGGCTACAAATAGGAAATTGCAGCCAATGAGTAAAGGAGTCTGACGACATTCAGTTAATGTACATCAACATGCCGTGTGATTAGAAAGTAAATAAACTTAGCAAAAAATACTAAGAATATAAAGGTTAATGATTCGCAAAACTTAAAAAGGTCCAAAGCAAGGCTAACCCACTATTATCATGAAATTATTGTTGCAGGATGGTGATCAAGGCGTTTACCTTTAAGCCTGCCCTTTCTATTATCCCAAGTCTGAAGTGCTTCAAGGTCATAAATAACAACAAAATCAGGTCTAAGAAAATCAATAAAGTTAGGTCATTGACATGTATCAATTAGAATTTATATACATAATATAAACAAAATTAGGTCAGAGAGTAAATTGAAGATATAGTAAAGCAAATCAATTGGCTACTAATTCTTCAAAAATTAGATGCAAATGTTGTCGAAATATTAGTGAATCTTCCAAAAATAAACAAATCAATACATGGAGTCATCCAAATCAACCTAGCAGTCTACATTGGAAGCTATAATCATGAACAAACAGTTTTACCAATCCAATGAAATAAAGAAGACGAAAGATTTAAAAGTACACGAATCAGAGAAGGAGAGACAAAGTACTTGAACTATCTTCTTTGAAGAATCGATGGTGGCAAATGGATTAGAAGAAGAAACGACAACTTGGAGATAGTCAGATAGAGAGTGATGAAAATGGTTAGATTGAGGGACGATCATTTCAGGGGATGATTGGGAGAGGGTAACGAAGGGTCGGTTTGATGGGTAGCAGGGATCCGTTAGATATCAACCTACGTGGCAAATAGAAGGGCGAGATTTACGCTAGTCAGCATCTAGAAACATTAAGTTTGTCCTAGTCAGGTTGTCCTATATATATAGATATAGATATGGATATAGATATATTTGTTAATTTGTTAAGATCATAACATTCTATGAAAATTTAGAATTCATTATATTAAATTTAGTTATAAGTATAATTTAAGATATAATAAAAAAAATTGTTCGCAATTCACAAGTGACAGTGGATTTCTAGACTGAATCTCTTATGAAAATGATGTTAAAAGATAGATTGTTTTTTCCTACAACTATTTTCTTCAACAAGAATTTGGATTCGTATATAGCTTTCGCACGGGGTCATTTTTTTTCTACGACTATTTTCTTACGACTATCAACTGGTAAATATCTTGCATTTTGTTTGATTTTTGCTTGTAATTTTTGTTGTACCAAAGGTCTGCAATCAAATTTCGCACAGGGCCCCGAACTTCTCAGGCACAGGCGCACGACTCTGGCTTTGGATGTGTCCATCCTAGGTCATAAGTTTGAATCCCCCATCCCCATTGTTTTATTCTCTATTTTTCTTTTCTAGCTTTTACTTTTTCTTTCCTTTCTTTTCCAGTTTTTTCTTTTGCAGGCTAGCCAGGCCAATGTTTGGATCCTTGCCCCGCCCTTGGTAAGAGGTACAACTATTAATATATTTTCTTGCATAGGCACCCACATTACCATACACACATTTTTCTAAATCTCGTTGCCGACAAACCTCCAACATTCTCCCAAGATTTTTTTTCTGTAACAAAAATCCAAGATCTAATTTTCAACCTATGATTTTCTTATTTCAACACCAACTTGCATAACATAATCCTAAACCCAAAAATTTGCTCCTATGAACAACATCGACTTATAACCTCTAACAGTTACTTCCTCCAGTAGTCTATATCAGATTGTCAGTAGCCTGTTTCAACAAAAAAAAAATTGTTAGTAGCCTCTGTCAGTATAGCTTTGTACAGTGGGTCGGTGCAACCACTTGTATTACTCTACTGATGTCCGATGGAGTGATCAGGTTGGTAGTTATTGGCAGACAATGGGCACGGTATATCTTGGTTTTTTTATCGGACCTGGTCAACTTCGGTTTGCCTTAACTATTGAGTACCAAGTTTGGATATCCGATCGAGCCTGGACCAGGAAGTTTAGTGCTTTAGGCTCTTTGATTGGACCCGGTGGACTGAGGGTTGTCTTGGCTCTTGGGACCGAGTCCCCAGGCATCCCAGGTTGGAGTTGCTCTTAGGCGGACCTGATGGATTCCGACCCGTAGTCTACATATTCATACGAACTTAGGACTTAACTGTCATTTCTCTTATTCCCGCTTCATTGGATTGGAAAATAAATTCATCCCAATTGGCGCGCCAGCGGCTTTCATTTTCTTCTAGGGTTTCGTCTGAAATTTTAAAAACCTCAAATAAGAGTTTGGCCTCCATTCCCGTACCGTCGATTGACATCAAAACCTCAATTTGGGATTATACACGATTGAAACTCTATTTATTCCCTGTCAAATCGAAACCTAAAGTTCTAGTTTTGAAGTTCAGAATTCGAACTTCACCAGAAACAACTTCAAATCGCAACTACTATTTTAGGATTTATTTAAAGTGTTTATAACAACAAAGTTTGAAATTAGGGTTTAGAAATTGGGAATGGAAGAATCACCGACGCTCGGAAAGAGGAAAACACTAGAAGAAAATAAGGAGATTACACCTGAAACTGCATCCGACGACAAGCCGGAAACTGAATCTGCATCGAAACGGCGGAGCTTAGCTCGGACTTGTGTTCACGAGGTTGCAGTTCCTACTAGTTATGTTTCTGCAAAAGATGAAGTTATTCATGGAACCCTATCTGATCCAGTATTTAATGGTACAATGGCTAAAACCTATAATTTTGTTCTTGATCCTTTTCAGCAAATATCTGTAGCTTGTTTAGAAAGAAATGAATCTGTATTGGTTTCTGCACATACTTCAGCTGGTAAAACAGCAGTAGCTGAATACGCAATTGCCATGGCTTTTAGAGATAAACAAAGAGTTATTTATACTTCACCATTGAAAGCTTTAAGTAATCAGAAATATAGAGAGTTAGGTCAGGAATTTTCGGATGTTGGTTTGATGACTGGTGATGTTACTCTTTCTCCTAATGCTAGTGTATTGGTCATGACTACTGAGATTTTGAGAGGAATGCTTTATAGAGGTTCTGAAGTATTGAAGGAAGTTGCTTGGGTTATTTTTGATGAAATCCATTATATGAAAGATCGTGAAAGAGGGGTTGTGTGGGAAGAGAGTATTATATTCTTGCCACCCGCAATTAAAATGGTTTTTCTTTCAGCAACAATGTCGAATGCGACTGAATTTGCTGAATGGATTTGTAATTTGCATAAACAACCTTGCCATGTAGTTTACACAGATTTTCGGCCGACCCCATTGCAGCATTATGTATTTCCTGTGGGTGGATCAGGTTTGTATCTTGTTGTCGATGAGAATGAGCAGTTCAAGGAAGATAATTTTGTGAAACTTCAGGATACTTTCACGAAGCAGAAGCCGGGTGATGGGTATAAAGGTGCGGGTGCCAAACCAAGTGGAAGAATTGCAAAGGGTGGGTCTGCCTCTGGGGGTTCTGACATATACAAGATTGTTAAGGTATTTGTTCTTTGAATAATAATTATCTGTATTTGGTTATCTTCCTATCAAACTAGTTGCTCTGTGCTTCGTTTGGATGGGTTCCCTTAGCTAGGTGAGTTCCATACTTTCAAAATTTTCGTGTTGTCTCATAACTCATGATCTACTTCTTGTGTAAACATTCCAAGTAATAAAAACACTAATAGTTTCTTGTCAGTGTGCAATTATCATGGTACTATTCTTTCACAAGGATCATGATTAATGCATCAAAGAACGATCATGACCACAGACATATCTCAGCTGCATTTGAATAGCTGAACAGAGTGTAAATGATCATAGAAGTCATACATGATCCAGCCATTGCTAATTGATTAGATAAAAGATGCCTTACATCCAAGGAAAACGAACACTGATTCATCTTAAAGTTTGAAACTTGAGCATTTGCCCAAAAAGTGTACACTGTACACCATGACTCTTGATTAGATTGTACAAAAGTGATCTTTTTGTGCTGCTTGGCCTCTAAAAAGTATGATGTTTCCAAATTTTGTTCAAGACTTAATATTGGAACTTTTTTGAGGTATCTAAAAATTATGAATCTGGTAAGAACTTTGGCTTGCTTATATGAAAGAATCTACTCTTGTTATAGAGAGAATATTGGATATTGTGTAAAATACACGATGTACTGATGTAGTAATTGGTAGTAAGTTGTTACAAGTTGTCAGGAATTAATTAGCAACAGATAGTTAATTAAATGAGGAAAAAGAAGAAACTAGAGAGGACTGGGTTATACTATCAGATAAAGTATGCACCCTAACTCTTCCAATCCATTGAAATGAACTGGTTTTATCTGTGGATATGGACTTCAGTCACTATTTGTTGCTTATTGTTTCTTATGCAGTGCTTATTGGAATGCTTCTTTTTCAGATGATTATGGAGCGGAAATTTCAACCTGTTATAATTTTTAGCTTCAGTAGAAGGGAGTGTGAACAACATGCAATGGCTATGTCCAAGCTTGATTTTAACACCCAAGAGGAAAAAGATATAGTGGAAGAGGTTTTCCAAAAGGCCATACTTTGTCTGAATGAAGAAGATAGGAACTTACCTGCTATTGTATTAATGCTGCCACTTCTCCAGAGGGGCATTGCGGTGCATCACTCAGGCCTTCTTCCGATAATAAAGGAATTGGTGGAGCTTCTCTTCCAAGAAGGGCTTGTCAAGGCCCTCTTTGCTACGGAAACAGTTAGTTTGTGATACTTATTGATTTCTATCATTTATTTGCTTTGGCAACATTACTAGTTTAGACAGCTTTCTGACGTTATCTGTTTGCATTCAATCTCAAGTTGCATATTTCTCTGGTTTATTCTAATTTATACGTTTGACAGTTTGCTATGGGTTTAAATATGCCTGCAAAGACTGTTGTTTTCACATCTGTCAAGAAGTGGGATGGTGACAGTCATCGTTTTATTGGATCTGGTGAATACATCCAAGTAAGTGATGATTCGAAGAACTGCATTATTTTAGATTCTGCACTTTTTCCCTCCAATTTTAGTCATTTACTATCTTACAATTGACAATAGATGAGCGGAAGAGCTGGACGACGTGGCAAAGACGATCGGGGTATTTGCATCATAATGGTTGATGAGAAGGTAATTTAGATTAGCTATTTCTTTTGTTTCCATGAACTTCACCCGTGAAAGCAGTTTTTTGTTGGAACTTGGAAATATAAATCCTTGTTTTATGATGCTTTTTATCACTAAGCAAGCGTACGATATTTACCATTATCTCAAAAGTATTCAGATGCGGGGTGCATAAGTGCACAACCTCTTCACCCTGTAACTGACTGCTAATGTTTAGCAAGAAAGTGGAGCTGTCTAAATTGTCAGGTCTGAAGTTACTTTACTACCTTTCCGGACTCTCTTAGATATTTATAAGAAAATGAAGAAGGAAAGAAAAAGATAAGAACTGGAGGCGAGTCCTTAGTTGTGCTGTGTGTAACCTGGGTGCTCGACAGTGTACTGTATGGTTTCGTACTTTAGTTTTCATTAAACCAGCTATCTTCTTTTTTCCTTCAGATGGAGATGCATACTCTCAAGGATATGGTTTTGGGTAAACCTGCTCCATTACTGAGTACTTTCAGGTTAAGCTACTACTCTATTTTGAACTTAATGAGCCGTGCCGAGGGCCAATTTACTGCTGAACATGTTATCAAAAACTCATTTCACCAGTTTCAGTATGAGAAGGTTTATACTATATCTCTTTCTTCATTCACATGAGCAGTTCTTTACACAGTTCAGATATCTGGGATAACGGCTACTAATTGTTATTCGTTGTTCAGGCTTTACCTGATATTAGCGAAAAGGTTTCAAGGCTAGAAGAAGAAGCTGCTAAGCTTGATGCCACTGGGGAGGTGATATTTCTTTCTTTGGAAAAGTTGAATGTCCTCAACTCTTCTTGGTTGCATATTAAGCTATTATTAACCTGTTTTATAGGCTGAAGTTGCTGACTATCATAAGCTAAGACTTGATATTGCTCAACTTGAGAAAAAGATGATGTCGGAAATAACCAGACCAGAAAGAGTTCTCTATTTCCTTCTTCCTGGTAGGCTTGTAAGTAAAAGTGGACGATTCCACACACCTCTTTACATCTAGTAGTTCAGCTAAATTGAATTGCTTCTTTTTCTTCATCCGCACTCTTATTTAGTTTATTTCGACAAAGTTCTGCAGTTGATACCGTGATACTTTGAAAATGTGTATCTTAGATCGTCTAGCTCTAGGTTTGGACTCGATTCCCTTGATTATGTTGGTGACAGAATCTTATCCTGTTTTTTTTTTCCCGCGATGTTACCTAATAGCTCTGTTCTTATATGGTTGTTGACAAATTCCCTTTAAGGAGGCTTTCCCTTAGCGGCCGTTTGGGCCTTTAGCCTTATCCTCCCACAGACTTTGTGATTTCTATCAGAACCCATTTCTATATATTTTGCATGCTTTTTTGTTACACCAAGATTTTATTGATTGAGACTAGTTTGTAAGTGATCCTGGGCCCATTTTTCGGTGGCCATATGTTTTTAGTCATGTAGATTAAATTAGATATTATATCATCTAATTGTGTACTGTTGGCCCTAGTTTTATTAATTCATGTGTTTAATATATTAGTATACCAATTCGTGGTACTCTGATATGGTTTTAAGTGTTAAACTTATTTTAACTGCCATAGTTTGCGTAACCTTCAGAAATTGCTTCACTGATATAGGTTAAGGTCCGTGATGGTGGAACAGATTGGGGTTGGGGGGTGGTGGTAAATGTTGTGAAAAAGCCCCCATCAACACAGGGCACGTTGATTCAATCATTGTCTTCTTCTCGTGGTAGTGATTATATAGTGGATACTTTGCTAAACTGTTCTCCCAGATCAAATGAAAACCGTGATTCTCAGCCTAAACCATGGCCTCCTCGTCCGGGAGAGAAAGGTGAAATGCATGTGGTAAGTTGAAGCTTGTGTAAAATAATTTATTCACTGTTCAGTTCATTATTCTTAGTACTGGCACTTCAAGTTTGATTCTCAGACCTGGCACTGTGTCGAGGTAAGAGGGTCGGTAATTGAACTATATTCCTGTTAGATTTATAAGATGGACCATGTAGCCAATTTTAACTACTTTGGCTTTAATATACATATCTACAAGGTACTGGTAGGATTAATCCTAACCTTCCGAGGGTTCATCTGGAATGCTCATTACGAACTCAAGATATTACAGAAACAGAATAGTAGGTAGACTGAAGTTGACCATAGTGAAGTAGGATGATGTCGGTCTTCGGCTTTGATCAGCTTTACCCATATTAAAGTGTGAATTTTCGATCTTGCATTATTGATGCATACATCATATCTGTTCATTACATGTAGGTTCCTGTTCAGTTGCCTCTGATATCTGCTCTCAGCAAAATCAGAATATCGGTCCCTTCTGACCTCCGACCATTGGAAGCAAGGCAAAGTATTTTGCTGGCAGTGCAGGAGTTAGAGACGCGATTCCCTCAAGGTCTCCCGAAGCTTAATCCTGTGAAGGTATCTTTGGTGCTCTAGTTATTAGGTTACTAAATTAACAGTATGAATTATCTAACTTCACGATTAACTATTTCATCAGAAGAACTATAAGTACTGTTCAACTAATAAACCTTCAAATTCATGTTTGAGAAATTATTCCAATAGATATGTCACTGGGTGCATGATTTCTTTGTTTGGTATTGTCTGTTGCCAGTTGCCAGAGCATTAGCTGATACAGCTGGTACAGAAAGAAAAGCAACAGTGATATCAGTTTTGTTTCATCCCCAATAATTAATTTAAATTACTCAGTTTTCATAGATATTTGGTTTTATGATGGAACTTTTACAAACCAGTGTACGAAGCTTGACAGTGAATGAGAAGTCAACCAATTGCTTTCCCGTTGTTGTATATCTTCTTTGGTTGAATTTGTTTTTTCAAATCATATATTTCATACCAAGCTCCATTTGAAAGATGAGAAATAATAGAAAGTGGAAAAAGATACTCTGGCAATAATTGATAGCAAGTTTTATAGAATAGACTCATAGAGTATAGACTATAGAAATTTCCTTGGTTGGAGCGAAGAAGTACATTCCATGGAATTATGTTATGATCAAGGAACAAATTATCTATTATTAAGCCATCATACTGGGAACTGTTTTTCACACTTTTAAGTCAGTAGAATCAAAATAGCAATCAATCGATGGTACACCAGGTACGAGTTATTTTCAGTGAAACTCTGACGCTTCGAGAACTAGCTATGATACACGCATTACTTCAAACAGATATATTTTGGGTATTGGGAGAGGAAATAAGTTTTCTGATTTTCTCTTCTTGCAGGATATGGGTATTGAGGACCCCGAATTTGTTGATTTGATTAACCAAATTGAGGAACTGGAGAAGAAGTTAGTCGCTCATCCTGTGCACAAGGTTTGCAAATGCAATTTATTCCTAAATAAAGGCTCTACTTGGTATGTGGAGAATTTTTTTAAAATGATCACATTCCATTTATGCATGGGTGGTATTTATTCAGGTGCTGTGACATGGACTAATTTCTAATCAGCACACATGAACTTTACGAAATAGAGCCAAAATATTTGAGGTTGTTAAAACTACAAAATTGAACACCCTAATTGTCAAATTCATATTGGCTCGTCGTTAAGGTGGTTCATGTGATGATTGATACTCACCAAGGCATAAATGCAATGTGAAAATTGCAAAAATTCACTAAAAAACTAATGATGTTGCTTTCAAACAATTAAAATTACCGTGTACGCTTTCTCCACGGTTTTTCCAATAACACTATCTTGTGGATAGACCTTGCTTTCTCTTGTCGGTCTTTTTAAGTACAATCTCTATGATTAATATTATTTCATTCTGTGCAGTCGTCTGAAGATAAGAAGCAAATTAAATGTTACCAAAGAAAAGCAGAGGTGAACCATGAGATTCAACAACTAAAAAATAAGATGCGTGATTCTCAGGTATACTTGTGTCGAAAGATTTCTAATTTTTTAAATTACCTACACTTAGGTCTTAGATGCAAACAAAGTGGGTTCCTGACAGTGGTAAGGCAGTTTAGTCTTTCATGCTCTGCAAGACTTTGCAGTTCTATTTTGGTAATTTGTCAATACCAATTTCTTTAAGAATCTAATAGAACAATCCATCGGGAAATTAAGATGTAAAATAATACTACATTGCATACTCAGATACTCTAACTTACTGCATTGTATATGCAGCTTCAAAAATTTCGCGATGAACTTAAGAATCGTTCACGGGTTCTAAAGAAGCTTGGCCATATTGATGCTGATGGTGTTGTGCAACTAAAGGGAAGAGCTGCCTGCTTGATAGACACAGGAGATGAACTCCTTGTTACCGAATTAATGTTCAACGGTAATAATTATGCGTTATCCAGTTTTCTCAATATTTCCTCACGGATTTATTTTTGTAATTTTAAAATCTTCAATCTGCTTGCTTAGGTACATTTAACGATCTTGATCACCATCAAGTTGCTGCTCTTGCGAGCTGTTTCGTCCCTGGAGATAGGTCAAATGAGCAAATACATTTGAGAACTGAACTTGGAAAACCACTACAACAACTCCAAGACAGTGCACGAAGAATTGCGGAGGTTTATTGAAGTTTTAAAATTAATGTTTGTTCCATTTCTGAAGTGTTGCAACAAGTCTGTAAACATGTCTTAATATTTTTCAGATACAACGAGAGTGCAAGTTGGATATAGATGTCGAAGAATACGTCGAATCAACAGCAAGACCGTACTTGATGGATGTGATTTACTGTTGGTCAAAGGTCAGTGACGAGACACTAAATCTTATAATTTTTGTATCCTCTGGGTACTTGGTTTAATATTTCGAAAGTTCGATAAATTGAGAAAATAAAATTGAATTTTCAGGTTAGTTTGTCTCTTTAGAAGAAAAGTTTTAGTGTGTTATATGTTGCTCGTGTCTTTTATGGTCTTTTGGTTTTGCTGCTTTGGGATTCAAAACTTATCATTCTACTTTCTTTTTAGGGTGCGAACTTCGCGGAGGTTATAGAAATGACTGATATCTTTGAAGGAAGCATTATTCGACTTGCTAGAAGACTAAATGAGTTCTTGAACCAGGTATGTCAACGATGTAGATTTCATTGTCCATGCTTTCCTAGCTAGGTAACTTGTTTTGGTATTGACTGACACAAAAAGAACACTATAACAAATTTAGTGGTAGGTTCCGTTTGCAATTGACAACTGGTTAATAGTCAAGAATTTGTTCGGATTACACTTAAAAAAACTTATCAGCAACTTTCTTATGTTATTCAAGAACTTGTTCGAAAAACAACCTTCTGACAGACATTTTTTCTTTGGCATCTCTTGAAGTAATGAAAAATATTTTGATCAAGAACCAAAATCCACATAACATTTAAGGTTTTAAATGGGTTGGACAAATCAATTTAGCAGAGTCGAGGTAGGCAGTCTCTGACCTAGTGAAAGTGTTTTTTTTTGTAGTTGAGAGCTGCAGCTAAAGCTGTGGGAGAAGTGGATTTGGAGAGTAAGTTTGCAGCTAGCAGTGAGAGCCTCCAAAGAGGTATAATGTTTGCAAACTCACTCTATCTCTAACGAGTTGATTCCCACCTTATTTCTTGCTTTGCTTAAACTTTCATATTTTTACAAGAAAATCATAGGGCTTAGAATGTTGTAATCTGCAATTACACATTAACTTGCAAATCCCATTTTCATACCGTAACTATGTTTTGTTTCTCCCTTGTCAATGATATGCGCTATTTAAGGTCTTGTTAGTCGTTATCAGTGTTTGAAAACGATCGTTATAATAGAAATTACTTTTCTTTTTAGTTTTACCCTTATTTGTTCTACTCGTATTTTTGATTAATTATTAGGCAATCGCAGATTGGGCCAAAAAAAGATTATTGTTAATGGGAAAGCACGTCACTGACCCCTTGATAAAACAAACACATAACGTTTATATCATAATCTTATTCACGAGTCATAACCATGTCAAATTAAATTGTTCTACCGAGATTTTTTGGAAAAGATATCTTGGTAAGTTGTCATATTGTTAGAAAAATAAAAAGTTAATTCACCGTTTGTTGTTTTTGAAATATATTTTGACCGTTTTTACATTTGTTTGTTTCAAATTATTTTTTCATTGTTTTGTGTTTTGGTGGGATAATTTTTCTTAATGTTTTGTTGTTTACTCCATATTTTTTCTTTTGTTGCTTTTTATCCGAGATAGTTTTCCATTGTGAAAATGATTTTTAGCGAAGTTCCTTTTTTTTTTGTTTTGTTTCATTTTGTGGCAAGCAACTGAAGTTTACCGAACAAATTTTTCCGGCCATTACCTTCCAACACCCATTAGAACAATCTCTACGGAACAAATTTACATTTACAATGTCAAATCGTCTGTCTTCTTCCATTTGGAAAACTTGACGTTGCCGTAATCCACTCAATAAGAAATGGCTGATAGAGGCGTTGTCACCTGGAATGCTTTAGCCGCTGGGTTCTGGAAGAACAGCGTTTTCAGTGATTCTAACAAATTTGGGGAGTGAAAGTTTTGCTGTCCGGAGGTCGCTCGGCGGCGACCTTTTACGAGAGAGAAGGATGAGGTGGCGAGAGAGAGAGAGATGAACTGAAGGTGAAGAAGATAGAGAGTTGTAATCAAATTCGACTTAACCATTGACCTAACAGCGTCAAAGAGATGGATGGGGTGGCGAGAGAGATGAATGGAAGGTGAAGAAGATAGAGGGTCAGGTTAATCAAATTCGACTTAACCATTGACCTAATTGCGTCAAAGAAAAGGATGAGGTGGCGAGAGAGAGAGAGAGAGAGAGAGAGAGATGAACTGAAGGTGAAGAAGATAGAAAGTTGGTTATATCAAATTCGACTTAACCATTGACCTAACTACGTCAATTGTGCCGGTGTGTCAAAATCACATAGGCATTGCCTTCTTTTGCTTGGATTGTTTTAACAACATTGCCTCCAATAACAAAGGGCATTGTTTCAACAAAAAGAAAAAAAAGGGCATTGTTATAAAACTTTCCAAGTTTAATGGGTGTCTGTTAATTTGGAATCAAATAAGACCTGAAAGCAGACAAATTGCATGATTCTCATTTTCATATGGTACGAGAATTTATCATCTGATCGGTGTTACCCAATAGGATTTCAATGCTAATTGAGTATATAGGAGAAATACCCGTTATCCGATTTTAATAGGCAATTTGATGTTTTTTTTGCAAATTTTAAGGTTTCAATGTATGTTATTAATATATTCTAAGTACGTTATTTGAGCTTATAAACAATCTTAAAATATATTTAACAATAAATTATATAACAACTTTTAACCTATCCTTAATAACTTGTTGTGAATTTGATAATTCCATCTCTTTTTATTATTAAATAAGTTTTTTTTTTTTTTTTTTTTTTTTGTTGAAGCTATTATTAAATAAGTTAAATAACAATAATTTGGATTTTGAGTGAAGTATGGTATCCCGAATTAGTGTAAAAATGTTCAAATAACAAGTTTTAAAGAGCCCACAGATACGCGATACACAATAGGTATCCGTAATTTTTATGAGTTTTAGTTCCAAGTTCTTGTATTATAGAATCGGAACCGCTAGGAATCAAAACCGTAATTTCTTTAATAGATTTTCGGCTTCTAGAAAGTGAGATATCCAAGCAAGAACTCTTCACTGTTATAGAGAAGCATTTACACATGATGGCAACAAATGTTAAGTTCACACTAAAGGAGTTAAAAGTGTTGGAAGTCAATCCCACGTTAGTGGTGAGACGGGATGTGGTGCTCCTCTTAAGAGGTTAAGCACCCTTCCCTAATGAGGCCCAGGTGTGCCAAAGCCCAAAGCGGACAGTATCACTAGCAGCCTGAAGGCTGGTCCACACCATCCAATAACAAAAAGTTTGTAAAGAACCCTGCTAGGCTCCTATGATGAGCTCTAACATCTTTGTTCAGGTAGGCTGAGGCTAAAGACAATGCACCCATATACACCATTAAGCCTTTTGCTCGTTAAGTAATGAAATGCACATTATTCAGATAATATTTTTGGATTAGAAAAAGGAACAAACACTTGATCAGATAATGTATCGTAATCTAATACTTAATACTACACCCTCATACTACACCTCTCATTCAGTACATCCATTACACATCTCTTACACCTCTTACGCAGAAAGTTCTTCGACACAAAAGGTTTTTGTTTACTGGGAGTATGTTAAGGATGCAAATGAAAATGTCTTGTTATCACTGTTCGAGGAAAAGTATCTTCTCATCTTCAGGAATCCATGGCAATAGCTTCCGCAAGAGGAACGACTAGTTGTAGAGGCGAGGGAGTTTGGGTTTTGAGAGAGATGTGAGGAGTATTCAATGAACCACTACCACCACCCAAAAACAATTTTTCCTTTGGTCTTCCAGTGAATGCAAGTACCTTCCTCACTTCATTCGCTAGCTCTATTATTGAATCATCCTCGTGACCTGTTTTCATTCACAAAGTACACTATCGTATAAGTACAATGCCGCAAAACCCAGTCCAAAATATATACCTACTGGGTTATTCTGATAAAGTATTCTCACCAATATCAGCTAAGGCCTTCTCTAGCTTGAAGAGGTAGTCTCTATTATTTCCACACGGCCCAAAAGCAGTTGCAATTTGGCTGCAAAAAAAACGCGACGATAATCAGACGAATGTTTTAAAAGCATAAACGGGATGAATGAGAAGAAAAGCCATTATTTTTCTACTTCACCTTGCCATTTCTTCCAGTGGTGCAGGCCCTAAATAATACTTGTTCGATACTTTGTCAGGGGTGGATGTAAACCTGTAAATTTTGAAACATTCATTTTACTCAATTATAATAATTCAAAAAAGCAGGATTTTTCAAAGCAATGAGAGCACTAAGGAGAACATAATCTCCGGTTAAAGCTGGTGCAACAGTATCTAAAAATGATTAAAGTACTCACACAAACATTCCGGTTAAAGCCGGCTCAACAGTATCCTCCTAAAAAGTTAGTAAACAGAGAGTAATAAAGATAGAGTCAATAAATGAACCAAAATATGAGAGACTTCGAAAGATGGAAAGAGAGAAAGAAGAACAAAGAAATGCAATTTCACCTTGTAAAAGTCTACGAATGTCTTCTGGTCGTACTCACATTCTCTTTTCTCTAAATACTACAAACAGTAAAAAGAATAGGAAATCGTTATACAATATACTTTATATATAATTATATACTAAAAAGTTCGAGTTTTGCTAGACTATGATTTTCTAAAATGAGTACCTCCATTGCCAATCTTTCCTTTTCGAGGCCTCCTCTTACACAGAATGCAGCACCCCACTGCAAAAGGTTCGATAAGAATTAGTTACATACTCACATACGATCCCTGCGGTATAATGAATATCAAAACATTCACTAGTCAAAACTGAAGCCCTAAATTGTACTAGAAGTATGGATGATCCACCTATGGTAGACTCGTTCAAGGCAGTGACCAAAGTTAGTCAAAAACGACAAATTGCTTCATCTTTGCTCTTGCTGGTGGAATGTGGAATATTTTGTTTTTCTAATGAGGATTTGTCTTTAAAAATCTGAAATGACAGAATGTGGTATAGCTGAAAAAGTCAGAATAATGTTATACTTACACAAACATCTCCTTCACTGATTTCAAGGGTACACGTTCTTGCCGGGTGTTCAGGCGTACCTCTGTGATCGATACAAGCTGAAAGATGAAATCAGTAAAACAGTTTAAAATTGGTCCAAAATCGACTAAACATATAAATATATAAACAAGAATCTAATCAGACTAGTCACATATACATATAGACAATACCTAGATCGAAAACTCTTTTGTAGTCCTTGATGAAGCCAATCACTTTTTCATCAAAATCAAATCCAGGGTTCCACACCAATGAACCATACCCAAAAACCCACAAGACCATGGTTTTATATCTGCAAAGAAAAATTACAAGATTTAAGCTCCTCTGTTCTCAACAATCAAATACCCATTGTTCATAACAAAATAGTATTAGGAAGAGGTATTTTTTTCATCTCAGATGGTGAAGGAGATGAACCAACAAACTAGATTCTAATCCCTTGATCTGCCTATACATTAACAAACTAATAACTAACCCTCAAGTGATGAAAAACTGGTTTTAATTAGAGAGAAGTTAATCAGTAAAAAGGGTTTAACCAACTAATCTACCATAATTAGATATTGATTTGCAAGAAGAATGCCAATATTAGGGATTTATTAATTACAGATCTAAGTCATTCAAGAGTCAAGGATATAAATGTCTAAAGCAAAAATACATAAGATAGGGAAAATCCCCAAAACCCACAAAAGATATATAAAAATGAGCTAAAAGAAGTAGAATTAGAAAAAATGAAGAGAAATAATCTGAAGATTTGAAAAATCTCTAATGTCTTACCTAAAATTCAAATAAGTAAATTTGAAGAAATTCTTCTCCTGGGGTGTTTCTATGAATCACCAGGAAAATGGAGAGAGATTGGATAAGAACAAAATCCAAAGAGAACTCTTTCAATAAATATTGAAATTTGGGGAATCTTAGAAAGAGCAAAAGGATTCTAAAGATCTTAACTTTTCTTTGTCCTTAAAATCAAGTAGAGAGAGAGAGAGAGAGATAAATGCCGATTAAGGTTAGGGTTTTGGATACAAAACCCACAAAAACCTCCTAATCTCTCTTGTTTCTCTCTCTACTTTTCTCTTTCTCTCTCTAGTTTGTAGGGAGAAAGAAAGAGAAGAAAAAGGAGATAATTTATAGGAAGAAGAAGTTGGGACTTGGATCCACGTATAGGGTGTTAACTTTCATGCCAAGAGGCACTTATCTAACTAGGTATTTATATATGTGTTTCTGAAAGATATTTTAGTCATAGATGAATTAGATTCATTGAATCTAGTCAATTTCATGACCAAATGAAACCTTCGTGGACGTTTTTAAACTAATGGCGCGGAAAGGTAGGTTTTTACCTCCCAAGAATTGAAGTGGGAAGGAAACAGTCGTCTTACCAGGTTCATTGTACGTAGACGTATTTGGTCTCTCTTTCTTTGTAACATAGAGTTTAAAGTCCGACAAACTTATTACTATTTATATTTAAAAATCTAAATATATATTTAATAGTGCATAATATATATTACTAAAAACAGCAAAAAAAAAAAAAAAACATGAAAATGAGAACGTTAGTGACTTTGTTTTTGTTGCAATGAAAATGCAAGCGACCTTGTTAGATGCAATTTATACTAGGAAGGAAGAAACATATCATTTTATTCAAAATAGTTTCAACCATCTTATCAACTAGGATTTTGTGTTAATTTTTATTCTCATTTTAAAGTCCCATGTATCATGACTTAAACTGTGTTTTGTTTTCTAATAGTCTATTCAAAATAGTTCCTATCATTTTGATGCATGGGATTCATGTTTTTAGCTCAAAACATGAGTTTCAATTTGAAAAGAAAATTTGTTTTAAGATCTGATTTACTTGAGAGACAAATACATCGAACAACTCAAAATATACAGGTAAATTCCGCATAATTAATACTCAAATTTCATATATTGAAAAAAATCAATTTTGTTTCGGCTTCCAATTTGCGATTAATTGATTTTTTTGACTCTGTAAGCCATTATCAGTTCGTTTTGGTCCCTGAACGCCATTTTTTTTTGTTTCCTGAAACTAAACTTTACGACGTTCTTATAAATAATTTTTTTATCCACATCATCTTTTTTCCTCTTCTCCACTTCACTCTCTCATACGCCCATCTCTCTACCATACTCCTTTTTCTTCATCTAAGAAGGTTGTCATTGACCTTTCACGAAAAATAAATTCTTTTATCTTTCTTTTCCCACCACCACAATTGTCATCTATTTATTTGTCTTCGAGAAGGCGTCATCTAACCCTCCCTTTAGCTTTTAAACAAGTGACGGGTTACTTAGCATTTTAGCAATATATTTATACTAATGTGATAATGCCCTATCCTTCAACATTTAAACATGACTTTGGGTCCATGGATTTTAGGCCCAAAATAAAATTCAAAAATAGATTAAGGTCCAATCTTTCCAGAAAATAAGATTTTAGTCTTTTCCCCTTATGGAAGAAACATTGTTGCTACATAATGTATTATTTATGACACATATAAAAAAAATGAAATAAAGTATGTAACTTTAACAAGAATCAATAAACTAAAAGACACTGTAACTTTGACATCTAGACATACTTTAACTATACTAAATGTGTTTTGTTGTAGTAATATTAGGGTGGACTAAATGTTTAGGTGTAGATTTTTTGACTAGAAACCCAAAAATTATATGACTTTTTATATGTATGTTGATTACTGATGAAATCAGGTATTGACCCGGCAACGGCAATTGTAAGGAATCACCGAGTGATGTTCTCTTCTCAATCTCTAAAATATTTGTCCCGGTTTCCCCTCTTTACAGTGAACTCCAGGGATTTAAGTTAGGGTTTCAAGCGGCTGCACAACATCATATAGAAGCTTTTATCATGAAAACAAACTTTAGGGTTTTACTTGATTATTTTACTGACAATGATCCAACGGTACCGTGGAGATTGTTACCGTATCTCGAGGAAATTAAAGCACAAGCGTCCACTATGAACGCCTTAATTTTTGCGGGCGTGAGGCAAACCAACTGGCGCACAATATTGCGTCTCAGGCTTTGGCCCCGGTTGATCTTAGTATTAGAGTTTGGTCCTTCTTGTTGTTCATTCTTACATATTGGCCCAGATGGGATTGTATCCCTTTTTGTTTCTTTTGGACGATTTGTAATCTCTTTTGTTTATGTGATGTTTGTTCTCAAATATGACTTTTTATATATAACCACAAGTTCAATGTTATAAATACTTTTTTTTTTGCTTGGTTCTGTGATCAGCCTTCGATGACTAAATCACCAAAAGAAGTTGTCAAAGTCAAACCCTAACAATGTACCTTTTTGAAATGGGCAAGAGTCAAGTATTGGTGGAATATATATATATGCTACCACTTAATTCTTTTTTATAAATGAAATGACTAGATCTTTCTTTTGTTGACAGTAAGATAATTTATCCTCTCTCATAAAAAAAAAAGATAATTTATCCTACAATATTTACCAACATTTAAATAATAGAACTTTCAACAAAAAAAAAAAAAACATTTAAATAATAGAAGTTCAAACTCAAATGTTACATCCACCAAGTTCCACGAAAAAAAAGTGTTACATCCACCACGAAATAAATAAATGCATCCAACTGTAATTTTCCAACAAGCCCACACCAACACAATCAACTTGAGGCCAGTGCAGGGATCTCACAAAATAGCTAAAATGATGAAGTTAACTTTCAGTGAAGTTAGAGGCTTTCGGACATAAAAAAAAATACACATAAAGGAAAAATATCCGAACATAAACACTTACTCAATCATGATTAACTAAGGACAAAGTTTACTAAATTGTCCCTTGTTTCTAATAATAATTGTTACCTCACCTCAATCTAGGGTTGGGAATTTTTAAAGTCCACAAACCCGAAACCCATCATGGGTACCCGAGTCCGTTAGAGTCCGCAGAGACCCAAAACCCGAAGGCGGGTTTAGCCCAACCGACTTGATGAAATCAACGGATCGGGTACGAGTTTTGAAGTGCTACCCGCCGCCCGCCCGATAATCTTTACCCGACATAACCCGCTTAATAATGTCATCCATTTATTCTATAATACCTATGCATATTATATGTATGCTTGCTTGTATGTATTTATGTATGCATGTAATACATATATATAGATGTATTATTAAAGTATTTGAAGTGTATAATATATATATATATATATTGTTGTCCAGGTGCGCAATGCCCTTGCCACAACATCGTTAAGAGAAACTTAATTAAATTTTAGTTTCGTTAGAAATTTCGGTACCATCGAAATAGAAATATTTTGGTTATTTCGACCAAAATATTTTGAAATTTTGGTGAAACCCCGATACTCGATCGCCCGATACCGGAGAAACCCGAAAAATTTGTCGGGCTTGAACGGATTTTGGCCACTATGATTTCTTAATAATCCGGCCGATTAAACCCGAAGCCCGAATGGACAGAGAGATTCAAAGCCCGACCGACCCGACTCGATGAATGACATGAACCCGACCGGCCCGACCCAGACCGATTCCCACCCTCAATCCCACAAGTAGAGACAAGAAGATCACCTCCCTTCCGTCCCTTTCTTTAGTATCGTCTCACCTGAATGCCTTTTCGTCTATGTCTAAGCGCTTCTCTCCCTGGAGTCCTCATCTTCGAGCAACAATTCTCAACCCACTTCTTCTTCCTTTTCCTCAAACAGCAGATTCTCTTCTAAATCCGACAACACCATCTATTTCTCAGATTTTGATGATGACGATTTTGAGAATAACAATAAGAACAAACTCCTTACGACCCATTCACCAAGAAAGCCTGCGATCAAAGAACCTAAAGACCCTATGAACCTCCAAGAAATATTCCACAAGATGAGGACCGGGGGTTTCGTCACCAGTGCCACAAGATGTTTGATGCATTGTCTAAGGATGGTCTTACCCACAAGGCCATGGCATTGTTCTCTATTGAAGAAAAATCGGAAAGAAGCTAGAGATAAAAGATGAGAAAGATAAAGATGAAGATAGTGGTGACGATGGTGCATAGATGTTGTGGTGGTCGGAAGTTATAGGGTTGAGGTGAATATGAAGAGTAGGAGGCAAGAGACAACTTACTAAATTTTTGGAGTAAAAAACAAATATGTCCCGTAAGTCAATCTTGATTGATTGAGAGAATGATTGACATGCAAAACTCAATCTCAGAAACTCGAAATTCCACGTAGAATTTTTAGAGTTTTTTGTTATGTCTTTTCCAATGAAAAACTCAACCGGAACATCAATGATGACAGGTCGAATGAGGAATAGAGATATCTAAAGAAGACACTTTATTTCTAGAGTACACTATATATTGAGATATCTCTAATTGCCAAACTTATAAATAATTAAATTTGAACTAATATAAAATCAAATCTTAGTATATTTATAAAACAATTAATTATTTTTTTTCTAAATTGACCAGGCAACATAAGTGAAAAAACAAGTTCAGAATTTTTGCATTGGAATCGCACAAAAATTAAAGGCCTTTATTTTTCGCACCGAGAAACAAAAGTCTCAATTAGAAATTGACAAATAATACTAATTAAGATTTTACTAGTTTTGCTTTGTAGATGCTCTATGCCCCAAATATTTTAACTCTGCAGTGAGCTCATGCTATGTATCTAATATACTCATTGGTAATTTGTTTTCTATTGAGATGTTCAATAAACTTACAAAAATGATCATGAATCACAAGTTGAATCCACAACAATTATAGATTGTTAGTGGGTGGACCACTGCCTCCCCACAGACAAGGAAATCCTCAAGTGAAGGTCACCCTAGGCTAGCTAGAGTACATACAAAGGTAGACAAACACATTTTTGGACAAACTAGAGATTCTTTGATTCCACTCTTAACACTCCCTTACAAAAATATAGATTTTTTAAACATGTGATGTTTTATTCCCAGCTGGTCCAAGAAGATAAGAGTTGGTCCAATCCTTATCTCCATGGGGCCATTGGGGGAGGGGGGTACAGAAGTGACAAAACCCAACTTTAAAACTATTCACTCTCCATTAAAGTAAGGTGTTCTTTTGTACTACTGTATTTTGTTGGACTAATTAATTGGAGGTGAGGCCAGTCAAAGTATTGGGAGACCTCAAGGAGAGTCAGAACAGACTAACAAAAAATTACAGTTACATATCTCAGAAAAGATTTTTTAGTCCTAAACATAACATTTCTCGTGACTTTACGCGTCTTTGTAGGACTTATAGGACCTAAGATATTATTGAAAATTGTCCATGATAATATATACAATCAAAAAATGATAACGAGAATCCACGAAAATCTACCACGGTCAATGAAAATGTACATGGACACGAAATCATGAATATCAAAGTGTTATTTGCAGCCCCCT
>BEHA01005735.1:1236077-1247890 GCA_002897215.1 Eschscholzia californica subsp. californica | reverse complement strand
AAAAAAAAAAAAAAAAAAAAAAAAAAGTTGATGTGGAAGCATTAAGTTTTAAGATGTCTCAACTAGAAACTCTATTTTTGAGATCTCTTTTGAGAGTCTTAAGTGTCCTAGTCATCAAATTTAATTTTTGAACTAATAGAAAGCTTTTCTCTCTCAACCACTTTTTCCTATTAAATGTATGTATGACATGTGTATCTATTAGAGTTTTTTAGAGTGTTGCATTGGAGAAGGACTTGAATTAGAGACACTCAAGTTAGCCACATAGGAAAGAGAATCTCAATTGAGACTCAACACATAAGTCAAATAGAGTTTTTTTTAAGTTTTGCATTGGAGATGCTCTCAACTAGAAACTCTATTTTGAGATCTCTTTTGAGACTGTTAAGTGTCCTAGTCATCAAATTTAATTTTTGGGCAAATAAAAAGTCTTTCTTTCTCAACCACTTTTTCCTATTAAATGTATGTGTGACATGTGTCTCTATTAGAGTTTTTTAGAGTGTTGCATTAGAGAAGGACTTGAATTAGAGACACTCAAGTTAGCCACATAGGAAAGAGAATCTCAATTGAGACTCAACACATAAGTCAATTAGAGTTTTTTTTTGAGTTTTGCATTGGAGATGCTCTTAGTCTCTTCTATACTTCTACAACTTTTACTATGTTATTTTTGTGTAATTTTTTATCCGACAGAATCTAAAAGAGTAAAATCTAATACTAATAATGAGAATGGTTCCACATGAGAGAACGGGTAACTAGCAACAAGAATATAAATTACAGGTCCTCTCTCCGCTCATTGCCAATTGGTTTTGAGTTGGATGACCACAAACTTAACAAATAATAATAATAATTTATCATACCTGGCTACCATGACCACCTTTGCTTCCTTTGTCACTAGAACCTTCACCAAAATCTGACGACTCTTTCTTCCGGGTATCCTTCTTTTCATTATCATCTCCTTTCTTAGCACCTTCCTTGCCAGAATCAGACGACTGTTTCTCTTCAACTGACTTCTCACCTGATTCCGGTCTAAGTACTATATACAACCTTTGTACATCATCAACACTATGTGCTTCTTCTTTGTCAACTTTTGGTCTGTAAAAGAAAAATATTTCCCCTCTTTCCTGAATCTCAACTTTGGGTTCATCTCTAGTTTTGATTTCTTCCCCTTGTCCCATTAATTTTACTATCTCCTGGATTTTTTTCCTGTCTCCTCCAAGCTCCAGAATCTAGACCAGTGGAAGTATTATATATGGTGGCTAAACTTCATTTTTTACTTTTGCAAATAATGTAAAGATAGTAGGTGGCAACAAATCTGCAGTTACCAAAAATACGTGGAGTAGTTTCTGGGTGTGAGTAGGAGAGGACGACATGTTTTATGATTCAATACCCTCCTGTCATGGTGTCACCGGTCCATAGGGTGGGAGAAAAGCCCAAATGTTGGGTATGCGACGCGTTCACTCAAGTCCGATAAAACTCACATAGGTCTATACCGTCCGTGGGTAGTACCTGCACGGTTTGATAGGTTTTAGTGGGCTGTGTGTTTTTTTTTTGAAAGGTGATTCATTAATCCAACACTAGTTCATTACATATAATAATGAAAGTAAGCGAGTTCAACAAAAAAAAAAAAAATGAAAGTAAGCGTAATAAGCACAGTTACAACAGAAATGATTCCGTGAAATCTAAACCGCACGTTGGACATTTTGAGGGACTAAAGCCGCAGCCGCAAAATCATGGGGGGTCGAATTAGCAGCGCGTCCACAATGAGATACCGCCACATGTCTCTCTCTAATCATATCTCGTATGTAATCTATCTCGGACCGTATTCTCCACGGGGGAACAGATGCACCGTCGGATAAAAGGGTGAACAAAACCTTCGAATCTCCTTCTAGATCAAAATGATATAAATCCTTCTCTACAACTAACTCCAACCCTAAAAGCAATGCCTTAGTTTCACTATAGAGAGCCGAGATGGGAAAGAGAACCTCTGCTTTAACCTCCATGATTTCTCCGATTGAATTCCTCAAAACCGCCGCTGCTGAGGCACCATCTTGTCTAAACGAGCCATCCACATTTATTTTTAACCTACCCGGTGAGGGTGGAATCCATGATGGTACCTGTAAATATTCAAGAGTAGGAGTATTAAGTAATAAAAGGGGGTTTTTCTTGAGTTCTACCTTTGTCTGCCACCACACTCGCGTAAGATCGATCTGTTTATTTCGAAAGTGGAGTTCATTCCTGCTTTTCCACCACATCCATAGAAGATAAGTATACATAAACCACACATCATTAGCTTTCTTTCCTTGCATGAGAATATCCTTCAAATTTTGAATAGGATCTAACCCTAACTGCATGATTTTTGGTTCATTTGTAAGTTGAAGTAGATTTTTAAATGTCTGACATTCTCCAAATAAATGATTATGTGTTTCAATAGCTCGATCAGTACACATGTTACACTCCTGATTTATATAAGGAATTCTTCTGTTTATGTTTGATAGAGTGGCCAGACCACTATGAATCAGTCTCCATGTAAAAATCTGAATCTTGGGATCCATATTATGTTTATGCCAAAACTTACCCCAAGGAAACGTTTGAATTGCCAGTGGTAGCTCGATCTCCTATTTGATTGTTGAATAATAAGATTTAGTTGTAAACTTGCCTTGTTCTGTTTGACACCATAATAGTCTATCCATCTGATTGCCATGCGGTATAAATATATTATTAATAGCCACTGTGGTATCATTATCAAAGTAAATTCTGAGTAAATCATTATCCCATTGAGTAGAATTTGGTAGCATAAGATCATCCACTTTGGATATGGTTGGAGGTAGAGGCTGAATACATGTTGGTTTATGGTTTTCAAGTTCTGGAATCCATGGATCATTAATGATAGATATATCCCTTCCATTACCAATTAACCATATTATATGATTCTTCATTACTTCCCTTACCTTCATGATAGAATTCCAGAAAGGTGTACACTTTGTTTTCTTTTGCACTGTCCAGAAATTATCATTTGCCATATACTTTGCTTTTAGAATTTGCACCCACATTGATTCCTGATTGGTGATTAGTCTCCATGCCATCTTAGCTATTAGGGATTCATTTACTTCAGATAGAGACCTAATTCTCAATCCACCAAGTTTTTTTGGACTGCTAATGATATCCCATTTTATGAAGTGTATCTTTGAATCCACCACATCATGACCCCACCAAAAACTTCTTTCTTCTCTTTCTAATTTGTTTATAATATTTTGGGGAATCATTTGGTAGCTAAAATGGTAAGTACAGTATGAGTCCAAAACTAATTTGATTAGTATAGTCCTACCTGCTTGTGAAGTTAATCCTTGTCTCCAACCTGATAATGAGTGCCAGCACTTATATAAATGCCAGATTAAAGACGAGTGCCGGCTGTGTGTTGTGAATTGTATCACCCGGCGTCCCGCCCGAATCCGTTGTAAATGCCAAATTAAAGACGAGTGCCAGCACTTATATAACCTGCCCGATGGGCTGTTGACTCCCTTCGTGACGTCATACATAAGGTCCGCTATAACGAGACATTTCCCAACTTTTCCATATATTTGCAATGTTATGGTATTGACAGAGCATTCATTTAGGGAATTGATGATTTATATAACATCTTTTTAACATATACAACTTTCAAAACTGTCTTCAATCTTGATCAACTAAAAATTAAGGATTCCATCTGTTATGACTGTTGATTTGGGAAAATAAGAAAATTATCTAGGATGCAAAATCTAAAAAAATTTATAACATTTTTTTCTTTTTTTTGTGAATACTATCTTATAACATTTTTAAATTTACAAAATCTAAAAATTATTGGATCCTGATGATTTGATCTTATAAAACTAAGTTTTTATAATGAAGATTTGATCTAGGTTTTTTTGTTTCACTCTCTAGAAAACTTCTATCAATCAATATAATGAAATTAATGATTTTATATAGGCGGAATTTGATAGTTTTTAGTACACATTTTATGTTTTTATTTAAGGGTTAATTCCGTCTAAGCCCCCTAATTTGTGACTAACTCACGGTTTTGGTTCTCAAAACTGTCTGACAATTCATTTAGCCCCTGAAGGCAAACAAATTTCAACTTTTCAAATGGAAATACCATTAAGGGCAAAAATGAGATTAATTCTAAAAAAGTTTACAAACATTAAAGGACACATCATCTTTTTATCTCTCCTCTATACATTTACTTCTCTCCTTTACTTCATCTCTCCCTCTCGGCACCTCTCCATCTTCTCTGACGAAGGTCGTCGGGCAACTACTTTTTCGGCGAACTTCAAACTAAAAAAGAATATGTATATGTATATACCTTATTTTTCTTCTTTTCTTATTTTTCTTCCGACTTCTTTCTCTCTTTTTTCTCTCTCTCCTTCTAGGTTCCCCTTCGCCGACAAGAGCGTCGGTGAAGAGGAACACCTCCGTCGAAGGGGTTCCTGATCAAAAACCTTTTGTGAAGGCAAGGGTTTCTAGATCAGAAACTCTCAATCCACGTCTGATCAGAAAATTCTTCGATCAGAGGTGTTCCCCTTCAACCTGGACGGGTAGCACCATTACTTTTCTGGTATTAAAATCTTGTGGGTTGTTTTTGTACGAAAATGGTTTTTTTTTTTTTACCAAAAAAAAGTGGCTCAACACAACAGGCGAAGACCTAGAGTGAACCACGGGGTGTACAATTTTAATAACCTAAAAAAGTGGATGAACCCCTACTACACCCAATGTTAGGGTCTTAGGGATCAAACCCAAAAACCATTCTTTCAAAATAGGGCAACGGGGGAAGAGTGGAGAGGGTTTTGTTCTTGCTTGTTCTCTCAGCAGAGAGAAGGGAGCAAAGAAGGAAAGGTCGAAAAGAAACGAGAAGAGGGATGAGCAGAGAGTTAAGGGTTTTGTTGTTTCTTTCTCTGTGAGTTCTTCAGGACCGTCAGATTTCTACCTTACAGGTAAATTAAATTCATAGTTTTATTATATTATAATTTATAAACCCTTGTTTAGTTTGTTCCGGTTTGAACTTTGAAGAGGAAAAATTATGCTAACCTTAGATAAGAGAATCCAAAATCTGAATTTCACTTGAATCAACTTAACAATCACTTTAGGAACTTTTGGGAATTTCACTATTAACAAGTATCAACAGTATTTAGCCATTTAGGTCAAGTATATATTTTCTCCCTGAGAATAATTTGATTGGTGTGGTGACTTGTGAATTCAGTTTATGAGTTGTTCTGATCTTTTCTATCCATGGAAATGAACTTTAGTTATTGGGTGTTCTTTACTAGTTTTTCTCTGTATAATCTTAATCAAATCTTTTATCTCTCTCTACTTTGAATTGAAGAAGTGGAGTTGAGGAAATTTAGCTCGAGGGAGATTTCATATTTCATTTCTTAGCGTATTAGCATGCTACTATTAACTCTACATGTTTCATTTTTGACCATTTAGGTGAAAATGTCGGAAGTTTCTCGAGCGCCTAAACGAAGAAAAACGATAGATTCATACTTTAAACCAAGAGAGGGCCACATAACAAAAGTAAATGCACCTACAACATCTAGCATTGTTGATGAACAACCTCCTCCCAAGTCTTCAAGAATTGATGAAGAAAGAGTTGAAGATGGAGAAGCTTGTTTGCAATTAGTTCGACTCTCTGAAAAAGTTGATGCTACTTCTTTTCAACAAGATCCTGGATTACGCCTTCAAATCTCGCAACATCCGGTTGATAAACAAGATGAGGTTCGACGTGCATATCTCAATGCCGGACCTTATCAACCCATCCTTCAAGATTATCCAAAAACTAAATGTGGAAAGAAACTTCGGAGGTTCCAGTCTTCTTGGTTTACTCGATTTCCTTGGCTAGAGTATTCTCCTGCAAAAGATGCAGCATTTTGTCTTCCGTGCTTCATTTTTGGAAAAACGTCACTTAATCGTACAACGTTCACGGTTCAAGGGTTTAGGAGATGGAAGAGAGTGAATGATGGCAAAAAGTGTGCATTTTTAACACATATGGGAGACAATGGTTCTTTACATATGTCGGCAGTAGAAGCTTGTCAAAATTTTGCACCTTGTGCATTTAACGTTGCTTATGAACAACCACCTCTCAGGTCTATAAGAATTGATAAAGGAAGAGTTGAAGATGGAGATTCTGTTACACTACCAGTTGGACTATCTGAAAAAGTTGATGCTACTTCTTTTGAACGAGATCCAGGATTACGTCTTCAAATCAGGCAACATCCGGTTGATAAACAAGATGAGGTTCGACGGGCATATCTCAAAGCCGGACCTTATCAACCCATCCTTCAAGATTATCCACAAACTAAATGTGGAAACAAACTCCGGAGGTTCCAATCTTCTTGGTTTACTCGATTTCCTTGGCTAGAGTATTCTCCTGCAAAAGATGCAGCATTTTGTCTTCCGTGCTTCATTTTTGGAAAAACGTCACTTAACCGTACAACGTTCACGGTTCAAGGGTTTAGGAGATGGAAGAGAGTGAATGATGGCAAAAAGTGTGCACTCATAACACATATGGGAGACAATGGTTCTTTACATATGTCGGCAGTAGAAGCTTGTAAAAATTTGGGGGATACATCTCGACACATTGACAAGTTAATTAATGTTCAATCGGTAGATATGGTAAAAAACTCCGTTAAGACTGAAGATAACAATCAAATGATCGTCCTAATTTCTGAACAACAACATGAATATTAAAGGTATTATTTTCCATCTTTTAATAGTTTTGATGTTTTTCTTATTCTTCTTATCTTTCTACATTTATCAGTTCATCCATTCTCAATTCTTCGTTTTTCTAATACCTCTTAACCTAACTCATTGCAGCTCTCAACAGAAGTTCTACTCGAGTTTGTTTCAGCTTCAGAGTCTATGTTTTTGAAAAAAATTGGCCGAATAGATTGCCATTTTTGGACTTTTTGGTGTGTTACTGCATCATGTAAAGGATGCCTCAGTATTTTGCTGATCTTTTGAGAAGTTCAAGTGCTTCTCTTTTATGTTGAATTGTGCAGTTTATTGGTATCATGCATATTGATTAGTAGACTTTCATTTATGTATCCTCCAAATCTTTACAAGCTCTTATTGCAGATATTGTCAACATGTGTACACATATGGGAATTTAAATAGCATTCGTAACACTGATTATTGTTAACATTTGTGCACAAGGATCCTATACTCAAAAGGGAAAAATCCACCATTTCTGTTTTCAGAGAAGGTAGTACTGAATGGCTGGGGAAACTGGATCTCTCTCCCAATGGAATGTTTTCCTTCTTTCATTATGTGAAGTTTGTCAGTTTTGCTAAAGTTTGTACAAAGTAGGAGTCCGTCACTCGTACGCATAGGTGAAGCCATATGTAAACCAACAGTTAAGTATGTGGTCATCCAACTCAATACCCGCATACCGAAAGTTGCTTTCTAGCATATTCTTACCTTTCACGTTACTTAGATCCTGTTGATTTCTCTATGTCGGACCTTAGATCAGGTTCGTGCCTAGGTTGGGTAATTTGGGACTCAAATTCGTCTTCCCGTGTCTTGAGGTAAGACATGCTTAAGAGCCAAGTTGATTTTCGCAAACCTCCATTATTGCTTCAAGATCCAGAACAGAGTCATGACCAGGACTGAACTGGTTGGTTTTATAGTCAGTGCGGGACTTAAAGTGCACAAGACACTCGTGCCGACCTTCTAGTTCTAGACTTAGCTGACAAAGCGTTTTCCGATTCACCTCCCTGGTGGCTTTGAACTCGGGTTGATCTGTTTGATTCTTGATCTTTCTTTGACTTATTGATTCGGTCAACTGATAATCAATAATTGGACCATCAAACATGACAAGGGAACAAGTAGTATTTATAGAAAAAAATGAAATATTTTTTCGATTTTTCATATTTCTCCCCATCTCAATGTCATCTTTGTCGACCAAGTTTTGCCAATGCAGTGAGTTACGTTGATTGCTCGTTAGCGTTTTCCAAGACGTGTCGTTGTGCAACTTGTGTTTACAACAAAAAAAACAGTAGAGAGACGGAAATTTTCCGAGGACAAAAATCCAACTAAAATATTTTTCTCAGAAGTAAATTGGCAAAGATTTTTCTCTGAAGTTCTAAAGGCGCCTTAATTACTGGTAAAGGCGCCTTTTTTACAAGCAAACCTGCACCTCTCTTTCTCTCTCTCTCTCTGTTGGGTGGATTTTGTTCAGGTGAGAAATGGAAATCCAATCTCTCCTCACATCTCCTTCTTCTTGTCTTTCACTTCTTTGGAATTTCAACTCCAAACAGCTATTTCGGATTACTTCTCACCAAAATCACGACTTCTTCACTCGAAATTCAGCTTCCAAGGTACTACTGATTTGTTAATCTTTGATTTCTTAAATGTGCTTAATTTTTGTATAACATGTTAGAATTCAGCTCAAATTTGTTTTTCCTTTTCTTTTTATCATTACCCAATTATTTTACATCTTCAAACCATATCTTACTGCATCCACTTGCAGGACTCACACGAAGATCATCCTAGGGTTTTGTTTTTTATTTTTCATTAGGTCTAGCAACATATAGATGAGTTTTAAGCCTTCTGGGCTTCTATTTTTCTGTTGGTTTTTTTCGTTATTCTTTGATACTATATTATCTTTCTCCTATGTGGGACTATTCTCACACGCTCCCTCACGCGTAGCGTTCTTTTAGCCTACCACGTGTTTTTTTTTCTATTCGGGTGATGTGGAGCACATGTGACTTTTAAACTTATCACATGTGGGCCTAACTCTGATGTCATCTTGAATTTGTGATCACTCAACTTAAACTCAATTGGGTATGAGTGGAGTAGACCTAGACATTGTATTCTTGGTTACACAATCACCCTTCCTCTATGTGCGACTATTCTCATAGTTTTCAACTTACTTTTGATAATAATAAAGTTATGGGTACGATTATTTTTTCTTTTTAGGTTTGAACTTTGGTCTCTTTTGTAGAAAGACATACATGTTACCACTAAACCAAAGTGAGCTTCATAATATGATTCATTTTTTTTTATCTCTTTTGTAGAAAGACATACACGTTACCACTAAACCAAAGTGAGCTTCATGATATGATTAATTTTTTATTTTGTATTCTTATTGAGGATTAATAAAGTCAGTTCACATATTCATGTGTTCCATGCATGGAAATGTAAGCAGAGAGTAAGAAAAAGTGGATGGTAATAGTAAAAGAGTAGGGTAGAGGACCTGAATTATCATCCTCAAATTCTCTTACCCAAAATTTTGTTGAATCTAAATCTTAGGCAAGTGAAGATTGATGTGATGGGGGAGACTGTTGAGAGGTAAATGGAGATTTTTCGGTCACTTACAAGTTACACGTACTTGGGCTATATTTATTGACAATAAGCACCATTGTTATATGACTGTTCAACTTGTCACTGGTTGTTGCCAGTTTCGCTCTTGAATTTTTGCTGATCGAGATGTGATGGGTAAACTTGGGACAAATTTTTAAAGAGAAAAACCTCAACTCTTCAGTTGACATTGAAGATGTGAAAGGCACTATCTTTGCTTGGATTAGGAAAATAGAAAAATATAAGAATGTATCTTATCTTGAAGTAGTATTAAACTGGGATACTTGGATGATGTGAGACATCAACCTTGAATCCCCACCTATTGTACATAGTTTTTTTCTCCTTATATATTCAATCTAATTTTCAAAAAAAAAAAAAATTTAGAACCAGTAGTATTAAGTTCTGAGCGTGCTCTTATTTCATTGATTCTTCACAATTTTTAGCAAGTAGCATAGCCCCTTTGAGATATATGGAAAATATGGTTGTTAGTATTAGTGTGTATGAGAGTTCAATCCTTATGTGATTTTTTAAGTTAAACGCTCATTTGCCTTTTCATTGTTGTGTAATATGCCGTCCTCTTGAATCAAGCAGATAAACTGCCATCGGGACGAGAAAAAAGATGCCAAAAGAAACAACATCAATGTTAACTTTACATCGTTGGTACGAACATTAGGAAAGGAAAAAATGACTCATATAGCTCATCTACTTGTCCATCAGATAAAATCTGAAGGCTCTGTGCCAAGTTGTGATACCTTGTTAGCTCTGATGTTATTCTATGCAGATAATGGACTTATATTTCATGCCCAAGCAGTTTGGGATGAGATTATAAATAGTTCATATGTGCCAAGTATAGAGGTAGTCTCTGCTCTAATGAATGCATATGGAAACTTGGGTCGTTTTGATGAGGTAAAAAGGATACTCCGTGATGTTGCTTTCAGGAATTTTAACTTATGTCCCAAAGTTTACTCATTGGCCATCGATTGTTTCGGAAAGCACGGGAAACTTGACGTGATGGAAACTGTGATGAAAGAAATGGTTTCAAGGGGTTTTACAGTTGATTCTACCACGGGAAATGCCTTTATTATATACTATTCAAAGTTCGGTTCTTTAACAGATATGGAAGCTGCATATGGTAGGTTTAAAAGATCTAGAATTCTTATAGAGAGAGCAGGAATTAGAGCAATGGCTTCTAGGTACATAGAGGAAAGGAAATTTTATAAGATGGGAGAATTTTTAAATGATGTGGGTCTTGGTAGGCGGAATTTAGGGAATCTTCTGTGGAACCTCCTTCTGCTGTCGTACGCTGCCAATTTTAAAATGAGAAGCCTGCAACGAGAATTTCTGAGAATGTTGGAAGCAAAGTTTTCTCCTGATCTTACTACTTTCAACATTCGAGCTCTGGCTTTCTCAAGAATGTCTTTGTTCTGGGACCTCCATCTAAGCCTCGACCATATGAAACATGAAAAAGTGGTGCCCGATCTTGTGACTTATGGGTGTGTTGTTGATGCCTTCCTAGACAAGAAACTTGGAAAAAACTTGGATTTCGCGTTGGCTAAACTGAATTTGGATGCTTCTCCATTTGTTTCGACAGATCCATTAGTGTTTGTTGTTTTCGGCAAAGGAGATTTTCATTCAAGTTCAGAGTTGCTTTTAGAGGCAAATAGGCATGGGCGGTGGACGTACAGGAAACTAATCGCAAGATATCTCAAGAAAAAGTACCGTAGCAACCAGATCTTTTGGAATTATTGAAATCCGTTCTTCGCGTATATATCTTCCAAGAAATTTTCATGTTTTACTACTCGAAGGACATGTCGATTTGATTTCACGTCTTTCTTCAGCATGTCTAATGAAATCCTGGTTAGTTTTGTTATTACTTATGCTATGGTTCTAGTTCAACAATGATCATATTTCTTTCACATCTCTATGTAAATTGGAAAATCCATGTTGTATGACATGAAATTACCGAAGATATGTAACCTTCTTGAGCATATAAATCTCATATATCATATGAATCTAATAAATGTTGATTCCACCATGTTAGCAACAGTTGTATTCAGTTTGAGGAACTACACGTAGCTCTTAGCGTTGGTTTCTTATATAATGTGGATGAGAAATCCTGTAGTGACCTCCATTAACTTCTGTCACTGACCCTATAAAACGAAAACAAAACCAGTTAGCTTCCATAGGAAAGTAAAGGCACTCAATACTAATATCTGCAACAATGCCGGTAAAGTTGGTATAATTCGGGAAGAAACTCCCTTCGGCCATGTATTTGAGAGAGGCCTTGAAATGTATCTGACTAACATTGAACCGATGACAGAAGAAATTAAGAATAGTTGCCCCTTAGAGGCAGGTCTTACATTTATATAACTCTAATCCTCGGCAGAATCACAATGTTATGTATGGGTTTTATCTTGACTTAGACTTTGAAGTTATTTCAATTTTTATTTTTATACTGAAGTTCTTGATTCTAAAATTTCGATAAATTTTAA
>BEHA01005735.1:1221648-1234700 GCA_002897215.1 Eschscholzia californica subsp. californica | reverse complement strand
ACTGTGTGTACTCAGGTGATTTGTATGCTACCATGAGTTGAGTTGCAGCTTCTTGATTGATTAGAGGGACTAAAGCGTAATCGGCTAGAAGCGGTTCAAATGAGTCATTTAGTAATACATTTGATGACTTCAGGTGTCCATGAGGTACTATTAAGCTTGGTAACTCTGTGTATAGATAAGCCAGACCCCTTGCTACTCCTTTGATAATTTTTAGCCGAGTTGGCCAACTCAGCCCTGGTTTGTCTGCGCTATGGTTACCTGATCAAATATCAAGTAATAAATCGCAAGTTAGCAATGTTTCCTTCAACTAATCACTAATGTCTTTGCTTTCTTTCCAAAATTAGACTCAGTAGTCAGATTTTAGAATTTGGTTCTTATCTGGTCTGTGCGTCTAATTCGTTTCAATGGCTTACTAGGACTGATTTCAGGTCTAACTTCTACTCGCCACGACAGTGGCAGGTCACACTATCCCGAGGCAACCTTCCTCTTCAAGCCCACTTGGTTGAGGTGCAGACATTTCTGCCGAAATGTCATGGGTCCAAGGCGTCGCTTGAGAAGAAGTGAGAGTTTCCACAATGTGGGACTATTCCTATTAGTTACCATGTAGAGAGAGAGAGAGAGGAGGAGGAGGATTACCATGGAGTTGATTTGCCAAGCTACCATTGTCAACAAACTCAGAGATCAAAAGCTTCTCCTCCTTCCTGTAGTAGTAAGACACTATTGATAACAAATTAGGGTGACTCAATCTTCCTAACCTTCTCATATGTTCTTGAAACTCTTCTCTCCCAACATTATTCATCAACCTAAACCTCTTCACAACTAGTGATGGACCTGTCAAAAGCACAGCCTTATAAGATGACCCAAAACTCCCACTCCCTAATACCTCAGCTGATGCTCTAAGTAAATCTTGTAAATCAAATTTCTCTTTCTCTTCCTTAACAAATATCAACTTCCCTTGATCAGCCTTCTTCGTATTAGGGTTACTTCTATTTGACCCATGCTCTATTTGTTCTTCATGGTCTGAAACTGATTTCTTTCCCATCTTTGTTGATGGAGATCTTTCTAGCATCTCTTCGTTTTTTCGCCGCAATGCCACAAAAACTGCACCACCAATGAATCCTACCGCACCAATAGTTCCTATCACAATCCCAACTATTAAGAACGCGGGTACTTTTTTCGGTCCACATGGCTCCAGAGGCGCCCCACATAGATTTGCATTACCTGCATGAGCATGAGCCCGAAAATTACGTTATGGATATTAATTTTCTATAAATTCATTATTTTTGTGGGGATAGGATGGAAATGTTTCGTTTTTTCTTACGAGGATCAATAATCATGTTTTCCTCATTCTGCAGATCATTATATTCAAATAATCGTAGCACAATATATATCTCTTCGAGAATAATTCGGTATTGATAAAATATGAACTTTATCATATGGGTTTGAATTGATATGATTAAGGTGACTAACCTGAAAATGAATTCTTATTCATCTTGCTAAAGCTGGCAGGAATTTGACCCTCAAAATTATTAGATGCTAAATTAACATACTTCAAGTCCTTTTGATGAAAATCAGGAATTAGACCTTCAAACTTGTTATTATCAAGCCTCAACTCCAAAAGCTTAGGTAAATTCACCATTGATGAAGGAATCTCACCTGTTAATTCATTATTATTCAAATATATTTTCTTCAACGATCCCATACCCTTAAATGTATCGTCTGTTATTTCGCCAGAGAAACGATTATTCGATAAGAATAACGATTTTAACGCACCGAGTTTTCTTATTTCAGGTAACGGACCATCGAAACTATTGTTTCTTAATCGTAATGTACGTAAAACAGGTAATTCAACTAGAGAATCGATATCTATAATACCCATTAGACCCATATTTTCGAGTTGTAAACCCCAAATGGAACCATTAGAACAAAGAACACCAACCCAATTTGCATCATCACCTTTACATGGCTTTGAAGATGCATTCCAATTATATAATGCATCATCATTAGCTAATGAATCTCTGAATTTGAATAGAGTTTCGGTATCGGATGCATTAGAGAATGTTATTATACATAAAATGAGGATGAGAATAGTTAATAATATTTCCCCTGGTGGGTCGTTACCGGCCATTATTAAGATTAATGACCGACTGAACGACCACCAGAGGAAGAGGAAGAAGAAGAAAAAGAAGAGAAAATGGAAGAGGTTTGGTTGGATATGGTTTTGGGGGGCATGAGGGAAAGAATAAGGGACAGAGAAAGAGAGTGGGATGAGAAAAGTGGAGAGAGAAAGAAAGGCAGGATTGATAGGGAGAAAATGTGGAGAAATGCTAAGAATAGTTAATGGAGGAAATCAAATTGAAGGTTGTGAGATTGACCAAGTCCCATTTTGGTTTTCATTTCTATTTGGGTTAGTTGTGCCCTGTCTGAGAGAGAGAGAGAGAAGCCTGGCGTGCCAACCAAATCCTTGGAAACTTGTACAAATTTTACTTGATATATGTGAATTCATGCAAACATTACATTGTTCAAGTCAGTGCAAAATAATTTATGGACCTTAATCAGCAACTAAGCTGTCATTTGTTTTTCTTTAGGTTCGAGTCTGAAATTTGAAATGATGTAACTTTAGTTGTTTTTTATAATTTTATCTCAAGATCTTGAAAAAAAAACTTCATATCAAATGCACATGATTTCAGCTTTCAAAACAAGTCTGAAATTGCAAAGGAGACTTTTTTGAAGTCTGAATTGATTGTAACATGTCGGACTCCTTGGTCTTTCAAGACGGGCCGAGTCCGCTGGCCGACTCCAGGAGCGCGCAGTTGCACGAGGCACGCCGTGAGGCACGCGCTGCCCGCCACGACCGCCGGGACAACGTCTCCTCTGGCGTATCAAAGGCCCGGGCTTGGGTCGCCCCAACAGTCTGCGTCGGTCCGCCCCCGAGCCGCCGGGACGCCGTACAAGTAAATTACACATTTTTTGTTCCAATTTCAGATTTGGCTCGGAAAAAAGAGAGAGGAGATTGATCTTTACTGAAGAGTTTTGCCCATTTTTTTTCTTTTTTTTTTTAAATTGTCAGCGTGCCTCGAACCCTTGACCTCTCTCGAGCCCTTGACTTCTAAGGTGGAATATTAAACCTCTTACCACTCCAACTAAGGGTTGTTGGCAGTTTTGTCCAATTTTTCACTTTTCGAGATGTTAAACTTTTTCCTGCTTATTTTGGAGGACGGATGAATGATCACATGAAACCAATAGTACTTGAAGACTAGACAAAATGGAAATGGTTGAGAACTCAAAATGGATGTATAAACTCATAAACAGTAAGAATCATTACCATTTTGATCAAAAACAGATTTTACATCTTCATTTTGGTAGATTTATCATAATTTCTTGTGACCTACTTAACCGTCAGCTAAAATCTCCAATAGGAGTAGTTGGGAAATGTTTAATATCTCACAGTTTCAATTGAAACCTGAATAAATAATCAATACAAAAATATTTAGTCGTTGACTTCCGACTTGAGAGCGAAGATTACATGTTCAGACTTAATTGGTTGTCTGGCCATCATTTGGATTGGATCTTTCATCCACTACTTAATCTTGAAATAGATGATTTGATCGAGAAGTGCGATCTGATATCTTCGCCTGCAATACAATTGTCACAGAGATCAAGATGTCAATCTGCTGATACTTTAAAAAAATACTGGAAACAAAGAAATCAACATATATTCCCTTGTAGTTAGGTGTAGTCTTTTGAGCTAACAGGTAAGCATGTTGAAGGAGATGTCAACATATTTTGATCCGCTGTTTGGGCGACAATAATAGTTTGTTTTCTGTTTTTGCCTTCAAAACCTCATACGTAGAGACCAATTGCTTTTGTCTTAAGAGTCATGTTTATGAGTGTAGATGCCAAATTTGTTGATTTATGATTCCAGTTACAAAAGGAAACGACAAACCATAGAGGATTACCCTATGGGATGAGAGCGTTTTCTGGGTTGAATTCCGCATATCCAACATCCACAAGGCAGAGGCCATCAGGTGGGGCCGGAGGAGCTGTGGCGCGTCTACATGTAGCTTCCATGAGCTTTAACAGAGCACCATCATCTGCACCAGCTGCAGCTTCTCTTATTGATGTTGCCACAAGCACTCGAACCATCTGACAGAAAAGCATCATGGTGGAGAGGCAGTAAACAACTAGACCAAATCATATATTTAAATATGCAAATAAGAGACATGTACAAATATTGGGGACAGATGCAGACGTCTAGAGACAATTATACAAGATATGATTTTAAGTTTTAAATGAATTTCATATATTGAATTATAGAAACAGTAATACAAGTAGATTTTCCTTCCCTCTCGTTCTTTGATTTTCTCTTGTTGACAAACCGATGTGATGAACGACGAAGAATTTGGAATCGCGATAAATTGTGAAAGAATACCTATTTATTAGAAACTTAGAACAACATTTTCTTATTTTCTTTTAACTTGTAGTTTATTTTTGGGCAAAAAGACGAAATTTGACATGTTCAATCTCTTTTAGGGATTTTACTTTTAATTGGGAAGCCATGTTCGATAATAGTAATGAGTAATGCTTACTTTGGTCTTGAACCATTTTGGTTAGAATAAGGTAATTTTTAACACGCATCAATCTTTCTTTTTGGGAAAAATATATTAATTTAAGCACGCTTAAAATTACCCTCCGCAAGAACCGATTAGCAATGAGCTCCACGCACATGACCCTTTGCCCTGTATTCTTGCCCGCATAAACCTAGTGAAGAAACAATATGTAATTAGTTATGGTCCTTGTTGGTATTTGGGGGTCTCAAGAGGCGAAGTATACACACCCCATCATACTTAAAATCTGAATGATGGCTATCAAAAGAGTTAAAATTTAGTAAAAAAGAAGACCTCGTCTGCACATGGTAATATTGCTTCTGTTGCTCGAGCATGGTATAAGAAACATTCTGTTGGTGGACCCCTGACAAAACATAATAAGTAAAATCTAGTTAGCCGTTATATAAATGTCACAGGTGATGACCCTCTACTTCTAAATCCAGCACAAGGATTAAAAAAGGCCTAGTTATATCTCTCTCTGAGTTGTTAATATAATAACTGAACAGTCCCATCATGCAAGCACAAACACAGGTAAGACACGGTTCAAGGCAGACGTAAATCAGTGACTAGTACTTAGCTTTCGCGTTTGTGACTTACTGACTTCATTGACTAAGACCAGAAATTGTTACTTGTCATAATAGTGATTTACAAATTACTTCTGCTTCAAGGATGAAAAAGTTGAAAGATCAAATAATATATGTAATAATTTTGATTGTCAGTCAAAAAAGCCTCTAAGAGAATGTGAATAGTTCCAATTACTGTAGAATAGGAATAACCGAGGAAGTTATTCTGGCTTCGCTTATATTGGGAGAATTACTTTCATCAAAGAAAGGGCAAGGCTCTGCTAGTAAATGTGGATTGTGGAATTTAAGATGCAAATATATGGAAAACATCACTCATAGCCAATAGATATCTGCAATACATATACAGGAAATTAGTACTTACGTGCTTCTAGAAGCTTTTGTGTCCCTCGCGAACATGGAGTACGATAAAGACTTCCCTTCTAGCTGATGTAAAAGTTGGTTAACCCTCTGAACGCTGAAGCCTTTTGGTTTATTTCCAGTTTCACACCCATCTTCAATATCAACTTCTGTATTTTCATCTTTCTCCTCTCTCTCAGATTCAGGCCATTCATTTCTCTGCTCTGGGTCCTGACGGATGGGGTCGGGTTTCACACCACTATCTCTTACAGTCTCACTGATTTCTCCTTCTCCATCCGTTATGGGAAAAATATAGAGATAATGCCTCCATTTGGCAGAGAAATTTGGATGAAAGTCACGCAAAACCTGTAACGAATTTTGATACCGAAACCGATTTCAACTCTTAGAGGATAACCACTAACCTTTTCATCTCAAGTGTGAAAAAAGTTAGAAACTTAAAGTGACAAAATTTGATCATAACTACTACGAGTAGTCGAGTACAAATAAATCAAGATTAATTTGTGAACAATTCGAAGAACTGAATTATTTTTTTTAGTATGATATTTCAAATAATAGCTTCTACGGGACAATATATGACCTTTGAAACGGAAATAACCCTGAGCTTTCCTGGTGAAGCACTATTAATTGCATCCTCCACATCTCTAACTTTGACATCTGTTCTCCATGTATCTGACAACAATCACAGGCGGCATCGATTAAACACCCCCAATATGTGGTAACATACTTCTAACTTTGTTTCAGTAATCCTAACATGTAAGTAAGAGAGTTCTCATAAATGTAAAACAATGTGAAGAAAATCAAACAGCCAAACAGAAATGGGCCCTGAGAACCAGATTATTAGCTTCATTCTGAACTAGAAACACAATTAAGAGTTCATTCTGAAAATATTCGTTTTTTACTAAAACATATTGAAGCAGCTAACGGAATTGCACCTTCGTAAAATTAAAACTTCAAGTAAGAGATTATAGATAATCAGCATAAGAAGCCCACAAAAGGAAAGCAAAAAACTAGCTGAGGAAGAAGTTATAACTTACAGAAAGAACAAACTTGGTTTAGAGCTGTGACTCCTTTGTCAGTGCGCCCAGCAACATTAACAGCAGCTTCCAGCGGTAATGACTTCTCTTTCAGCTTTTGAGCTTTTCTTTCATCAACAAAATTCCCAAGAGAACCTTCAACTAAGCTTAAGACCAAAGATATTGAAGAAAAAGTCAAGAGAAATAAAATAAAAAGAAATTATGACAATAGAATGGATAACCCAATCAAGTGATAAAATTAGTAGTTCAACAAAAAAAAAAGTGATAAAATTAGTTAGTTTTTTTCAGTAAATTAGAGCAGTAGAGTTTATTCTAGACCACAAAAGCAAATGAATACTATAGACATAGAGCGTCAAGGGTTAGTTAACGGAAGGTCAAAAATATTAGAAAAATGCCGTAAAAATCTTACCCTTGGACAGTATTCAGACCAGGCTGTTTTTGCCACCCATCAAAAGAATTCCCATCATAAGAAAGAACTATCTTATATGTTACCCGCGCCCACCTTCCTGACCTATCTTTAGTTTGAAGATTCGGCAAATCAGTTTGCTTCTGAGCTTCTAAACTTCCAGCAACAGATTGAATAGACGTATTACTGGAAGAAGGTCTCTACAGTTGAAACATACGAAAATCTAGTAATGCTTGTGATTCTGTGAATGAATAATGACTATATAAAATTCTAGAAGACTATGAGAAGAAGCCAATTTATATAGAGTCCTAAACCAAATACCCATACACCAAACTTGAAGCGCAAAAGATGGTAATTTGCAAAAATATGAACTTCATTGATAAACTAATAAGGCTTGTTGAAATTTAATTCACAACTAAACTATTAGAAAAGGGAAGCAACCAGCTAACACTCTAACAGTTTTCTCGGTTGTTCTACTTACGGAAAGGAATGACACCCGATAAATTTACATTGTTAAATAATTGAATTCATTCAAAATGTGAATCAACATGTAATTCAAGAGCAGTAGAGAACCACCAATCCAAGTACTATTTGATTGATATAGCTTCCATGAATATACCACGAACCCATAATGCACATGTTAGTACTTAAACATAATCCAAATACGTATTCGGAATAAATTCACAAGTATGTATGATGTTTTGATAAGCAAAAAAACATGAAATTTAATAACTTTACTTTAGGAAATGAGAATATGATAATGACCCACCTCATTTCCAAGCAAATCAGATAAGGGCAATCTACCATTTACAAGATTCAAATAGAAATCAGCTACTTTTTGCCATGGCTTGTTGTACATGAACTGATAACACTCCCTGTAAAAATTAATACATAATTCAAATTCTGATTAATGGGAGTACAAATGAGTCAGAAATACATCACTCCACCGATTCGAGTAAAAACAAGAAATAATAGCTAAAAAAGGATTAGGGTAAACATATGTATGTATATACCTAGAGTTCCATCTTGCATAATTACAGGAATCAGTGTGGTTGTAATGTAAATGTTCCTTCTTTTCTGTCTGTTTTTCCATTACTGAGCTTCGAATTCGTTCTCTTGTTGCTACTACTCTACTTCTAGAGTATGTTAGCATTCCACCACCTGTTTGTTTTCTCCGGAGACGACGACGACGACGACGTCGGATTTCCAGTCGCGCCGCTCCGCCCCCGTCGAAATAGATGACCGGGTTTCTTTTGCGAGCGTCTTAAGTCGGATCGGGTTCGCACAAAATACAGTGTCTAAAACGACTATAGTACCCTCGTTTACCAAAATCTTTTGTAGTCCTCCAACAATTGGTGTATTCATGGATAGGTCCTCAAAATTTTTCCATTTTGGGGGGAGTGGAATTGGAAAGAAAATATAAAGAAATGAAGGAGATGGCTATTCCTACGCGGTTGGGAAACGGGTGGGTATGGGCGTCCACGGGCACTTGAAGCATCGGACCGGACGGGTCCAGCACCAAACTTAAATGGCTATTAGGGTAAGCGGGTTAATCAGACGGGTAATTTTAAAATTCGTTTTGTCCATTCCCACTTTTTGCTATTAAGAAGCTCGGTAATTCGAGTACGGGTGGGCGGGTAGCGAGTAAGCCCATCACTTGAAAAACACTTTTCGTGATTCTAAAGAGACAATGTGTGACTAAAACTAGAAGGTGTTTGTGTTGTTCCTTTTTAGGAATTTAATGCCACATTGACACTTAATGAAAAATTCTATGGAATTGTGGTAATATAAACTTATCCCACTCCTTGCTTCCTTAAAGTCAAACAATATTTCATTAACCCACTAGGAATTTTTTAGGCTCATTGCAAAGCGATACATTGGGCTCGTCTAATTGCCCTTAAGCATATTTTTACCATCTCAACTAGGCCTAGCAACATGGTATTTTGGGTTTTATCACCCCAAAAAGTTGATGTAATTTGGTTGGTTATCATTGAGTGATTCTAAGTGGGTGCGAGCATGGACAGGTGTGCTGGTAGAGGTTTTAACTAGGGGTGGCAATGGGTACCCATTTACCCGAGAACCAAACCGTCCTGAGTCTTAATGGGTAGATTCTGGGTATAACTTTCAGATCCATTAAGGAAATCAGGTTTTAAATGGATATACCCGATACTCCGATAGGACCCAATTAGGAGGCGGGTCCTAATCGGGTATATCCGTCGGGAACCCGACGGGTAATGGGTACCCGAGATAATACGAAAAACTACCTTAGATTATATAGGATTCCTTTAAGTCGGAGTTTTTCCCACCAAGTTACCAATTCACCAAGCCTCCAAAAGTTAAAACCTAAAAGTTACTCAAAGTTGTGAATTTTTTCAAATCCTCTTTTCCTTGGATGAAAGCTAATTTATAAACTATAAAGGTGAGTGGATTAATATAATATAAAGGTTTTTAATTTTTCTTTCTTGATTTCCCTAATCTCTAATCTCTTATACTCATCAACTATTGTACCCGGGATATTTCCTTATTCAAGGATTTATGTCGTTTATGGTATTTCTTTTCAGTAGATTCATGCAAACTCTTCTATTTTAAGAAATGTTTGATATAATTTTGTGAATACCCAATGAGTACCTGATACCCGAGAAATTTAAAGGTTCCAGTTCTGTATCCTTCTGTTGAGGTACCGGTACCGGAACCGTAAAAAACTGAAACTGCTACAACTTACAGGTTATAGTTGTGGGTAGTTACATACCCGAACCGGGCCCGACCCGTTGACACCCCTAGTTTTAACCCATATTCGCCTATCAAAACTTAGCGGGCTAGGTGGGTTGTACCTGAGGCGGGCGCGGGCGTTCATAGTCTTCCTTGGGATCGGGTGTCTGTGGGCGGGTTCGGGCTCATGGGCATAATTTTCACCCCCACCCCCTATTTTTTTTGTTGAAATATTCACCCCCACCCCCTAGTTATTTGTATTGTATCTAAAATGAATATTGTCTAAGACTAGAGATGACAATTCAAGTGCGCTAGTTGCCAACTCCGTCTCACTCCAAAAGACGAGTTTACGGTGGACAGGAAAATAATAAAAATTAAATTAGAACTTGGACAAGAAAAAGAAAAATTATAGTGAAAATTAAATTAGAACTTCTCATCAAGCCATTAGGAGGAGGGCCAAAACAATAATACTTGGACAACCTGGTCCCTGGAGGCCAAGATGGTCGTATCTAGAGGACCAAACTGGAATTAACCCTTTCCCAATCAAGACAAGGTCACGTGGCATATTTTGGAGCCTGGTGCATCAAACTTTCTTTTACACTTGGATAAGCAAAATCCTTATCTATCTCGTCCTCAACTAGCCCTAGCGAGAGAGAGAGAGAGAGAGAGAGAGTAGTGAGAGAAAGAAGAGAGAGAGAGAGAGGGAGCAGGGAATGGCTTCACTTTCACTGCAATACCCAACTCCGACGAGAACAGCGACGATACGTGCCGGTCAATCTCACGTTCCTTTACAAAATCAACCAGCTCAAATCCTTCACAAATCCCCTCTTTGTCTTCTCTCACTAGATCTCAACAAATCCATAACTAGAAGAAGAAGAAGAAACCTTTACCTAATCAAAGCAATTGAAGATGGAAAAGACGAAACTACCCTCACCAATCCATCATCATCATCATCAATGACAACAGATAGTAATGAATCTGGTGAAAAGAAAACCCTAGAAGAAACATCTAAAGAAGGGGATAGTGATGTTGAATTAGGTGTTAAAATCAGAGAAGCAATGAAAGAAAGAGAAAGTAAGGAGAATTTTTGGGGAGGAGTTCGGGAAGAGATAGGAGAGATAGAGTGGCCAGTGTTTGGTAAAGTATTAGGGATAACAGGAGTAGTATTGGGAGTAATAGCTGGTTCAAGTGTGGTTTTGCTTACTGTTAATGCTGTTTTAGCTGAAGTTTCTGATAAGGTTTTTGCTGGTAGAGGTCTTCAGGATTTCTTTGGTTGATCTCTTCTTATTATCAAATTTTTCTTGTAATTTTCTTTTGTTTTTCTTTGGCTGAGCCTTTAAATCATCATATTAAACAATATTGATCATATTAAAGAAATTATTTTGTTATTCTTGAGGGATGTAATGGGAATAAGCTTCCACGTATTTGAATTAGCACTTTGACTCTAGTCATTCCTCTGAGTTATAGGGCTTTGGAGCATTAAAAAAAAAAAAAAGTGATCCGATATGTGACTTTGGTCCATGAGATTTAACATAAGAATAATTTTGTTTCGAGTCAAAATATTGACTTGTTTGTTTTTTTGCTCTATAAATCTTCATTTATTACCTTACCTCTAACACTCTTACCACTTTCAATCACCAACACAACCACTACTTCTGGCTACTAATACGACCACTATCAGCACCGCCAGTTCTACCCACTAGCACAAGCACCACTTTTGCCCACTAGCACAAGCATCACTTCCGATTACGTACCACCACCACCACTTCTGTCTCCCTTTGCCTTTTCTCTCTCACACACCATCTCTCTATTCTTCCCTTCCTATCTCCATGTTCGAGCAGAGGAGAGCCTTCGCCGTGACCGATCTATATTGGGGACTCCCTCAAACTAGGGTGTAACATAGTTTGAGTGACTATCCCTGAACCAAGGCGCAATCTGGTTTAGGGGTAAATTCTCAAAGCAAACTTGATTATAGGAAAATTCCCCAAACTGGGGTAAACTCATTTGATATGGGCTTCTCTATTCTCAAGGCAAACTTGATTATAGAAAAATTCTCCAAACGGGGGTAAACTCATTTGATATGGGCTTCTCTAAACTAGACTAACTCTTCCCACAAATGATGGTGAAGGGATTCATTCGTTGGGAGAGAAAGAAATAGAGAGAAGAAAGGGAGGATGGAATGAGAGAGAAATGGTGGAGGTGGTTGGAAATAATAAATACCCACTAATTGTCTTATAATGTATAAGGATATCGAAATGCCTGCGAAAATCCAAAACGATACTTTTTCATATATTAGTAAAAACCTATTATTTTATATGATAAGATGATAATAATATTAAAATATCAACTAATTGTCTGTCAATGTCAAAGGATATCGAAATATTTTCTAAAGTCCAAGAATGTAGTTTTTCACATATTAGTAAGGACCTGCTATTTCATATGATAAGATAAGATAATGATAATAAAATATCCACTCACATTTTGTCTATGGATCGAGTGTCTTGAAACATGTCTCAATGTTTTGAAATGTCTACGTAAACATTTTCTATATGGACTAAATATTTTGGAATATCTTAAAATGTGAAATATTTTGATATCTAAAAGCTTGTCTTAAGTGCTTATCGGAAATTTTATGCGTTCGGTTCGAAAAACAACTTATTTTGAACAAGAAAAAATTGCAACTTATTTTGAACAAGAAAAACTAATTTTTTTTTTCGAAAAGCAGAAGCCACAATTTTTGAAGTTTTATATAAATATATTCATCTTTTTTATCACCACTTCACCATCTACGTCACTTTCGCTCCACCACTCCACCACCTCTACCGCCACTCCACCACACCACCACTTCTTGCCTTGATTTATGGATGAACTCTGTTATTGAACACATATGGTTCTATTCTTGTTCCCGTTCCTATACTGTGTTCGGGTTGTGGACATTTAAAATGGGAACCAGGAGTTTGTGTTTGGACGTGGGGTCCACGGACTGGTAATCTTGGACAGTTGGACATAGCAAATGGGACCCATTTATCTAGTGAAAACCGATCAGAACCGTTGGAAACTCTCATCCTCTACGATAAATGAAAAAGAGTAGATATTTTAAGATAATACGATTATCAAAACTGGGACCCACAATCTCCTCTCTTTTCCAGATTTCGAAAACAAGAAATAAAGCGCGAAAATTCAAGTCCAAGCAAGAGTCTAGAGAGAGAAAGTGAGATTTATTGATTTATAGGTTTTGGTGTCTTCGTTCATTAAATACGTTTTTGTTTCAAGTTTTTGAACCGTCCAAAACACGAAACTTGAAGATTTGAACTTTCCATCTTTTGCTGGTAAGATATTTTTTAGGGTCTGAGTT
>BEHA01005735.1:1204815-1217683 GCA_002897215.1 Eschscholzia californica subsp. californica | reverse complement strand
GTCTATCTATGTTGCAGTCGAAGGTTCTTGGACTTGAAGATGCAGTAGAGAAAATAGCCCACGACATTGTTCAAAAGAGCAATTATTCTAACACGACAGCCTCCAAAATTGTGAAAAACAATCATAGTGTCTCTTCTCCTAGACTCTCTACCCACACACCCAGAACATCTGTGGATATGAGCAGTAGACGACCATCACGTTTGGCGAAAAAAAGTACGGATGTTTGGGAGGAAGCTGCATTTTCTGAGTGCAGATCAAGTACTTCTGAGAAGCAAAGTATTGAGATGAGGAGAGATCACTCACTGAACTTTACAGGTAATCCTGCAAGTAAGTGCATAAAACCAAGCTTTGCCCGTGAACCTAAAAATGCAAGTTTTCATCCAAGAAAAGGTGAAGACAACGTGTATGCTTCTGTTAATATTACTAATGCCAGAGAAAGCAGTTTGAGCAGTAAGAATGATTTGTGGAAATGCGTAAAGGGTTATCTTTGCCGAGGTGATTTAGACTCTGCGTTTGTGGAGGTTCTCCATTCCGGCGATGACCTCACTTTTATCGAACTTCTCGATAGAACTGGACCTGTTTTGGAAAGGTTGTCACATGACACAGTCAGTGAAATTCTGAGCACTTTGGCTTCTCACTTTCTGGATCAGAGATTCCTGGGCTCCATTTTTCCTTGGTTACAGCAGGCAAGCTATTACTCTACTATCCTTTTATTGGCATGACAGAAAATTATACTTATCTTTAGAGACTTTCCCATCTTAGTTATCCACATTCAGATGAATGGGTATTTGATCGACTAATCACTCTATCTCTAACCATGATTTTTTATTTCACTACAGGGCACATACAGTGAATGAGATTAGCTTTTAGATTATGATAATTTGTATTCTCATATACCAGCCTTTGTTTGTTAGGTGGTGGACATAAGCACTACCTATGGACCAGATTACCTTGTCGTGCCCGTGAAAGCAAAGAGAGAATTCTTGTCGGCTATACAGGAAGCAGCAACCATGGATTTTCCTAACCCAGCAGATAGGAGATCTGTCACACAACTTGCTTTGAAATTACGAAACATCTGGGGTATGTTACTCTACATGCTCATGCTTGAACCTTTATGTCTTACAATTCAATGAACCTTTAAATCTCGGATGCTCAATTTAACAACTTCCGTACGACTTCTATGAGTATTAGATACTGATCTTGATACTAACTGCATTATTTTGATCTTGATCCATAATCACTATCACGTTTCAGATTTGAGAAAAGGAAAATAAAATAAAACAAACCCTGTTGAATCATGATCCATATATCACTACCCATCCACTTTCCTTCTCACCCCTTTCTGACATTAATATCTGTAAACAATATTTAATTTGTTATTTTGAAATCTCATTTCCACAATCTGAACAACAGTAACTAAAAATCATGTATTTATAATATTTTACGTTTTCTAAGAGAATTCTTGCTTCTGTTTTTATGCATTTTTTCTAAAAATATTCTTGCTTGTTTTGCAGGAAAATGCTCTTGATAAATGGACTAACCAAAATATACGCACTCAGAGGTGGTAGTAGTGGATCTAGTTTTGCTGGCTAATGAAGTAAAGCAGAAAGTTTCTTTTATTTTTCCTTAACTAACGTACTAATGTTTGTCGAACTTCTTTGTTTGTAAACTGAACCATCCCGGTGAAATGAAGGATTTCAAGACTTGTTGTATAAGATTTTCCTTATCGATCTTGTTATTACAAGGTTTTGTTGTACTCGAAGATGCTAAGAATTAACCATGGTCGTATTCCCACTGTTAAATTGTTGTCAAATCTGTATGTCGATGTGGAAAGCATTGACCCCTTTCATAATAAATAAATAACACAGAACTTCAAAGTTCTTAAAAAAAGGTCCAAACCAAAAATGCCAAACTTCAAAGTTCTTAAAAACTTTAAAGATCAGACAAGATGTTTGATGAAATTTTTTTCCATAATGTTTAGAAAGTTAGTCTGTGCTTTCGATGAACACTTGAACTGGGTGATAATTACACAAGATATTGGCAAGTTGAGAACAAAAAGGGTGGTTCTTTAGAAGAAGACACTAATGGAATGGATGCATCATATAGATAGATAGATATTCTGACTCAAATATACCAATGTCACCGATGTAGAGAGAGAAAGAGAACTACAAGTACAACAAAAACAATTCCATCCTTAGATGGTTTTTGTCACTTCTCTCGACTCGAAGTGAATTCTTCACATGTGATCTGGAGAAGGACTATACAAAGTAAACCCAGCCGGAGGCTCACTCTTGCTCCTGCTCCTCTCTGGTTTGGGTGGGTCCTTTCGATGTACCCCAGCTTCCCTATCAGAACTTCTCCTTGGACCTTTCTTTCTTGGTACTCTATCTTCACTTCTCCTTGGGCTTTTCCCACTAGATGCTGCATTATGAATTTCAGGGCTCTTTGGAACCTCGTAAAGGGTTACAGCACCGCCGCCTCCTCTCTGTGCTAATATATTTTCTGCATTATCATGTGGTGATTGGAAAGTTTCGAGCAACTCAACTACTTGGCTCATGGCGGGTCTCCCTTTAGGGTTTTGGCTAAGGCATTGGTACGCCAAATTAGCTACCTTCTGAGCAATTCTTGGAGAATACTGACCTTCCATTCTTGGGTCTAGGATCCTTACTAACTTCTTGTTATGGATCAATAGAGGTCGGGCCCATTCAACCAGATTGTGTTCTCGGCTTGGCCTGTTCTTGTCCATTGCTCTTCTTCCTATAAGTAGTTCAAGAAGTACCACTCCATAACCATAGACGTCACTTCGAGCCGTCAAATGACCTGGCCAGAAAAACAATATATAAGAGGCCTGTTATAGCAAGTTAAGTTTTCTCCACCCATGGATGGGTCTAGAAGTCCCCACTAATAGTATGGACTTGCTTTAAGCTCAATGGTTGGTAGGATGATGAAGTTGATTGCGGAAGTCCTGACAAATATATATGGTCTAGCAGACCCAGAGGCTTGGGCTTATGTTGTTGAGCAAGATGATTTACGGATTTAACTCAACCAGCCCATTCACAAGGACCTTACTGCCCTTTCCTGAATTTATTCCACTCTTCCATTGTGAGTTTAAAACCCCATTTACCACCCTACTTCCCTAGATATTTAGGATTCTGATGGTACAATTGAATGATCTGAAGTGAACTCATAGTAGACTCACCGGTCATTACATACTCTGGAGCTGCATACCCATAAGTTCCCACTACTCGGGTTGAAACATGAGTTTGGTCTCCCATTGGTCCGTCCTTCGCAAGCCCAAAGTCTGAAAGTTTAGCATTATAATCCTGCACAATGCAATCAGAGTGATAGCATTATAATAAGAGGTGAATAATTTCCACAAAAATATGTTACTGGTTTCTTATCAACCATGAATATCTCTCCTACAAATGAATGTAAAAATTTGAATCCTTAGAGAAGAATGCGGAAGGTTAGGACCACAGCTTCAAATATATACAGACCTCATCCAACAAGATATTTGATGTCTTGAAGTCTCGATAAATGACAGATGTTTCTGCTCCATGAAGAAAAGCGAGCCCTTTTGCTGCATCCAGAGCAATCTTCATTCTAATAGACCAAGGCATTGTAATGCATACCTCTGCAAGAACGTTTTAAAAAAATAAATTACCCGAGCGAACATTAATGTTTAATTGAGTCGTCTGTTGTCTTCCAGCATTATTTCTACACCTTCTTAAGTTGACTCTTCAGTTGCACTAAAACATTCCCCGCTTTTAGAACATCAAAGCAAATTAATCGAACCAAGTTGCTGGATCGACAAACCAAAGATTTGGGCTCTTGCAAGAAGCCGAGATTAAATTTTGTCGGGTAAGGAGTATATCATTTACGTTTTTTATAGGATGATCTTTATTTTGTGGTTTTATTGTTTGGAAGAATAAGAGCAAACCACATAAATCGAGAACATGAATTTGGTCACTTACTACGGAAAAGGTGTTTTTCCAAGCTCCCACATGCCATAAATTCATAAACCAGCAACCTGTGATCATCCTCACAACAGTAGCCAATGAGTTTTACAAGATTCGGGTGACTGAGTTGCCCAAGATAGTTGACCTCTGCCTGAGCGAAAACCAAAAGTATAGCGAGTGTTAAAAATCAACAGATAACTTTTACAATCTTACTTGATGTTCTACTAAATTCAACCCGAGAATCCCCTAATTGGTGTGTATTTTGTTTGAATGGTTCGACATATTTGCCAAAAGAAGACTGATAATCATTATTTTCAAATTTTTGCAATAGTTTCAGGGTTCTGCCCAGTAAAAAGACACATCTAGTGTTCTCTTATGTGAAAATAGTCCCACATAGGAGGATGGGTATCTAGCAACCAAGCATATAATGTCTAGGTCAGTAGGTCCTCTCCACTCATTGCCATTTGGTTTTGAGTTGGATGACCACAAAATTAACATGGTATCAGAGATAGGCCCACACGTGATAGGTTTAAAAGCCACACGTGCACCACGTCACCCAAAAAGAAAGAAAAACACGTGTTAGGCTGAAATAAGCCATACGTGAGGGGGCGTGTGAGAATAGTCTCACATAGGAGAATGGGTATCTAGCAACCAAGCATATAATGTCTAGGTCCTCTCCACTCATTACCAATTGGTTTTGAGTTGGATGGCACAGACTTAACATCTTCTATTGAAGTGCATTTTCTTTTTTCAGATCCACTCCATATCCATAGTTTACAAAAGCAATGAATTGATTGAAGATCCCGAATTAAATACCGCTTCAAATTATACACTAGAAATCTATTTTTTTTTTCAGTGTTATCTCTAGCAAATGTAACTATAATAAAATTAGGGAAGAAAACAACAAGGTGAGACACTTACCAGCCACTCTTTGTCTCCTTGGAACCCCTCTCTATTAAGCTCTTTGATTGCAACTGCAGTAGTCTTCAATCCATGCCTAACGTTCTCGTCAATAACTCCTCTATAGACAACCCCAAACCCGCCCTCACCAAGTATTTGATCTTGCCTGAAATTCTTAGTGGCAATTCTCATCTCATCATATGTAAAGCTGTAGATATTATGATATCCTGGGTTCTTCCGAAGATCTTTCACATTCTTTGGAGGTGGTGGAATTGTAACAGCGGTTCTGATACTAGAAACCACTGGTTGGGCTGGTGGTAATGTTGTCTCTTTATTTGGTTTAGCCGGTGACGTAGCTTCAACTTGACGTATCTCAACTGAAATTTTATACATGAAAAATGTCTCTTAATATGAGATTGATAGTGATGGAAAATGCAACCATATTGACCTTATCTAGAACGCAAAATGTGATCGACAAGCAGGTATTCAAGTTGCTACTTTTACTTTATCTTACCGAACGATTCGAAGATATATTCAACCGAAATATGATGTGTTCGCTTTTACTATTACTCAAATATTGACATCATGACATGAACATCTGAAGTTGAAAAATCAAAATCCTATATGGCCTATGGGTATGCCCCAAAAATCTTTAAATTGCTTTTCTCATCTTCTTTCTACACATAAACTATAATTGTTAATACCCCAAACAAAATCATTAATTGCCAATGACCCATTCATTATCTAACTTATCTCAACTATTGGGTAATAAAGAAACAAAATGTGGATAAAATTGCTAATAAATTTGGAAGTCAACTAATCTTTGAACTCTAAATGCACCTTAATCCATCACCCAAAAGATAAAAACTAGAAATACCCACAACTATGAAGTCAAATTTGAATCTATCTTTGTTTGTAATATTGCAAAAAAGGATCATAATATAGACAATTTAAAAAACTAAATATTTGGGAAGCACAGAAGAAAGGAATGGAAAGAAAAAAAAACAATACCTGGTTTCTTGTCAAGATGAGGACCAGGACTTAAGCAGTTCCCCATCAATTTAAGATTTCTAAACATTTTTTAACTTCTCATTCATCGATCTTGCAGGGCTTTGAATATCTGAATCAGATTTTACTTTCCCTTTTCTTGATTTCCAGAACTCAAATTTGAGAATACAATAGAAATGAGACTAAGATCTGAAGTGGGTATTAGCCAATCTTCAATGTGAAACCAGGAAATTCTTTGTTTCGCCGGAATCCGATTGGTTTTACCCAAAAAACCGGATTTCGACGAACAGAAATGATGAGCTGTCTTCAGAAAATGATATAACAAGAAAGAGGGAAGAAGAAATAAATGGTTTAGAAATTAGATGAAGAAGAGTTATTTGGTAAAATTTCAGAAAATTTTTAGTTGGTTGGAAATTTCTCCGATTAGAATTTTAAAGCCGAGTTTAGCTGCTGGAAAATGACAAATCGTGGCACTATTACACCTCCATTTTTTTTTGAAATCCCGTACCCACTTGGAAGGAAAATGTTAAGTCACACTTAAGTTTCAAAGTGTGCGAATTGCACATATGTATCAGAACGAAAATATTCTTTTTAACATTTCAATTTCCAACTCAATTATCTTCTTTCTTCACCATCAATCAATGTCTCCGCCTACAACTACAACCACTTTACTTTCACTAAGAACCACCACCATTATTTTTGTCTTCTCCCACGACCACCACAACCATCATCACCACCATCTTCATCCCCATCACACCTTGTAGGAGAAGACGAAGTTGATGGTGGTGGTTCTTTGCGAAGGCGAAGTGGTTGTAGTTGTAGTCGGATAAGGTGATTAATGGTGAAGAAAAAAAGGTGGTATTGAGTTAATAATTGAAATGTAAATAAGGGGATTTTGTCCAATCTCTTTGTACAATTCACACACTTCAAACTCAATTGTGACTTCACGTTTTCCGTCTAAGTGGGGATGGATGTATGTCATTTTTGTTCTAGAAAAATGCAAGTGTAATCCAAATATTAATATAAAAGTGGAAGTCAACGTTAAAATCTCCCTATTGAAATCTTTTCGGAAGTGACATGTTATCTTTATATAGTATTCAGAACTTCCCCAACACTACTATTTTATTTTAATTTTCATATACAAAACAAATTGTGTTTGTAGATTCTATTTGTTTATTTCTTTGTCAAGTTCAAATTTCAGATTTTTGTAATCTTTTCAAATTAACTTCTAGAAACAATTTAGTAAACAAATTCGGAGAAAACGATGGATTGTCGTTATTTTTTGTAGCGTTCATAACGATTCTTGTTGGAAGATACCACATGTATATAGTTTTTTATGAAAGAATTATGTATTTAAAGTTAAAATAAATCTAATAATGGGCCTTGGATAGAAAATTTCATGAGTTCCCCAATTTCCTGCCACGACCCTGTTCAGTTGTCCATCTATCTCTTATATAAAAAAAAAATTTCTCAAATCACCCATTTAAAATCCTATTATTTGACTGTTAACAACTCCTACACACATGATGTATTAGATTTATGGGTTTTGACATAATCAAACTAATCAAATAAACAAAAGAATAGTCGTGACAATTGAAAAAGAAATCATACCTTGAGGGGATGACAGTCAACACTTTATATGTTCAAAAAAGAAATCAACCAAAACTAATCAAATTTAATGTTTTATTTCTAAGCTTTTGTATCCACACAAAAAGAACTTTTCCCTGTCATTGAATTCATGATAAAGTTGATAAAAAATAAAATAAAAATAGTCTCGATAATTAGAAAAGAAGCCTTATCTTTACCCATTGCATTTAAAGATCAATCTAATTGGTGTGAGATTTTTGTTAGCCTAGTTTGATTTGAGTCTTCACGTTCTCTGGTTTATGTATTAAAAATCGATTTTTTAGTCGAAATAGGATATCTGTCCATATTTCGAGTTATCACTCTATCTATTTTGACATGTGGTTTCTAATCGTACTCAAACCATAATATCCCTTTCTCTAATTATTAGAGAAATCGACAATAGCGTTGTCTAACAGTAAATGTTCATCCGGATAGAAGCGTGATAGAGGTCGAAACATGCAATAATATATAATCTTTCCTTAAAACATGTTACACCCCTGTAACAGTACCAACAGTTGGGAGTGTGTCCCCCAGAATCAACAACTTCCTTTCCAAGCTTGTGATAGTACTTCAAAATTTTAAAAGCGAGCCAACCTTCGTAAGCATTATGAAGTCTTTGACTTGACCTTCTAAACTCCTGACTTGATTTCTTGATAACTCCTAACTTCTGACTTGATTTTTGAGATAACTTCTGATTTTTGTTTTGTTTTTCCGGCACAGTCGGATGCTCCATACTCTAAGTTCTAGATTCAATCGAATGCTCTAAACTCCAAATTCCAGATTCAATTGAATGCTCTTGATTTTAGATTCTAGATGTATACTACAAAACTCTTAATTATAGGTTCCTAGGTATACTGGAAAACACTCAATTCTGTATTCTAGACTTACTAGAATGTTTTTAGATTCCATGCTCTTGATTCCATCTTTTGATTTTTGAGATAACTTCTGATTTTTGTTTTGTTTTTCCGGCACAGTCGGATGCTCCATACTCTAAGTTCTAGATTCAATCGAATGCTCTAAACTTCAAATTCCAGATTCAATTGAATGCTCTTGATTTTAGATTCTAGATGTATACTACAAAACGCTCAATTATAGGTTCCTAGGTATACTGGAAAACACTCAATTCTGTATTCTAGACTTACTAGAATGTTTTTAGATTCCATGCTCTTGATTCCATCTTCTGGTTTAAGACTTATATTCCAGACAAACATGAAAATCTTAATTTACTCAAAAGAACATAAAAGATTTGAAATACTTCACAGATGCTATTCTAGACACGCTATAATGCTAATGGCTTTCTCCTTTGAGTTATATTCTTGACACACAAGAATATAAAGCTCTTGTCGTCTGATGAGTCATGAAAATGTCTCATTTGAATCTCTTAATTTGGGTTAGTTAGTCTATTTCGAACAGCTACTTTGATGAATTGTGTGTTTCTCTTTCCAAGTGTCTTTTATGGAGTTCAGTGCGAAGAATGAATAAAATTGAGAGAAAGACGTGTTAGGGGTATTTTGGTTATTTCTTGACTATGGTAATTTTGATCAACATTAGTGCTCGAATGAAAACTGCAGTTCAAGACGAACTCGTGGGCGAAAACGGGAGTCAAATCGGGGTTCGGGTGAGCAAACTAGACCAGGTCAAAATGTGGGTCAAAGGCAGTTGACTAGTGAAGCAAAGAGAGACGCGTGGCGCAAATCCCGAACTATGACATGAGATTTTCTGTACACTCCCGGGATGGATAAGGAGCTGAGATCCAATACATCAGGAATCAGGTTGCTACGATGGTCCCAGACTATCTATCCCTTAATCTCCGCGCACCACTTAAACTGACGGCCGGCGTGCAACCTGTGCGATCCAATGGCTTTACTGTGAGCGTTGTACCTCCTTATGCTGCGCTCGATGCACTGAATCGTCCCTTCGAAACCTCCAACTATCTCCACGCGATTGGCAGCCATATTTGAGGAAATCTTGTTTCCTTTTCTCTTTCTCTCTCTTTGTGGAAATTGAAACAGTAAATAGAGAGAGAGAGAGAGAGAGGGTGAACCGAGAGATGGAAAGAATGGAGATATTTTGGATAGTGATCGAAGATAGATTGCTGGAAAAAGAAAGCTAGAGAGCTAGAAACCGAAATTTTAAAGAGAAAGAGATGAAACCAAAAGCAGCTCGGTTTTGGGAGATATTATTCAAATCAGAATTCAGTTTCTCTATACAAATAGAACAGAGAGCATGAAGAACATGAAGGAAATCTTAATAGAGTGAAGAGATTCTTTCAACATAAATTGGAAAGTAAAAAGCGGATCACCATGATCTTCTCAGAAGAAATAAAAGACAAAGATGGAAAGATATTATAGAGGATATTTAGAGATCAAAGTTTAGAGAGAGAAAGAATCATGGATAACTGGAAAATTCTTATTCTTTATCTTATTACTGAAAACAGAGAGAGAGAATCGGCCATAGGTGTATAAAAAGGAATAGAGCTTCATCAAGAGGGACATCTCATCTTTGGGGGATTTAACAAAAACAGGGAGGTTTAGAGAGAAAAGAATATCTTTGTTCTTCTTCCTCTCTGTGCTTCAAGTATATACTTTAGAGAGAGAGAGAGAGAGAGAGGAAAACAGAGTAGAGAGATAGAGCTTAAACAAAATACTTTCATTTTCTTATTTTCTGAATTTCCAGAGAGTGATTGTAAAGAGAGAAAGAGTTGATTCACTGAATTTACAGAGATCAATATAAGAGATAATTCATCATAATTTGTTATTTTCTTCATCTCCTTCTTTTCTTTGTGAGAGAGAAAAGAGAGTAAAGAGAGTGAAATCAGAGAGGAGGTGTACTGTTGATATTTCTTTGTGAGAGAGAAACTCATCATCAAAAATCCATCTCAATCATCATCGAGGAACAATAGCCATTCATTCAGTGATCTTCTCTACTCTTACATCTGTTTTTCAAAATGAGAAAATCTTTTATGATTATGAAAAGTATGAGTAACTAAATCCTCACCTAGAGTGAAGATGAAGCTTAAAGCATGAGTAAATAGTTTATTTCTGTTACCTTCATGATTCTCATTTAAATGTGTTAATGCTTAACTAGGCTTTAGTTGATTCTATCAAATGATAATAATAACTTCATCGTTTATGCTTATAGCTTGATATGTCATGCTTAGGAATAAATTCCTTTGATGATTTATGCTTGACATTTGATAGGCGATAGTTGGGATATGATCATTTAAGATTTAAATTTAGCATAGTTCATTTCGGGTATATTTGTTTAAAAGGTTTGATTTTCCGATATTTAGATAATGTTGATTTTCTAAACATCGGAAAATCAAACCTTTTAAATAAATATTGGACCAACTTTCTGCAAAGGTCGTCGCCCGTCTCGAACGGGAGGTAACTTTCTCTAATCCCCCACGAATCCCCTGTTAGTGGGTACTTTCAGTAATAAGATAAATAATAAGAATTTTCCAGCTATCCATGATTCTTTCTCTCTCTAAACTTTGATCTCTAAATATCCTCTATAATATCTTTCCATCTTTGTCTTTTATTTCTTCTGAGAAGATCATGGTGATCCTCTTTTTACTTTCCAATTTATGTTGAAAGAATCTCTTCACTCTATTAAGATTTCCTTCATGTTCTTCATGCTCTCTATTCTATTTGTAGAGAGAAACTGAATTCTGATTTGAATAATATCTCCCAAAACTGAGCGCGCTGCTCTTGGTCTCATCTCTCTCTCTTCAAAATTTTGGTTTCTAGCTCTCTATCTTTCTTTTTCCAGCAATCTATCTTCGATCACTATCCAAAATATCTCCATTCTTTCCATCTCTTGGTTCACCCTCTCTCTCTCTCTATTTACTGTTTCAATTTCCACAAAGAGAGAGAAAGAGAAAAGGAAACAAAATGGAAAATGATTTCTAGCCCATCTTCTTCACTCCCCACCCTACCATCTTGGTGAGCTGTAAAGTAAATGAAAAAAGCATCCGTTAGTTACCACTTAAACCCCGTTAACTCCAACCGTGAATCCTCACCGTCCCTTAATGTAGACTAAATCTGACCGTTCGTCCAGATTGGTCTAAATAACTCTAGACTCATTTCATTCCTTAGTAAGCAAACAAATAACCAGACAACTCCTAACCAGCAGCCGTGAAAGTCTCTCACTCCAAACTAAAACGAAGAAGAAACTCAACCATGATAGTCTCTGAATCTTCACAAACAAGGAACTCAACCATGAAAGAAACTCTCATGCTCGAATAAATCCTATGCTCAGATTTTCTTAATCATCTTAAATACTCAGAATCTCAGATCATCCTCAATCGATTGCTACATCATCAAGACCTGTAAGTTCATCTCTCTCTCTCTCCCTCTTTAAAATTTCAAACTTTATCCTTTAAATGTCTGAAAAATGACACGATGTATATCTCAAACGAGTTAAATAGGAGAAATTTGTTCGACCTAGGGTTTTGATTTAATCTTTCAGTGTATCACAAAATATGTCAAATTAGATGCGATTTTGTAAGTTGGGTTAAATGGGAGAAATGTGTTCGACCTAGGGTTCTGATTTAATCTTTCAGTGTATCACAAAATATGTCAAATTAGATGCGATTTTGCAAGTTGGGTTAAATGGGAGAAATTTGTTCGACCTAGGGTTTTGATTTAATCTTTCAGTGTATCAAAAATATGTCAAATTAGAGACGATTTTGTAAGTTGGGTTGAATGGGAGAAATTTGTTCCACCTACGATTTTGATTTAATCTTTCAGTGTATAGAAAATTATGACAAATTAGAGGCAATTTTGTAAGTTGGGTTAAATGGGAAAAAGTGAATCTCTTGAATTCCAGCCCGTGTTCGGATAAAAAAACATAAGAGATAGTGAGGTCGGGGCTGGTTGCCATTAGAACAATAGTATCTTGGTCTATTCCTGTTGCTAAAACCTGAATACACAAATTCAATCACAGTATCTTGGAGTTTCAACACTAAAAAAAAAAGCAGTATCTTGGTCGACTGAAAGCGTGTTCAATAGTATCTTATATCTCTATGTTTTCTTTGATAATGTGTCATGGTTATTGATCTTTCTTCCGTTAACAAGTCTTTGATGTGGATTTAATAGTATCTTACTTATATCTCTAGTTTAGATCATGAATAGGAGAATATCAAATATACCTTGTTCTTGTGGTGGTGGCGACATGGAAATAAAAGTATCCGCATCAAGTGCAAATCCGTCAAGAAAGTATTATAAGTGCCCTTTAGGTCGTGATCACCCGAAAGCTTTCATGTGGGCCGAACCTCCGAGATACGAGAATTCTCAATCTTCAATTCCGGCCAATTCCACACCACTTAAAGATGAAGTCGTAACATCTCAACCAAAGATGGGAGAAAAAGTTGA
>BEHA01005735.1:1113430-1200853 GCA_002897215.1 Eschscholzia californica subsp. californica | reverse complement strand
CTTCTAACCGGAGATAATTTAACCTGTCTAATATTTTCGGGAAAGAAAACTGTCTCCCTAAATAATGTCCGGTTGATGTAACTGGATTACCATTTTCAGTTGAATTTGAAACCCAGTTACCTACATACTCATTTCCATTAGGACTGGGTACATCCTTGAGTTCAAACAAACTGCTAGAGTCATCATCCAATGGATGAACTTCTTCCTCCTCCTCACTATCTGTTTCAAACATTTCTTCATCTTCAATGTCTGGGATATCATCCAAAGGCCTGAACTTTGATGGAGAAGGAGGATCACTATAGCATTTAAGCTTCGCCTTCTCAGGCCTAAATGTATTTAGTGTATCACGAATTACAGATTCCCATTTCTGAACTGGTCGATTATCCTCTGCACCAAAGATGTTACCAGCATTTAATGGAACAATTTCTTGAAGGCTGCAAGAATTTTCAGAAAAAAAATCCTTAGAACTTCGTCAGATACAAATTCACAGGTTCATATAATAAATGGGTTGCTTATCTGTAAGAAATTAGGAACGGACACTTTCAATATCAAAACTAAACCCTGTTTTAAGTCGAACCAAATTCTTTAAGTGCTCAGGGATTAGAAATTACCCAAGCACGTATACATCAGCAGGATCATCTACATCTAGCCACTCCTTGATTTCTAGGTCATCAGTTGGCAGTTTTCCTCCAACATTCCACGTTCCAACACAAATCCTAGGAACACCAACACGACAGATTAGTGAAGGCTACTGATAAAACATAGATTACCTACAAATGTTTTCTATACTGGTTTGGTAGTTGACGTTTTTACATCCAGTAAGCATTCCAACATGACTACGTAGTTAGTAGTTTCATAAATGATTGTAGAACCAAAGAAGGAGCATGCCTGAGATCTTTGTTGTTTATATATTGCGCGCGGGTGGTCTCTGAGTTCCGTCTTCTCCTCCTAGGACGACTCTCAGATGAAGTCCCTACAAGAAAGTCATTTAATCATTAAGACGATGTAGCATAGAGGAAACTCAACAATGGGATGTCAGGATGAGATTGCACAGAATTCAATGATATAGATGTATTAGGAAGAAAAACCCATTTTAAGATAAAATAGAAAACAACAACTACTTCAGACCTCTGATCAATTCCAGCATAACAAACAGCAAAAGTGACGCATTGTTAAGATTGTATGGGTTCCACTTACACTTGAAAAATAGAAAGAAATCCCAGCAAAAATCAAATTTAGTCTTCCCGAGAAAAGGATTCTTTTACAATCAACTTAATCGAGCAGTGTTTTATGCATTAAAAGCAGAGAAAAACCAACCTCAAAGCCATAATAATAGCAAGAAATCGTTATATTTCAGACTCGTAAATGCAGTAGCTCACTTAAATGCTTATGCAATTTAAGGCTTAAGTGAAGGTCTTGTGATCAAATTGGAGATCCATAATTACGATTACCATGTTCGCAAACCAAAATCTATTAAAATGGATAAGAAAAATGTGAGTGCATTGGAGAATAAAAAATCTCACAGTTACAGACATTACCTTTAGATTCAATATGATCTTCATGCTCCTTGTTCCCAAACCTTGATTCTTGTCCCCAGGCGCCAACATCTGTTAATAAAACAGAAGAACAAAAAAGAACACCAAAACAATTAGATAACGTGTTTGCCTACTGAATATGATACAAAACGTTAAAGGGGTCGTGCAAATCGGCATTATGAATTATGGATCTGAAAATATAAATTTAAAGAGAAATATCAAACTGAATCTTCTGATTTCAAAAGCACAGGTAACTTTTATGGATATTTGGGTATTCACTAGAAACTCTTTTTCATCTACAAAACAAACCCCAGAAAGAATTTCAGAGTATCCTAAGAAATTACTAAAATAACTTCAAATGGGAACAATGACTTCAATAAATGATTCAAAGTTATATCTTCTGATTAACTAAAAAAAGGAATTCAAATATGAATATTCATAAAGTTTCTTTTCTTTCTCTTCAAAAATTCATAGAAGCATCAATTATGAGTCTTCCAAACACAAAAAACAAAGGATATTCCTTAAATGCTGATCTTTTTTCTAAATAAAAATTGTACAACTCCAAAAAGGGGCTATTGATAGAACAAATAAACTAGAAATAGAAAAAACCTAGGTTTGCATTCAAATTATAGAATTGAATCTTCTAAAAAAAACAAACAAACCAAAGGAAAATTGGGGTTTTCAAATTTTTTTTTTTTGAAGTACCTTCAGTATCGGTGTCATAATCGGTTTCACCATCATCAGTATCAGCACTAAAATCAGATTCAATAGGGTTGATATTGAGCAATTTCCTTAGAACAATCTTTGGCCAGATAAGCTGTAGGCATGAGCAACCGAAACAATAGATTTCAACCCAATTCCTCTGCAAATTTTAGTCCAGTAGTATCAAAGAGGACAAAATCGATACTAACAATAATAATAATCCAAATTAAAAGAAAAAGAAAACCTAGATCGAATAACAAAGTACTTCTCGTTGTTTTCTTGAGAGACTTGGCTTCATCTGTATTAAAATCAAGTGAGAGAAAGAGGGGAGTGAAATTGATAGAAGAGAAACCAATTTAGTAGTATCAATTTTGATCTAGAAAGATCAAAAACTATAAGAACAAGGTTGAGAGAAGAGAGATGAAATTGAGAAAATGAATTAGAAGAGTGCATATAGAGGTTGACAATGAACTGCTAGTCAGTCGCAAAATAACGATTTTTATTCGAGAGAGAGAAATATTTAGAGAGAGAGAGAGAGAGAGGGTCAAAACATGTAGCCTCCTTCAGAGTGGTAGTTGTCAATCGTGGCTCCTTGAGTCCTTATTACCTACTTAGAGCATCTCTAATGGGACACTCTAACAAACACTCTAAAAGTCCTAGTTGTCAAGGTCCAATAGCGATTCTCTTTCCTAAATGTCAATAAAGAGACACTCTAATTTTTGTTGGTCTCCAATGGAGATCTCTAAAGTGTCTACACTTAATACACATGTCCTTTTCCAATTCAATAGATAAAAAGTAGTTGAAAAACAAGATTTTCTATTGGTTGAAATTTAAAAGTAACACTTAGAGAGTCTCAAGTAGACACTCTCATTTTAGAGTTTCTCTCTCTAGACACTCTGTAATAAATGTGTCCACCTCATATTAGAGTATCTAATAAAGTGTTCCATTGGAGATGATTTTTTATCAAAAACTCTAAAAAATCTATGTGGCACTCTAAGTTTTAGAGATTGAGTGTCCCATTGGAGATGCTCTTAAGGGTTTACTAATTCTCATAAACCATAAATAATAGGGTTATTTCCCAAATGGCCCCCAACTTTGTGACCAGCTTCCTGCCTGGCCCCCAACTTTAGTAATAATTCTCGTATGACCCCCTTTTTCCGTTATCTTTAACTTTCCGTTACTCTCTCTCCTCCATCTCATTTTCTCTCTCTGCCACATCATTTCAACACGTCACACCATCGCCTTCACCGGCAGGGGTCGCCAACCGGCCAAATTTCCGGCTGGCGACCTTCAAACTTTTTTTTCTCTCTCTTCTCTCTCTCTCTCCAGAACAGATCTAGAGAGAGGAATGAAAAAAAATTATAGAGAAAAAAAATTTTGAAGGTCGTCGGTCGGTGAAGGCGATGATGTGGCGTGTTAAAATGATGTGGCAGAGAGAGAAAATGAGATGGAGGAGATAGAGTAACGGAAAGTTAAAGATAACGAAAAAAGAGGGTCATACGGGAATTATTGCTAAAGTAGGGGGTCAGACATGAAGATGGTCACAAAGTTGGGGGTCATTTGGAAAATAACTCTAAATAATAGAAGTAGCACTTTCTTTTTACTTTATCTTTCTTAGATTATTGTTTTTTTCTTTATATAGAAAACAAGATCACTACACGGCATTGGTACATAAAAGAAGAGATAATACAGAGATATATCAAGATTTATAAATTGGATAAGCACAATGACAAATTGATTTAAGACATCTTGAAGTGTGATTTTCACTTTCATTGAGATCGAAGATGGGGCTTCTCAATTGCGAAGTGGGGGTCCACTACACCGAGACCGGAGACCATTCTAAAACTAATTGGTAAGTGAGTGGACTCGTTATATTTACAAAATTACTTTTTCATAATCAATGACACAAGTTGGCATGCAGAAAAACATTGTGACTGTAAATAATAACAATTACGTAAACTAATTCCTATAATGTGATACAATACTTTATTGTTTAGTTTGGTCATAAATAGCACTGATGGAGAGTGATTTTGTCTAGAGATTATCTAATCCGTGATTCCAAGTAAAATGCAATAGCAAACGCATCCACTCCAAGTTTTAAGACTTCTTTCCTAAGAGGAAGATCTTTTTTTTTTTGTTGAACTGTATTTATGTATTAAAAACTAAGAGTCATTACAAGGAATAAAAATATTATTACAGTACATTTTTACAAGAAAGTAAGGTACGTTCTTCCATGTCTTGGATTTGTTTTTTTTCCTCGCCCATTTTGCTAATCTGCTTGAGTATTGAGATTCCTGCATGTGTGTTGGAATTGAACTGCTTCAAACCTGTTTTTCATTTCCTAAGAAGAAGATCTTGTTCCGCTAAAAATGTGATTACTAATGTAATTTTATGTGTTAAATATTATTTTGGAATCGTATTATTGACAATCGCGATTTATTCTGGTGTGTCAAACAGATCTTAGTTTTCCGACAAAAATAGTAATTTAAACAATAAACTCAATTACTAATTACAAAGGAGTAGACTCAAAACTACCAAGTGACGAAAGAATAAGGTTAAACACCCAAAGTAATAATTAATATTAATTATTCTGACACTTGAGCGGCATTCTATTTTTGTGTGCCAAACCATGATCATAGCGTTTTTTACATAAATAAGTAGGACCATAGGATAAGAGCAATTGTCAATGATTGAGATATAAACTCAATTACCAATTATTAACGAAGGGATATGCTGGAAAAAAAACTAAATAATAAGTAACAAACAATTTTGAACTCAAAAGACTAGTAGTTGTGCATCGTTCTAAAATAAAGACTGATTATTTACGATTATTAATGATTTTTCCAGATTGTCTTTAAGACAATTATTAGTATTATGTGTTTACCATGTTTCAATGACATATGATGTAATTGTATCTCTATAATATGTTGTACTTTGAAGGTATACACCAATCTCACGACTCACCTCAGAGTCAGGATTAATAGTTTTAAAAGGAAATACGGTCCCTTAGTGTTTGATTTTTTAGCACTTATAAGTGCTACCACTTACTAAGTGATAATCACTTAGTAAATGTTATGGCGTTTGTTTTTTGTCACTTCTAAGTACTTGGTTTTTGTTTTTATATAGGTTATTTTCTAAATGGCCCCCAACTTTGTGACCAGCTTCCTGCCTAGCCCCCTACTTTAGCAAAAATAACCATATGGCCCCCCTTTTTCAGTTACCGTTACAACACCGTTATCTAGTCATCACCTTCTCTCCTCCATCTCATCATCTCTCTCTCTGCCACCTCACCTTCTCGCCACTTCATCGTCTTCTCCGACGAGTGTCGCCGACCGGCCAATTTTCCGGCCGGCGACCTTCAAACATAAAAAAAAAAAAAATTCCTCTTCCTCTCTCTCTCTAACACTCCGGCGAAGGGAGACCTTCGCCAGAGGTCTGGTCTATCCCTGAACAGACCAGATCTGGTATGTTCATTGACAGACCTTGAAGGTCTGTCCACGATCAGACCAGATCTGTTCGTGGACAGACCAGACTTTCGCCGGAGTGTTAGAGAAAGAGAGAAAGAAAGAAATTTTTTATTTTTTATTTTTTTAATGGTTGAAGGTAGCCGGCCGGAAAATTGGTCGGCAGACGACACTCGCCGGAGAAGACGATGAAGTGGTGAGAAGGTGAGGTGGCAGAGAGAGATGATAAGATGGAGGAGGGAGGGTGATGACTAGATGACGGTGTTATAACGGTAACTGAAAAAGGGGGCCATATGGGTATTTTTGTTAAGGTAGGGGGGCCAGGCAGGAAGCTGGTCACAAAGTTGGGGGTCATTTGGAAAATAACCCTTTTTATATTAATTCTAAATGGCATAAAAATGTGAAATTGTCTATTTTGACCTTAAAGTATTTACATATAACATATTAGCATTTCATACTAATCCATTATGCTCGCAAGTTTGGACACAAGAGAATTACGGTTTATGAATACTTTGTGTTCAAAATATTAACCTCAAGTAATTAAAAATTATGAAGGAGAAAGAACTTACGTTGCATCATGGAGTTTGGGTGGTTTCGTGATTGAAGGAAGCCATGTGAACAAAATTTAAGAGAAAAACTTAGGTGAAGGAGGAGTGAAGAAAAAAATGAGTCATCGCTAAAGTCATAAAAAGATTTTTTACCTATCAATTGTTTAAGATTTTCCTTTTAGTTATAATTATATTGGTAATTATTATATTCGGCGAAGGATAAAAAATTAAAATGTTTATTCTAGCACTTAGAAAGTAAGTGCAAAAAAATAAGTTCCAAGTTGGAGCTTATTTTTTTGCACTTACTTTGGTCCCACTTACAAGTGATATTCACTTATTAAGTGAAAAAACAAACGGCCTAAAATAGTACAATTGCCGGCCCACAATTATTAAGTGAAAATCACTTAATAAGTGAAAATCAAACACCCTCTTAGCCTCTTTGAGAAGGTATAGACCAAACTTTGGCCTAATATCTAAACATTTGAAGGAAGGCTTTCTTTACTCTCCCATTCAAAATCTAATGCTGCCTTAACCTAGAATAATTCTCGATCTTGATTATCCCATCCATAAAATTTTTTTCACTATTATGAAGGTAAAATCCTTGCAACAGAGAAAGAAAAAGTTAAAATATTCTTTCGACAAAAGAAAAAAGTTAAAATCCTAATATCCTTAGTGATTATACAGATTCTACAAAAAAATTTTCTAACAAAAAGATTACTATATTCCCTGTCCTAGGGGCTGGAAACCCATGAGGTCTTGACAAGATTTCAATAGGAAGTAATCTATGGTTTTCAGGGTTCATGAAGTTCTATGGTTTTCAGGGTTCATGAAGTTTGACCTACTCGAAACTTGTAATTTGATAACACGGATTGGGAGGATCTGGTTCCTTCTTTTAAACTTTGGTTTTTGTGTTCCTTCTTGTTTTTCAAGGGACAAAAACAAAGGAGTAAACTTGTTAGGAAAATGATTTCTTGCCCATCTTGTTCACTCCCCACCCTACCATCTTGCTGAGCTGTAAAGTAAATGAAAAAAGCATCCGTTAATTACCACTTACAACTCCGTTAACTCCAACCGTGAATCCTGACCGTCCCTTAATGTAGACTAAATCTGACCGTTCGTCCAGATTGGTCTAAATATAACCCTAGACTCATTTCATTCCCTAGTAAGCAAACAGCAACCGTGAAAGTCTCTCACTCCAAACTAAAACGAAGAAGAAACTCAACCATGATAGTCTCTGAATCTTCACAAACAAGGAACTCAACCATGAAGGAAACTCTCATGCTCGAATAAATCCTATGCTCAGATTTTCTTAATCATCTTCAATACTCAGAATCTCTAATCATCCTCAATCGATTGCTACATCATCAAGACCTGTAAGTTCATCTCTCTCTTCCTCTTTGAAATTTCAAACTTCATCCTTTAAATGTCTGAAAAATGACACGATGTATATCTCAAACGAGTTAAATAGGAGAAATTTGTTCGACCTAGGGTTTTGATTTAATCTTTCAGTGTATCACAAAATTTGTCAAATTAGATGCGATTTTGTAAGTTGGGTTAAAGGGGAGAAATTTGTTCGACCTAGGATTTTGATTTAATCTTTCAGTGTATCACAAAATATGTCAAATTAGATGCGATTTTGTAAGTTGGGTTAAATGGGAGAAATTTGTTCGACCTAGGGTTTTGATTTAATTCTTTCAGTGTATCAAAAATATGTCAAATTAGATGCGATTTTGTAAGTTGGGTTAAATGGGAGAAATTTGTTCGACCTAGGGTTTTGATTTAATCTTTCAGTGTATCACAAAATATGTCAAATTAGATGCGATTTTGTAAGTTGGGTTAAATGGGAGAAATTTGTTCGACCTAGGGTTTTGATTTAATTCTTTCAGTGTATCAAAAATATGTCAAATTAGAGACGATTTTGTAAGTTGGGTTGAATGGGAGAAATTTGTTCCACCTATGATTTTGATTTAATCTTTCAGTGTATAAAAAATTATGACAAATTAGAGGCAATTTTGTAAGTTGGGTTGGTTGCCATTAGAACAATAGTATCTTGGTCTATTCCTGTTGCTAAAACCTGAATACATAAATTCAATCACAGTATCTTGGAGTTTCAACACTAAAAAAAAGCAGTATCTTGGTCGACTGAAAGCGTGTTCAATAGTATCTTATATCTCTATGTTTTCTTTGATAATGTGTCATGGTTATTGATCTTTCTTCCGTTAACGAGTCTTTGATGTGGATTTAATAGTATCTTACTTATATCTCTAGTTTAGATCATGAATAGGAGAATATCAAATATACCTTGTTCTTGTGGTGGTGGCGACATGGAAATAAAAGTATCCGCATCAAGTGCAAATCCGTCAAGAAAGTATTATAAGTGCCCTTTAGGTCGTGATCACCCGAAGGCTTTCATGTGGGCAGAACCTTCGAGATACGAGAATTCTCAATCTTCAATTCTGGCCAATTCCACATCACTTAAAGATGAAGTCGTAACATCTCAACCAAAGATGGGGGAAAAAGTTGAAGATCTTCTAGCTACCTTAGTTTTTTATGTGCAAATTTTGATAGTTATTTCTATTGTACATCTTTACCATGATTGGTAAAGATCTTTCTATGTCTTTTGTTGTGTAAAATGAAATGAAGAACTTGTAACCGTGTTTTGTATTACGACCTAAATGTTGATGTTAGTTCTTTAATTAAAATTAAAATTAGGTTGTTTATTTGTGTTGATCCTTCAATATCTCATGGGTACAAGTTAACAAAGAAACTACTTCAAAATCACATGGATATAAGTTCAAAAACATAGATCCGAATTAACAAAAAAAAAACTTCTTCAATATCACATGGATATAAGTTCCATAAACATGAACAGTTAGCAAAAAGAAAACAACTCTTATAAAAGTTCCACTTCAATCTCACATCTTATTGACCATCATATCTTAGCTCCACTCGATTTAGTAACTCTTGAAAGTTGAATTGATGAGATGGTTGATCCACATTGACCTACATTACACAAGAATTAAAATGCAATACAAAATCATAAATGATAAAAAGTATAATAAAAAGTGTAGTAAATACATACACTTCCGTAAGGGTTATGATGATCGTAAAAGAATTGTTGTGCTTGCTCAAAAGTATTGTTTTCTTGGGTGAGTGGGGCATCATTAAGATTGTTGTCTTCGGTACATTTAGCATCCTGTGAATCAACAAAAAAATTATTAACATGCCTAAATGGTTAGTAACGATAAAATACTTTTAAGGCATTGAATTTTTACCTTGTTCTTCTTTTTACTCGCGGGTTTGAAATTTTTAGCTTGTAACCGTGTAGAACGAGGTCTCCCTTTACGCCTACTACCTTGTGGATCGAGTATTACAACTTCTTCACCATTAACATTTGAAGGGGGTGGATTAACACTTGAGTGTTGAGTTGACGTATCAGCTGCTTTATATAAAGAAGGTATTGTGTTCTTTTCGTTTTCACACCACTGAAAGTATCTTTGACAACGTTGCTCATCATCACAGGCCAAGTCTGCTACTTCAGTAAAAGCACGACACAATTGATCATAACGGATAAGATCCTCACTTAATTGCCAATTTTCATCCCCAATTTTCATTTTCGTGTGTGATCTCTTAACATCCTTTCTCCATCTACGTAAAATATATCTATCCGGAAGAGAGTCACAACCATTGTGTATCATCACCATCAAAGCATGCCTACATAATATACCTTTAAACTCGAATAAACGACAACTACACTTAACCAGTCGATTTGCTTGACTAAAGGAAACAGTATATACCATTCTTTTCAGCCCATTTTCTCCAATATGTATATCTTCTTGTACATCATGGCCTGTATACATGTGCATTTGACGAACACCAAGAGGATAAAGGTATAATAATGAAATCAACTCTTTTTGAAAAGCTCTGAAAATATTATTAGTGTAGACTGCTTGAGCTTCAAACTCAATCCGATATCTAGTCACACATGGTATCATTTGTGAATAAGACCCAAAGTCTGCTTGTGCCTCCTTTTCCGCCTTCTCTCTCGCTGCACGACCATATTGTTCAACAAATTTTTTGAGAGAAGTTTTAGGATGCACATAACCATCAAAAAATGCATTAACACTCTCACTCCGTTGTGTACTTGACATACCTGCCCAAAAACTTGTTTTAAGATAAACTGGGACCCAACGATGTCTATCCTCATATAATTCCAAAAGCCATTTGTGTTGTTCTAAGCCATATTGGTGAATCATATCCAACCAACCTCGTTCAAACTCATCTTCGTATTGAGAATCGTATACTAAATCATGTAACTTGTAATTAATGTTCTTATAATTTTTGTCACCTCCTAACTTTTGAGGCAACTTCTTTAATATATGCCATAGACAGAACCTATGCCTAGTGTTAGGAAAAACTTTTGCGATGGCTACTTTCATTGCTGCATCTTGGTCTGTAATTATTCCCATAGGATGAGAATTGTTCATGCAAGTAAGCCATGTTTCGAATAACCATACAAATGATTCTATGTTCTCATTCGCAATCAGACCACACCCAAGTAAGACCGTATGACCGTGGTGATTAACACCAACAAATGGAGCAAAAGGCATATCATACCTGTTCGTTAGATATGTAGTATCAAACGTGATCACATATCCAAATTCTTTATAACACTTTCTGCTCCTCCCGTCAGCCCAAAATAGATTCTTCAAATGACCTTGTTCATCGTGGTCCATGCAATAGAAAAAGTCTTTGTTTTGTGTTTGCATATTAAAAAAGTAACGTTGTATTGCAACAACATCACCTTCAACAAGAGCTAATCGCTTAAGTTGATCTACATAATTTCGACAATCTCTTTCTGTTACGGTTACATTTTCATAACCGTGAGCATCTTCGACAATTGTACCATAACTCTTATACATTCGAATTCCTGCTCTTTCATTTAATTCCAATCTTCTTCTTACAGAAGGCGTAACATTACGATTGCATTTGTAGAACCTGGATTGGGTAGGACTAAGAACATGGTTGTGATCAAGAAAAGACGATGTTATTCTCCATTTCTCATTTACTCCAAGTGCAGCTCTTAGACAAACTTTGCAGTCTGTCTGCGATAATGGTCTAGGTCGCAAGACATTAGCAGAGTTGCTGGATTTCTTTCCTTCACGAGCACACGTCAAAGTAATGTATCTAAGTATACCATCATGGTCCTTTTTACTAGATCGCTTCCAGATCGGAAATCCCATCAAAGCCCCAAATTTTTTGAAACAATCATATATTTCTTCTTTCGTGGTGAATTCGGATCCAACCTTTAGTAACTCCAATAAATCTTGTTTATTAATTTCTAAACCATCATGATTTTTTTTACTTTCTTTGCCTGCATTGCAATCGTCTATCTCCTGAATATCGTCATCAGTGTTTATCCCTACATCATCATCTTCCACCTCTAATACTTTTTGTTTACCATGTCTCCTCTCCATTTGTACTACGAGCATTTTTAGAAAAAAAATATAGAAATATATTTCAACAAGAGAAATCTGAAAACGAAGAGGATATAAATTAATAAAAATGAAACCAAGAATATAAATGACAAATTACCTTACAAAATATAGCCCAACAATTGAAACCAATAAAAACCTTCGATCAATTCCAATCTTTGAGAACCCAATAATAAGATGGAAAGGGAGTGGAAAACCAAGTGTAAATACCAAGTATAAAATGGATTAAAACTCTCGTGGTGGAGCCATTTGAATCAAAGGGGATCACTTCCAATCTTTGAGAACCCAATAATAAGATGGAAAAGGAGTGGAAAACCAAGTGTAAAACGGATTAAAACTCTCGTGGTGGAGCCATTTGAATCAAAGGGGAGCAAGTTGTTTGTATTACTGTAAAACTGATTATAAGGAAGTTAGAATATATAAGGAAGTTGTATTAAAGACCCCACCACAAAACAGTTGGATCATTAAAGGGGTCCGCCAACTTCTCATTTAACTCCGTTAAAGAGTTTGGCTGCATCATTAAAGGGTCCACCAACTTTGCTTTCAAATCTCCAACCTCATAATTTTAAAAGAGAAAAAAAATGCTTTGTCTTTAGTACAAGTGGCAGTGACGGTAGGGTGTGAGGTGTAGTGGGGAGTAACCGTATCACGGTTGAAACAAAATTTCCTCAAATATGGCTGCCAATCGCGTGGAGATAGCTGGAGGTTTCGAAGGGAGGTACAACGCTAACTGTAAAGCCATTGGATCACACAGGTTGCACGCCGACCGCCAGTTTAAGTGATGCGCAGAGATTAAGGGATAGATAGTCTGGGACCATCGTAGCAACCTGATTCCTGATGTATTGGCTCTCAACTCCTTATCCATCCCGAGAGCGTACCGAAAATCTCATGTCATAGTTCGGGATTTGCGCCACGCGTCTCTCTTTGCTTCACTAGTCAACTGCCTTTGACCCACATTTTGACCTGGTCTAGTTTGCTCACCCGAACCCCGATTTGACACCCGTTTTCGCCCACGAGTTCATCTTGAACTGCAGTTTTCATTCAAGCACTAATGTTGATCAAAATTACCATAGTCAAGAAATGACCGAAATACTGCTAACACGTCTTTCTCTCAATTTTATCCGTTCTTCGCACTGAACTCCATAAAAGACACCTGGAAAGAGAAACACACAATTCATCAAAGTAACTGCTCGAAATAGACTAACTAACCCAAATTAAGAGATTCAAGTGAGGCATTTTCATGACTCATCATCGTCGAATGTGCAGGAGAAAATATAATGAAATTTGGAGTTCATTTGGGTCCTATTAATAGGTTTTGGATAGGTGTGTGCAAAAGGATACATTAGTTGGTAATTGGGACGTTTGTGACTGCTCAGACAAAATGTGTGACGTTTGAGATATTATAAGTGTCGGCAGTGATTAAGGTCGTTAGATCTAAAGAAAAGCCTCAGAAAGAACTTCGTTTGTCAGATCTGAGTAGTTCTTGGCCCTAAACTTTGTCACTGATTATAAGTGTCAGCAGTGATTAAGGTCCCTAAATAAATCAAACTTCGTCCATAGTTTAAACTTTAATATCTTATTTATCCGAAATCGGATTTGAGTAATTCTTGGCTCTAAACTCAACAACTCGACGAGACAAACACAATGAAGAACTTCATATCTGAGTTTGACGATTCGGTCCGAGTCAAAATAAACTCTGATTCCAACAAAGATCGCATCCGCAAATGTCTCCGATGAATCAATTAAGGAGGAATGGGTGCCACTATTTCTTGTGATAAGAGTGGTCCGGAGGAGCATGTTAGCTACTTATAATATTTGATAGAGTTATCTTATGTTCTCAAATATTCGTGGGACCTGCAATGCTTGCCTATCTGTACATGCAACTTGGATATACTTCCATTGAGAGTAGACAAATGTCGGGTTATCTTCTTCTTCTTCATGTAGTTCTCGCGTCATAGTTTATTTAAGTTAATTTTACCTATGGGATAAATATGGTTTGAAGTTGATTTTTTTTTAATGGTAGGCGTGAATCAACGACGATTTTAAGCTTGACCTGTCAACTCCAACAAAGATTTCGGTTTTGTTCAGACTTGCCCATGATGTGTAGATGGTGGAGCATGTTACGCAGGATAACTAGATACCTTTCGAGAGATGATCGACGATTTGGAAGATAAAGAGGTAAAGATTTTACACGTAAATGTTTATATATGGTATTTCGCACGTTTATTTCATGCTATTAATAACAAACAACACTTTTGTTATTCAAGTTACTTGGGACCCATATAGGTTCATAAGTTCTGGTTGTCTGCCCCCCGCCCCCCAATTTTTGTCTTCGGCAACTGTTTTGTCGTTTTTTATGACATCACAGACGTGTATCACCTAGAATGAGTGTTGAGGCAATTGGATTTTTTTAGAATATCCTGGGCATATATATGAGATCGGATATGTAGCAGAGGGGCAAATTAAAGTGAAGGATTATGGCCAGAGCACATTGGTATTAGTATAAGTGGACTCAACATCTTCTCGACGAGTAACATAGGTCGAAGCAGGTTGATTCAACGTGGGAATCTGAAGGTAAGTATTTGGAGTGGTTCAACCGAGTTTCACACCCAAAGATCTAAACCCCAACACATCGGAAGACGACCCAATCTGAAAGCTCCCCAAGGTTGTCTGCTTACTACATAAGAACACTTAAATTATCATTTCTTTGTTTGTGTTTATTTGTGATGAAAATATATGTCAATGAATTTTTAGAGAGATGTTGTTCGCAACTCCATGGCTACATTTAAGGCGGCTAACATGGATGTAGGACTTCAAATACTCAACCAAATCTTGAATGAGCAGCCTCTATCAAAGGCATCCCGAATGCCAGAGCAAGAAGGTCCTTTGAAGAGGAGGACAAAGACAAAAAGAACTCCCAAAAGAGCAATTCCAAATTTGCATTAATTCCAATAGTTTCGCCTACTTGACCTCATCCACCAAGAGCTCTAATGCACTGTGTGAGACATAACCTCTCAGTTCCCTAAAACATACATTAATGGGGCATCTTTACCAATGTGTGGTTTTTCTCTATTATAGCTTTAATCTTTACAATTTTGGTCTCAGTCATTGCGTGTATAGATTCCTAGCATGTGATATAGTTACACTTAGAGACATAAATTTCTCTTCAGTTTTGAGTGCACACCTTCCACACGATCGATTGTGGTATTGCCTATATACATCACATGATTAGTCCATGACAACATGAAGTGTTCCCTAATCAACAACGCATTCTTCTAAAACACAAATAACATCAACGACATTACTCTTCGACCAAATTATAACAAAATCTCCCAAGACACGATATAATCTAACATAATCTATCTTTTGTGTGAACCACTCAATTCATCATTTTAAGATTCCTCTCGACTGCCACAAGATTCTAAGATGGACATCACCTCTTGCAAAAGACTCAAGGAGTAGTAGGGCAACGAAGATATATGTTCGTTGTCTTCTTGACTCCTTAGACATAAAAGATAAATACTATTTACGTTCGTTTTCCATTCACGTAGCTTCACTAGTTTTGTGAGCCTTAAGACCTTAACTTGAGTTCCATTGAAACAAGTGTGATCACGAACGGATTGCATCACTTCCACTTCCCGCCAGTATTTTTATCCACGATGCGTTTTGGTGAGTATCATCTAGCTTGTTTTAAGTGTCCTTCACCATGTCATTAACCATCTCCTCTTCATCTTCGTGTCTCCCTCTTTCTTTGTCTCTATCACATCTCTTCTCTTCATCGCAAACGAAGGGATGAGATGAAAAAAAGTGAGATGGTGGTGGTTGAGATGGTAAAGAAGATGAAGATCATGAAGAGGAGACGATCCAGAGAAAGAAGAAGAAGGTCAGTTAGACAGTTACTCACTTTCATGCGTGTGAACTACACATGTGGAAACCAATGCATTATGTTAGTTAAAGGGGGTTTTTTTCCAAACTAGACATTAAAATAGGGCATATACACATATCATTGGTAAAATGGGTATCCCTAAAATTGCCATCAAATAAAGAAGTTTTGGTTCTTTATATAAATAGATAGAAGTTTTAAATTTCGCTCCTTTTTTTGGGGGTTTGCTATGCTAGAGAAAGATGTAAATGAATAGCCGATTGTCATGCCCTTTTGACTTCAATGGCGATCTCCAATCCCTCCAAATTTAACTGGCGATCTTCCCTAATTTTAGTAACCTATTATCAATTTTGCTTTCAACCCTAACCAACAACAAAAGTTTACCTAGTTTTTTCAACATTTGGAAGGAGGTTGGTTTTTTTCTTCTCCTTCTTCCTCCTTCTCCTCATTCATGGTGGATTCTACTCATTTCTTCCCTTACTACTCTTTCGATTCATTATCATCACCTAAGAAGAACATCACTCTCAGTAATTTAGGGGTTGGTTTTACAAATAACCCTAAAAAGTCCTCTTTTGATTGATTTTCTTCTTCAAGATGATTAGGGTTCTTCTGTTCATGCTCTTTCTAGATATCTTCTTAATATCTATAAAAGGAAAAACCGATTCACCAGATGGTAATTTTGATTTCGTTTACCCTATTTTTGCTTTTTTATCTAGCTTCATTTTGTTTGAATCTTGATGAGATTGTTATTTTATTTTTGTCATGACAAATGATAAATATACCGCCTTTTGCCAAAAAGTATGATAATTTTAGGTATTATTCTTCAAATGTCTGCTTCATTTTGATTCAATTACGAAATGAAGGCATACTAATAATCTATCATGAATAGACATTAGAATAGGAGCTTGAGGTGGTAGGTAGCTTAATTTTGCTTTAGATCGATGTTTGAATTCGGTACTGTGATTATGTTTGGGTATAGTTAAGTTATCAATCTATTTAATTCCAGATTCTTTATATTCCTTGACCAATGATGTTATTAGTAGCAGTTTTGCCAAATACTTCCTAAATACCAAAAATAACTAGTTCCTTATTCTCTCAAGACTCCAAGTGAGCAACTAGGACACTCCAACTACTTATTTGGTTACTTCGTATTGACAACTATTGACAATAGTTCTTACTGAGAAATAGATCCACAAGTACCAAACATAGGCAAGGAACCAAGCATGTGTGTTCAGATCAAACAATCGGTTTTGCATTGGAAGCCTGGGCACTACTAATACTGATGCCTGTTTTGAAATAATTTTATTTACACTAAACCACCAATGTTCTGGCTAAATCTCACCAATAGAGTAACCTTTAATATGGTATAGCTATCTCTGAGTAAGGGTCTTAAGCGAAGGAGAGATACACCCTCTTTGTAGTTTCACTTTGGAACTACGATTTGAATAGGTAACGTTCTTTCTTTCAGAAACGATTCCCATAACATAGTTTTGTAAGAAACCGAGAAATCAAATGGTTCGGTTGTGAATGAGATTTGCATTATTTCTCTTGAAGTTTCTTAAGTGGAACTGGATTTTGCCCAACTAATCAGCTAATGGTATCACAAAGTGCGAACATGAATTAAGATATTCTTACCTTGCACTTCTCTTTTTTGCTTCAAGACTTTGATGTTTTAGCATTCTATTGGTAATTTGTTTTGCAGTTTCTGCCCTCACAGTGATGTATGCAAGCTTAAATTCTCCTTCACAGTTGAGTGGTTGGAAATCAAGTGGAGGCGACCCCTGTGGTGATTCTTGGCAAGGAATTACGTGTTCAGGCTCATCTGTAACAGAAATGTAGAGATCTCCTTGTTAATTCCTGGTTCTGTTGTGGTTAAATCATCTTGGCCTTATGGTTGTCAGTTTGAGAGGCCCACTGGGCGTAAGTCTCCTAAAAACTAGCTTATAGGGAAAGGGTTGCCTACAACTTATACACTTCAGAAACACAAAATTCCCACGGGATGAGATATTCCAAGTTCAAAAGCTCCCCTCACTGCCAATATTGAAGCCACTTGACACCCCTCTCCATGTAGGGATGGAATGAACATGCCCAACAGGGTAACATACCCGATCCATCCCTGGCAACGCTTGCTGTGTTTCCATGTTAGAGGCCCCTTGGGTCGTAATCTCCTTCAAAACTTGATTGAAGGGAAAGGGTCACCCAAGGCTTATGTTACCATGTTAGAGGCCCCTTGGGCCGTAATCTCCTTCAAAACTGCATTGAAGGGAAAGGGTAACCCAAGGCTGATGCACTATGCATATGCAGCATCTTCCGGCAGTGTCGGATAATTTCTTTTAATTTTTTTTTGAGATTTGTTAAATCAGAATTAGAAGTTGGAATAAGTGCCACTAGGTATGCCCGGGAACTATCAAGAATAGAAAGTAATTCAAGTTTAAATTCTGGATTGCAACCAACATTTTGACAGCCCTAACTGCATCTGTAGAAACATGATTATGACTGTAGCAGATTAAGATTCAAGCGTACCTATTCTATTTAAAAGAATAACTGGACTGAACATTTTTCTGTTAATTTCTTTTCAGAAGACTATCTGGTCTAGGACTGACAGGATCAATGGGATACCAACTATCAAGCTTGACATCAGTAACTTACTTGTGAGACCTAGCCTTTGAAAAGTTTATTCTTGTGCTTAACATTTTGTACTGAATGGGTTCAATTAAAGGATGTGCATTTATTTGTCATAGTACAGTGATATGAGCAAGAACCACCTTAAGGGTGACATACCTTATCAACTTCCTCCAAATGCAGCTCGCATGTAAGTACACCAATCTGTTTTCATTACTTTTATTCACTCTCATTACATTGTATAAAATAAAAAAAATATAATAACCTTGGTAGTGTTAAAGGTAATTGATTTTCTTGATAACAATGTAATGTAGCTATTATCTGGGGATTCATTTACGCTATAGGTTAGAGTGCAATGACTTTTAATTGATTTGTATATCATTTTAATAGAGGTTCACTCACTAAAAGGTCAAAAACAAGTAGCTAAAATATCTTCGAAGTTTTCGAGCACATACGACGGTTTGGTATAACAGAAAGGATTTGGAAGTTTTAGTTTCATTACAGTTATTAAATTTCTATGACTGTCTTTTCTATAACACGGTCAGGATATGCCTAACTACCTGTATGATTGTAATCCTTCTATTCGTCCTTTTGATATATGTGCTCATTTCTATGCTTGATTAGAGCAAAAAGATAATATGTTCTTTCTTTCTCGACTTAATACTGTCATACTCTGAGCTTGATATGCAGAGATCTTTCTGGAAATGGCTTTACTGGTGGTGTACCTTATTCAATTTCTCAAATGTCCGATCTCAAGCATTTGTAAGCAGTGTTTCATAATCAAAATTGATTATATTATTACTTTGTCTGTTCAATTATTCATTACCAATGAATTTGTGGACGAGTGCAGGAGTCTTGGTCATAATCAACTTAATGGTCAATTAAGCGACATGTTTGGAAACCTTCATAAGATAAATTATATGTAAGTATTCTTTGTGCTTGTACGACTGCATCTTTATAATGCTTAGCCTCGTTCAAGTAATCACAACAACTATTTATGCCACTGTTTATTACTATTAGTATTATTCTTAATATTTTATTATTGTTATTTTTTAAATTAACTTTTTATCTGCTCATCACATGAAGTTGGTAGCTAGCCTACCTCTAGATATCCTCTGAAAAAGTATTTTACGTATTTGATTAGCCACGGAATGAGTTGGAAGTTTGTATCTTCATATGGTTGTCCAAAAATACTTTTAGAAAAATGATAGAGAACAAGAAAACCCAGACATACTCTAGACATACATCCTATGTGGCTTGCTGTGATTCGTGTTTTTGATGATTCTAATTCACTAGACAACTAATTACAGCAAGCCACATAGGACGTATGTCTGGATTTTCTTGTTCTCTATCATTTCTCATACTTTTCATAACACAGACCTAATGCGAGTTTTATTTGAGACGAGATGTGTTTATTGATTAGTTATGGAATACAGGGATCTCTCTTTCAACACCCTTTCAGGTGACCTGCCCCAGAGTTTTGGATCTCTCAAAAGTCTCAAAGAACTGTAAGAGACAAGTTCAACTGTCAATCACCTGAATCTTCTGCATCTAAATTCTAACATTGTATTCTTCGATGGACAGGCATTTGGAGAACAATCAGTTTACAGGTCCAATAAACGTCCTTGCGAAACTGCAACTCAATGATCTGTAAGTGTACTATAGATTATCTTTCAAGAACTAATTCAGATGGATACTTTCTATTTCTTTTCTCTTTTTCTTTTTTGGCAAAATTCATGAATAGGTACTCGATTCTTATTCCGCTGATCCTTATAGAATACTATAGTGTACTTATATTAAGCCAAAACCTCAAATTGAGACTTTTTACTTACTAGTTTGGAACTAATCTTTCAATTTGCATTTTAGAGATGCATAATTTTGCTTTCCCCTCTTATTTCCATGTTTATCTCCAAATTTTACTGTTCAAGGTAACAACATCTGTTCTAAGTTTAGTCCATGATGAAGGTCTTCTCAAACAGCTATAGTGCTTTGATATATGTAGAGAATGAGACTACACAGGTCAACTGACTCGGTGTTGATTGACAACCTATAATCTAAACCAGAAATATCATATATTGATCATGCACTCATGCTATATTTTATATTTAATCTACTTAGATATTAATGTTTACTTTGTTTTGGTGATCTTCTGAAGTTTTTGATGAAAAGTCTATCAAACTTCAATTATATTTGTTTTTTTGAACAGGCATGTTGAAAATAACAAGTTTAGTGGTTCAGTCCCTCACGAGTTGAAGAGTGTAATTGAGTAAGTATGCTATTCAAATTTCTGTCTTAAATTTGATTAGATGAGTTTGAAGTGCTTTCTGATGATGAACTCCACCTAGAAGTTCATTAAACCTTGCTACTTTCATCTCTTCTTCCTTGAAGGGGCTTTCGCTTGAGAGCCTTTGATTTCGATGAGTGGCATTAGAACAGAGTTTACCTTAATAGCAGGAAAAACACTCGTATATGGAGACCTGATGCTGGATTAATCAGAAAATTTTCTATTTGTCAAGGACTGGAGGAAATTCTTGGCAAACTGGGTCTGGTGGTGGCCATGGCAATGGAAACTCTGGAGGTGGAAGTACGTCCGGTATAAGTGGAGTAGCCATTGCAGGAATAGTTGTAGGTGTATTATTGGCGCTTGTTCTTGTACTTGCTTTATTCTCACGAAAATCTTCTCGAAGAGCTTCTGCTTCACATTTTCTTGATGAAGAGAAACTTAGCCAGCGGAGGCACTTCAGCCCTCTGGTATCCAGTGAACTGACACACGACCCTCCGCTTGGCTTAACGACTGATTTCAAAGGTAACACTAGTACTATTGATCCTCATACCTGCTTTCTCTTGAGCCAATGCCTACTACTTTGGAAACTTCCATATTCTAACGATATGTACTTTTACCTCGTTGAAATGAAGATTCAATGCACAGAAAGATATAGAATCTTCATGTCAATAATGGAACCTCCATAACCTACTGAACCTGGTATTATAAATGTTTGTTACTTCCAAGATAATGTTTCTCTGTTGGAGTATATAACTTTGTGCTGAATTAAATAGTAATCACATAAGAAAGATATTTTGTTAAGAGTAATTCTGTTGATTCAACAAAGTTACAACAGGTATACAATAATTAAAACCGAAGTGTGTAAAACTTTTGTAATATTGTTATATGAATATATTTTTTTTTTGTGTTGGTAATGCCATATCTTACATAAGAACTGCGTATAGTTTCTTTCGCTTTGAGCTATGTAACATGGATGCTTTAAATGTTTCGTATCTGACACCAGTACGGTAAGTGGAGAAACTCCAGAAAGGGGAAATAGCCGTACACCCGTATTTTTTTGTCTTAGTTATTATGTTGCTTATTTTTTCCTCTAATTATTTTATACTTTTGGATCAACAATTCTTACGATCTAAAGTCTAAATAATAGACATCAGCATAGAGCGGTAACTTATGGCCGTAACACGTTTTTGTTTCATACAAAACTCACATTAACCCATTATAGTGACTGTTAGTTTCCAACATAGCAAAAATTACTAATAAGATGTATGAATATAGTGTAGGTTTTGAATCACCTGGGTTGACTTTGTCTTCTTCTGATGACTGAGAGACCGACTTTATTTTGTTGCCACACTAAGCTTTTTATCTACTTCTTTACCATTACTAATATAAATGTTACAACTTGGTTCATTTACGTTCTAGCCTATTATTGTGTTATTAGTTTGTACTTTGTAACAATGTCTGACTTATAATATCGATATCAGACTACAGCCATCCAATTCCTCTACCCACTCCAGCGCGGAAGTCATTTGAGTCATCTTCTTCGATGCAATCATCTGCTTCAATAGGTCTTAAGCCTCCACCATTTAACGACAATGAGTACGGAAACCGGGTCAATATAAAGAAGAGTGCTTCTGTTCGGGCAATCGTTTATTCCTTGTCGGATTTGCAATCTGCCACTGGTAACTTTGCTAGTGGTCGCCTTGTTGGTGAGGGAACCATTGGGCGTGTTTACAGGGCCAAATATGCAGATGGCAGGGTATGAATTTCTATTGATCTTGGTTATACTTGCCTAGTTTATTGGATATGCTACTAATTCATGAAAATTACTTTCTTTTGTGTCTGTTTTGCTGAAATTCAAGTTCATCTGAAAACTTTCACGATCTTCCAGACCTTTATCATATAAAAATGATATATATATATATATATATATATATATATATTTGAGCATGTAAGGCTCTATAAAAAAAGGCTGAAAGAATGACTTATAGATGTTTTAAACCTAGCATTACAAAGTGATATTTCTGATTAGTAGATTCGGTTTACTTTTCCTTCATTTCATAAAGGATTCTTCCACTCTTCATAAATTGGAAGCTTTATATGGGAAGTTTTATGCAGCGAAAAAAGCCTGCCACCCTTTTATGTTTGCACTTGTAAGATACTAAGTGGTTCATGTGATTTAAATGCTTTGAACTAGTAATACACAATTTTTGTGGGCAATCAACACGAGAACTAGAACGAGCAAAGACATATTTACTCACTCAATTCTACTTGTGCTCATTGTCACAGATTCATAAGTTAAAAAAGAGTTTCACAGTGACCCCTTTATTTGTCAGGTTCTAGCTGTGAAAAAGATAGACTCCGAGCTCCTTTCACGCACGATCCCTGAAGAATTCACAGAAATGGTTATGAATATCTCAAAATTGCGCCATCCGAACATTGCTGAGCTTCTTGGTTATTGTTCAGAGCAGGGCCATAACATGTTAATTTATGAATACTTTAGGAATGGGTCACTTCATGAGTTTCTACACCTTTCTGATGACTATGGTAAGCCGCTGACATGGAACACTCGAATCCGTATCGCTCTAGGCACAGCTCGAGCAGTTGAGTAAGTTGATTTGTCCCTTAAGAACTTTAACCAAATCTCTTTTCGTCGTGTTCAAAAGAGAGCTGGTCAATTTAGTTCTTTTTATTTTTAATTTAATTTTTCACATTATCAATAAATGGTTTATCCCAAATTAAATCAACATCTTTATAGTTAAAGAACTCTATAATGACTGGTATACGTTGATTGGATCGATGGATCGTGCAAGTCATATCCTTAAGATTCAACAAATCTGATTTTTCAGGTACCTCCATGAGATTTGCTCACCTTCTAGTGTTCACAAGAACATCAAATCGGGCAATATCTTGCTTGATGCAGAACTCAATCCCCGTCTCTCAGACTGCGGTCTTGGGACTTTTCACCAGGTTTCTATTTCCTAATTTAAATAACAATCTCATGATTCATTTATTCAAGTTAGAAATGGTCTTATCTTTCCGGAGATCTTCATTGTTTAGAATACCACTTACTGAAACCAATTCTTGCACTTTTAAATAAGGAAACAATGATTACAGTTAACATTTATTTGTCAGCGTACGAGCCAAAATCTAGGAGTTGGTTATAATGCTCCAGAATGCACTAAGCCATCAGCTTATACGATGAAGAGTGATGTCTATAGTTTTGGTGTTGTTATGCTGGAACTTTTAACGGGCAGGATGCCTTTTGACAGGTACATTATGAAAGCTTCAAATTACTATATACTAGATTTTGTCACATGTGATTCAATGAGTTGCAGTTCCATTTATATTTTGATGGTTTTTGGTGTTTTTTTCTAAAGTAAAAAACCGAGATCAGAACAGTCTTTAGTTCGATGGGCGACACCACAACTTCATGATATTGATGCATTAGCAAAGATGGCGGATCCTGCTCTACATGGGCTATACCCTCCTAAGTCACTTTCTCGGTTTGCTGACGTCATCGCTCTGTGTGTCCAGGTGAAATGCTCAGCATCTTAGATTCTATTTAAACTTTCACCTTGCATTTTATGAAGTTTACAACTTCATTGATTCAATCGTGTGATTACAACTTACACGGGGTATGGTATTTATGTACATAGTGTTCCATAACACATGAAATACTAAACATCTATCCTTACCGGAGATGGAGCCGAGAGAGGTGAGAGGCCGTAACAATGTAGGTGGTGTCGATGGTTGTGATGATGTTGATCTCCTTACTAGTTGTAGTCGGTTAGCGGAGCTTTATGGAGATAGAAACTGATGAAATTAGGACTCCTTGTCATCGCCGAAATAGGATCGAGGGAGTCTTTACCTTCCAGGAGGACCAGGACTGTCTCTCTCCCACCTTTCATATGTTCTTGTTATTAAGTGTATCAGTTTCATCAACATATAGTCAATGAATTTACCATTCCTGAACGAAGTCCAAATCGATTCGCCTACTCTTGCTTTGGTTGAATTTTCCTTGGAACTTGTGATCGGCTGCTCTGAGCTATAGTTTTGAGATAATAATGTATTAAGTGCTATTAGACGTCTTACAAATAGACCGAAATCTTAAGTAGCATAGTAAGCGTCTTTTGATCTGATTTGAAGTGTTTTTGTTTATACAGACGGAGTCAGAATTCCGACCACCTATGTCAGAGGTGGTGCAGGCACTTGTTAGGTTGGTGCAGCGATCAACTTTGAGCAATAATGCTTCTCGAAGGCAACAAGATGACTCGGACACAGATCATTATTAAGGAGGAAACATATGAATATCTAGTTTGTTGTGTATGTACTTGTAAAAATCACGAGGATTTTTTTTGTTAATTTTCCTTTCTCCATCTTTATCATTGTTTATGTTAAAACAAATACTTCTAATGATTTAAAGTTCAGAATTACCAAGTATAGTGTTCATAACAAGAAAAAATGAAAGCATTAGAGGGTTACTCTTCACCAGGGCGTTCACATATCGCTTTGTTCAGGTAGATTGCGACTCCGCCTACATTATAAGCTTGTGCCAGGTATTCCGTTTTATACGCGTCAGCATACACATACCGCGGCGGAGTACAAACAGAACTTTATGCTTTATATCTGTTAAAATCAAAGTTTAATAATATCACAAGATTTCGGTAACTTACTTGAGGCTAATGGGATGCCCTTTTGATGTAAATTTAATATGACTACATCGATCGTTCACTTTCATCCTTGAATGTGACTCAAAACACTGAAAGAATATGACTATGTCTCCATAGATGGTTTGAATGATGTGACAGTCACCATCCACTGGTGGAACTACATGAAGAACACCACCCCAGCATGTAGCTTGGGATGGGATTGGTGGTAAAGTTGAGCTACAAGTCCTATTCCAAACTCAAAAAGAGTTATACTTCTAGTGGTTCTCGTGCTACCCTAGCACGTAAGAGATAACGGGTCCGAAAACATAAAAATAAGAAAAATTAAAGTTCGCATATTTATACGCCTCTCAAATATGAAGCAAGTATTATGACGTCTTTACATACATCATTTTTGTTCCTTTCGTGTAGAAATATGCTGCTTGAAAGAAACTAAAAGTAAAGAAGATAAGGGAGAGGGTAAAAGAAAGTTTTATTGATTAACTGAAACTAAAAACAAGTAAACTTAAGCTCCTCATGGAGCATTAACATTGTGTGATTAATGGATGGAGATCTGGCAGAAGAGCCATTAATCCAGCTCCCAAATTCACTAAGTTTGCTCATGTTGGGATGATGACGAACGGACATTGTTGTTGTCGTTAATAATGTTATTTTGAAGCTTGTCTTTGAGAAACCTTCTCATAATCTTGCCAGAGGGAGATTTAGGAATGGAATCTACAAAATGAAGGACTCTGACTCTCTTGTAGGTGGCCACATTGGAGGCTACATATTCCATCACCTCCTCTTCGCTTTCTTTTGCATCTTTGTTCATCACTACACATGCTGCTGGTATTTCTCCTGCCTCTTCATCCGCCAATCTGCATTAATCATTCTATCCTTTAATCCTTAATTATATGTGTTCGTACTTTAAGAAAGGTTTTTTTTTCCGGCATAGTTTGATTCAGAAGATAATGTAGCATCTTCGGAACACTACATACTCTCATTGACGACGTTTCTTTTTTGGAAAATCCCAATTTCCAAAGGTGTAAATTGCGTCATCAATGCATTGAGTAAGACTCTGAGTAAACTTTAAGTGATTGAAACACTCATCTAGTACTCTTTTATTCTATATATAGAAACTTATCATGTATGTTACTTACGGAACGACAGCAGCATCTTCAACTGAAGGATGAGAAAGAAGTATCGACTCCAACTCTGCCGGAGCTACCTATATATATTTTGAATTTTAAGCTTAATTATGTATATATATTATTTATTAATGAAAAACCAAGAATAATAAGAAAAACATCCTATTAGTTGAAGTGGTTACCAACTTGGTTTCCACCCTTTAGATCTCGGGTTCGAGACACGGAAACTATATTACCTATCTAAAAAAGAAAATAAGAAAAAAAATATCCTACTTACTTGAAAACCTTTGTACTTGATCATTTCCTTAATGCGATCGACTATGAAGACATCTCCATCGTCATCTATATAACCAATGTCTCCAGTGTGGAGCCACCCTTTAGCGTCTATGGTGCGTTTAGTCTCCTCGACATTCTTATAATAACCTTGCATAACACATTGGCTTCTAACACAGACCTCACCATGGGTGTTCTTAGGGAGAGATATACCAGTTGTAGGATCGATGAATTTCATCTCCAAGTTAGGGAGGATGAACCCAACTGAGTTTCTCTTTGCAGCTACTTGTCCTTTTGTTGGATCTCCATGAGTCAGAGTTATGCAGCTATGCTCTGTCAATCCATATGCCTTGTGTATGTACATTCCAAACTTACTTATTATATGTACTTCACTTTACCTATATATATATATATATATATATATGTGTGTGTGTGTGTGTGTGTGTGTGTGTGCGCGCGCGTGCGTGTGTGTGTGTGTATTGAGATATTTCTGCTAGGTAGAGACATAAAATAGACTTACCTCTTGGACTTGCACATTAGGGAACTTATCCTCAAAGGAAGCAAGGAGTTCAGGTGCAAGAGGAGCAGCAGCTGTCATGACTGCCTTGAGCTTTAGTTTGGTGAGATCAAATTCTTTCACTACTGGGTTCTTAACTAACTCTAATATGATGGGTGGGACGATAGGAGCGAATGTCACTTCGTGAGTGATCAATGCATTCATAAACGTCCTCAACCCGAACCTCCCCATTACCACTACCTTACCTTTGTTCCGAAGTGTGGCACAACATATACCCGTGATCCCGTATATATGGAAAAATGGCATTAGGCCTAGTGTTACAAATTGTCCCACCATATCACTACTCACACTGAAGAGTGATGAACTCAGGTTGGCAATTAGGTTCCTATGGGTCAGCATAACTCCCTTTGATCCTCCTGTGGTGCCCGAAGAGAACGGGAGGGCACATAGATCTGATTGTTCGATCTTTTCGGATGTAGTTTTGGTGCCAGGGCGGTTTGCTGCCTCAAGTAAATCGTCCCACCATATTGCACTTTCAACTCGTTCTTCACCAATAACTATCACTGGCGGTCCGAGACCCTTCACCTGTAATAGGTTATTTCATTAGACGTTATAGACTTATATATCGATCTAAATAAGCAACCGCCTTAGTATTTAGTACTGTATGAGCTAAGAGCATTAAGAATAGATCACCTTTTCGTAGATGGACCCATTAGTTACAATGATCTTAGCTTCTGAATCTTCGACTTGTTTCCTAATCTCAGACTCATGATACAGAGGATTTGAACCGGAGAAAACACCACCAGCAGACATAATACCAAGAGCGACAATGATGTACTCAGCGGTGTTGGGAAGAACAACCACAACAACTCCTCCCTTCCTAAGGCCAAGAGATCTCAAGGCGTTGGCGAACCTATGAGTGTCTCTGATAACTTGACCATATGTATATTCCTTACCGGTTATAGTCTCAACAACTGCTACCTTATCAGCATATAACTCAGCTTCATGAAGCACAAACTGTGGGAGTGTCATGTTATCAGGCACTTTCACAGGCGGATACTTACTTCGGAATACATATTGTTCTTCTTCATCTTCCTCCTCCATGATTTCTTTTGCAACATTTGCCATGAGAAGAATTAGTTGTTTTGATGAAGATTGATTTGTAGGGAAGGAAGAGATGATGGGTTCAATATATAGGAGACTTGGAAGTAATTTAGTAATATGAATATTGGCATCATGATGTGTGAATGAATGAGAAGTTCAAGTATAGGGATGGATGGTGAGAAGAGCATGAGTAGAGATTATAGGTAGAAGTTGGTTCAGTCATGATGCAAACAAGTTTGAAGATATAAGTGTTTGCTCTCCTATCATAGTCTCATGCATTACTTCTCTTTCAATTTGAAACAAAATTTTCTTTTTTATTTTCTTATTCGATCCTTTTTAGCATGAATTTAAGAAGAAATGATCTTGATTGCTTTCGATTTCCAAAGAGACTCTAATAATACTGATTCGATAGACTTAAACTTCGTAGAAACCTTAAAATAGACAATGTCTGATCGGTTACTACTCATTTAAAAGTTAAAAATATATGTATTCCGTTAGACTGTAAAACTAATGAAAGAGATGGCTTAGTTTATTCTCTACTAACGAATCGACAACTGCTCTCCTAGGAAAAACAATGTGAATCAACTCTACTATTTGGTTTTAATTGATTTACGATTAAAAAAGAATGAGAACGTGAGACACACGTACGGAGTGTTTAAAATTGCTGCTTGAAGATGTGATTACTGATGCATTTTTGCCCTTGCTCCAACATCTCCTCTCCTAACCGGACCAAACAAATTCAATGGTCATGATTAACTAGATTAAAATATTATCAAATCGATAATACTGTTCGGGGCCTTCCGTCCGAGTATATTTGTCTTACTAAACTACTTTGTTGCTTTCGACTTAGATATATCATAAGGATGAAATATGCTCGTAATTCTGATGATGGATTTCTATCCCCACCAAGTATCAATCCTGTGATCTCCAGGGTTTCATAATGGATGCACTACAACTGGAGCAAGACACCAATGTGCATCTTTTACCTGAATTATGATGAAGACGACGTTTTCTTTGTTGCAAAGACGAAGGCGATGTTGGTAATCACTTATATATGGTCCTCAAACATAAAATAAATGATTTAAACGTAAATATAAAAACTTGTCTTAAAATACAAAATTCTTAACTTCGAATGTGTTTTTTTTTTGAAAAGTGTCAAAGTCATTACAACGACATTGATATAACAATAAGATGTGATAAACATGATAATTGTCAAATTGAAATTCTAACAGAAACGAGCCTAAAACCCAAGACTTAAAGCCAACTGAAACTACGAGCTTATTTTTCAACTAAATTATTTTATTTATACTTTTAATAACTCAATAAATCATGAATTCCACCTCATCTTCTGAGAATCAAACCTAGTGTCACGGCATTTTTGTCCCGTTAGGCCGACCCGACATATTATGCTCAAAACACACGGGCCGATAGTGCGGAATATCAAATCCTAACGTGCCGTGCGGCGTCATGTACTCCCTCCTAGTACATAACCAACCCAACATATTATGCTCAAAACACACGGGCCGATAGTGCGGAATATCAAATCCTAACGTGCCGTGCGGCGTCATGTACTCCCTCCTAGTACATAACCAGCCTTCCCGAACATATTCGGAACATCTCGACTATCAAGTCATCTTGGTTCCCAACCAATATCGTGGCATGACACCATCGTGTCCCAACGTACGAGCATAGCTCGAGCCGTCCCGTATAACACTTCCTTGAGTCATAGATTCTCGCCCACTATAAAGGATACCAAAATACGTGCGGAGCACACCAAGCCGCATCTGCGGATCTTGCCATCTAGTCTCAAGCATCCGACACCTATCATCTCGACTTACCATCCGGACATTGGGCGTAGGAGCATCCATCTCTAATAAGCTTCCACATGCCCAACATATATAGCACATCAAGGCTTGGCTCATTGAATAGCTCAATCCTCCTTATGGAATATGCTAGCACGACGCACGCCTCGCCATGGCATGAGAACATGTAACATACGTTCCAAAGGAACCCGCAGTAACCTATCTCCAGGTACTGTCCCGAGCCATCTCCTATGACAAGGGAACCCGTGCAATATGCTTCTTCAGCATACGCTAGGCCGGCCTCATGGGTTGCGCCATGAGGATGCTCACTTTCGTGCATACCATGCTAAGATGGGCGAGCTCCCATCCACGAGGTCTTGGCATATGCAGGATGCATATGTGGAAGGGAGAGCACCCCCTCCTAAGGTGCAAACTTCTTGTTTTGCCTATTTCCACGAGGAAACATCAATCCTTTTAACCAGGCATACTCTCGTCCAAATGACCCTTTATACCCTTGCCACCTTTATACCCTTGCCAAAGTCTTGAATGCCACGGATACCCCCGTGCATGGCCTAAGGAAGCTTGCTGGCTCTCTACCCCTACTTCGACCTCGTCTTCAGCCCTCCGGCCTATACGTTCATGCGTGCCATCCTAGCACTCGTCACGCCATATAACATGCTCAAGAATATGGACGTGACACTATGACCCGAGGGTTTTAGAGTATATATCTACCACCATCCAATTTACTTGTTTTCACATGTAAGGGGTTTTGTGCTTAAACCCCCCCTATTGTTGCTATAGAGCTTTGAGACTCGCATCAAAATTTATTCGAACAGTTTTCCATCTCATCTCCGCCAGGAAACATCAAAAGAAAAATGAAGCCGGTAGTGGGGATGGTAGTCTCGGACAAGATGCAGAAGTCAGTTGTGGTGGCTGTGGATCATCTCTTCCATCACAAATTATACAATCGTTATATCAAAAGAACTAGCAAATTCATGGCTCATGATGAGAAAGATGAGTGCAACATCGGCGACCGGGTAACCCCTTTTCTCACATCTTACCCTAAATGAATCATGCATCTCTACCCATCCATGCTAATCTACTAATATTTGATTTGTTTTTGTGGTAATCTTGAAGAACAAACAAGAATAACTATTTGCTTCTTTGCCCTTTCCCTATTATGTGTTTTTGTTTTGTGTTTGATTATTAAGGGTTTAAATTAAACACTATGGAGTCTCTTTACAGGTTAGGTTGGATCCTTCTAGGCCATTGAGCAAAAGAAAGCATTGGGTTGTTGCAGAAATTCTCAAAAAAGCAAGAATTTATGTTCCACCATCAGCACAATCTTCTGCCTCTTTAAGCATCAAGAATGAAGGAGTTGCTGCTTCTCCATCCACCACTTAAGGTGGTGTGTGCACTAACTAATTATGTGACTCCTTTCCCAGATTCAAATTTATGTTTTGAAACTTATCATGTGAAATTGTGATTATTGAATGAATCTATTCCTATCTGGTTCAAGAGTTTGTGTTTCTTGAAAGTTGGAAGAACTCTTGTCAATGTTTAACACCCAAAATACCAAAATTGATTGAGGAAATTCATTTGGGCTATGCCCCTCTTAATAACTTCAGTTCTGTAATGCTGGTATAGATAATTTATTTTTTGGAAACGGAATTTAGATCGCATTTAGGGGTGGTTCCGTAGTTGGTTGGTACTAGGTCAAACACTCATCTTATTTATGTGATATGAAGATTAAGCTTTCCAAGTTCTAAAGTTTTATGATGTTTTATGTTAGCTGTTTTGTTCAAGTTCGCGAGGTGATTTCAGAAGTTCCTTGTCATTGGAAAGAATCTTCACTACTTGAGTTTGATAGCCAATTTAAAGCATGATTGATTTCGTGGAGCCATGGCATGTCTAACTTCCGTTTGTCCCGATATGTTGTCCCTACAAATAAACCTTTGTGATTTTGTCTATTGATGTCAAACTATGGAACTCCATTTTCAACCTCTGATGCTATCTGTGGGTTTTTTTTCCAGGTAAGCCGTAAGCCCAGTGGAGCACACTGAAGAACTTCGTAAGAGTTGTTTTGATCGCTTAATGTCCGGTGATTAGTAGAAAAAATCATTTATATGTTAGGTAAGCAGAAATCAGGAACATTTTTCTGTAGGAGTTTTAGTTTGAAGTTTTGAACTGCTGTTGCATGTGAGAATACAAATTATCAAGCCTTACTGCTTAAAAGTACATCTTTTGATAATTGAAAATCATAGATTGTTAAATCTTTCTTGTTAGTTGTTACTCTATCACATTCTCTACTTAGCCACCGTGATTTTGGAAGTTTATGCTCGCTGTTTCTGCTTGCTTTAAATAGTATTCCGAATTTTTTTTTATTAAACCATAATTCCATTGATAAGTGATAACAATCACAAGATTACATGGTAGATAATTCTTATTCCTCTGAGAACTACATGAGAGTTACATAAGTAAAATTCACAAAACTTTCGAATGTAAAGTGCCTCGCGAAGGGAAAGGAATTGACAAGACACAGACTCAAAAAAAGACCCTAAAAAGGAGATCCTTAAGATCGAGAATAAAAAGACCCTAAAGGTCACATATTAAAGACCCTAAAGGTTGACAATAATAAAATTACATCAATAATATTATACTAATAAAAATGAAATCTTGATCGTTCTTTTCTCTTGTGTTGTAAATTCATCTTCAATCTTCTTGAGATGTTCATCGTAGAAATCGGCAACAATGACTCTTCTTTTCTCACTAACATCTATATCCATACTTCCATTCCATAAACATTTAAAATCACCAAAAAGTGGATTATATCCTTCATCCAATTTAATTGTTGTAAGACGATCCATGTTGGAAAGAGAAGAACAAGAAGAAGAGAGAATTGGCGATCTTGTTGATGATAATGATATTTCTTTAGAGTTGAGAAAGAGAGAGAGAGGAAAATCCGGAAGAGGGATCCCTCCTAACCAAAATCTGTAAAAGTAGTTTCCGAGATTAACTTCCATTGATGAACTGAAGATTCTTAGTTGAATTGATTTCCAAAACCTTGGCCTGTTCAAGAACATGAGTTTGAAAGTTATAGGTATTGACCAAGGTTGGTTTACGCCTTGAATGAGCTTTTGTGTATTTCTTGACATGGGTGAGAAAGATACAGAATATATGTAAAGAATTCTATAATTACTAAACAAGAGTCACGTTGTCGTAGTACATGAAAGATGCACAAAATTATACTGCCCTAATCCACATGAATAGTGGACTCTTAGCCAACAACCAAAAACCATCTTTTGTTTTCTTTAATTTGTTCTCTTCTTTTGGATTTCAAGCATGTTAGTGATAGATCATGCAACCTGAAGAAGGTAATATCGGGACTGGTGAAGAAAGCCCCCTTTTTAGACATAGTGACGTACTACTACAAAAGCTTAAGTGTTTTATGGGATCAAGTGCAGTTCTTAGGAGTGTAAATCGGTATTGAGCCTTGGTTCCTTATTTTTGAATCACACTTTTGACTTAGCTCTGGATGCTTCGTTAGCAACCATATGTTTTCTTCTTACTTGTATATAGTTTTTTCTTATATATTCATTAAAACTATCCGAATAAGAAAACTAAAACCAACATATGCAAAACTGAAACTAAAGGGGCAAGTATTTCCAACTATATGATAGGAGTCAAAATGGTATAATACAGTGAACAATTATGTCCATGCGAGAGTTCAGGTTCTGTTTTACTGTTTTTGGAAAATTATACAAGCAGCAAAAGTGTAATTGATCCGTGGCTTGTTATTTACGCTTCCCTGTTACCGGAGATTCATGTCAGACTGAAAAAGTAAGGTGATGGTGTTGCATTGATTTCCGCTAGCCACAGCAGACTAGACGACAGTATCTTCATTGCCGCGTGCTGTTCATAGCGTCACGTGCCATCCTTAAGTTGTCTCCACGTGCATGATCGATTCTCACGTGATCGGTATAGCTTATCCTCCACATCAGATAAACTCGCCTGATTTTGCCATTAAATACTCTCCCTGTTTGTAACGTCCACTTCATCAATACATTACCCCTCCAAAGCTCCGTCTCGCATCTTGACCTGCAAGGTTCTCTCGCTTTCTCTCTTTTCTTTCGTTGTAAGTTAGACATTGGTGTGAAATGGTACCGTCATCTGAAAAAACTGGAACAGGTCGAATGCGAAGAAGAAAAACTAAAGGACCTTTCAAAGGTGTGAGGATGAGAAAATGGGGAAGGTGGGTATCAGAAATAAGAGTCCCTCATAGTAGATCTAGGATCTGGTTAGGCTCCTACGACACTGCAGAGAAGGCAGCCCGTGCGTATGATGCAGCACTTTACTGTCTTCGTGGCACAGAAGGAAAGTTCAACTTTCCTGATGAAAAACGACCAGAACTTCCTGAATGCTCGTCAAACTCCTACTCAAAAACAGAGATTAAAGCAGTTGCTTCAAGGTTTGCATCACCGGATTTGTCAGTTCCGTCCTCAACATCTTCCTTTTCAAGTGCCGCAAGCTCTCCAGAAGGACTGATGTTGGATAGTAAAGTGGCAAATGCATGGGGTGCTGGTGAGTTGCATTTTGCGGTTGATTTGACAGAACCTGATATGTTTTCGCCTGATAGTTTCCTGTTGGAAGAGCCAATCATGCTTGCGCCAGACTGCATATGGGATATATTAGATGGAAACTAATAACTTCAGATATGTAAAATTTCGATAAATAGGGAAACATATATGTTAGTTGCTCGATAAATGGATCTGTGTGCTATGTTAATAGTAATTATGTGTGTAAATACTAGAAAAGAAATAGTAATATCAAAATTTAGTTTGTGTGTATCTTAACAAAAATGTAAAATTTCAGTTGCTTACGTTACTCTTGGAAGGATATGCCATGTTCATACATCTTTAGACGACAGGTCAAGAGGCTAGGGCGGAAATACGTGTCAGAAGTTTTTCAGTTCGGTTGACAAGAGTTACGCAAGCCGGACAAAAGTTGACTAGTTTGGTCGGATTCGGTGTAAAAGTAGATCAATGCTATTTCAGTTTGATTGGAGATAAAACATACCATAATTTTGGTCAGATGACAATCAAAGATCACTGAAATTACACTGTCCCATAGAGGAAATTATATGTACCTTCACCTTTTGACCTGTCAACTTTACTGTAACTCAGAAGATCAAGATCCTCTGCCGCTTCTTTGGTTGTCATTGATGAACAAGTGAACTGGGGAAACGTTTGTAATCACAGAGATGAGTTAGGAAGATGACGAAACAATATGTATGATCTGATAACATCCTAACAGATGATGATATGTGGGGTTTGAGTGAAATGGTAACAATGTGTTGCTTTTTTGCAGATTTTCTGGTATCTATGTCTGGGCTAAATGTAAGTAGTCAGGCAATGTTGGATGATGACTTCGGACATCAGTTGTTTGGTTTTGCCTAATTCGTGAGGATTGGATATCCTTGTATTCGGGAATAGGCTTGTGTGTGTATTTCACTTAAGTTCTTTGCTCCCCTTGATTACGAAATCAGCTTAACTTTCAGTTTTCTGTAACATGCATTTTCATGTTCGAGCCTAAGGCTCTCTTTATCCCTATCTTTGGTGTATTATTGATAAAATTTCCCTTCCTCCATTGAAGTTTTAAGACAAAGAAAGAACAAAAATGAATAAGGCAATGTCATTAGGAGTTAGGACTATGAATTTGTTAATACTTTGAACCAAAGACTGACTAAATGGGTCAGGTTAAAACTTACAGAAAATCATTGGCACGTCAAGAGAATGAACTAGAAGTTGTTTCTTTACTAACTCTGTTATTGGGCTCGATCCAACTATACCCAGAGGTTTTCTTTATACCTTTGAATTTCATAACTCGCCTTACTTCTTCAGCACCACACCAATTACCAGTTTCTGCATAAACCATACACAGCAAGGTATAATTTGCTGCATTATATGGTTCCAAATCAATAAGCTCTTGTGCGGATTTTTCCGCCATTTCTAGTCTGCCATGAGCTTTACAAGCTGTTACAAAACTGCTAAAAATGGATGCGTTTGGTTTCATGGGCATATTTTTTATGACCTTGTAGGCTTCTTCAAGCTTTCCATAACGTCCCAGGATATCAACATAGCATGAAAAATGCTCTACCGTCAGAACTCTACTGTTCTTTTGGATCATTCTGTTAAAAAGGTCCTGTCCTTCTTCAACTAGACCTGCATGGTTGCAAGCCGATAAAACAGCAAGGTAAGTTATTGAGTCGATATCAATCTTGCTCTCTTCCATCTCATGAAAGAGTTTCAGAGCGTCCTTGCCATGACCGTTGAGGCCATAACCTCGAATAAGGGAACTCCACGATATTGAGTCTCTTGCAGGAATCTCAGTGAATACTTTGTGGGAAGCATCAAGCCATCCACATTTTGCATACATATCTATTAGAGAATTCCCAACCGAAGGTTCCAAATTCAAGCCAGATTTCAGAGTGTAGCAATGAACTACTTCCCCGTGGACTAGAGACAATTTCGTAGCACAGACTTTGATAATTGCCAGCAAACTTACTGAATTTGGTCTGATCCCATCCATAAGCATTCGACAGAAATGCTTCATAGCACCTGCAATGTCCCCATTTAGTGAATAACTTCCAATCATGGAACTCCACATCACGATATCCTTCGTCATATGTCGTTCGAAAATTAGCTTAGCATAATCTAGTGTTTCTCCACATTTGCAGTAGACACCTATTAGAGCTGTTCCAAACTTAGATTCTGAAGCAAACCCATTTCGGATTGCGTAACCATGAATCTGTTTGCCCATCTTCGGCTCATTCAGTTCGGCACAAGCGGGTAAAACTGCAGTTAATGTCACTCTGTTTGGTTTAGTCCCTCTACTCTGCATTGCTCGAAACAACTCAAGCGAGAAACTGTACCTCTCGTTTAAAATGCACCCACAAATCATTGCTGTCCAAGACACTTCATTTCTTTCACTCATCTGATCAAATACTCTTAAAGCTGCAAAGAAGTCGAAACATCTCGAGTACATATCTAAAAGAGCAGTTTGCACAAAAACGGAGGATGGGTTTATCATCGTTCCATCACGGATACTACGAGCATGAATTTCTTTACCTAATCTTAACTCCTCTACGAGAGATAGAATGCTAGCAATTAACTCAGGTTTTGGTTGAAAACCCATCAAGTACATTTCCTTGAACATAAAAATTGCCTGGGTATAATGTTGGTGTTGGATATAAGAGTTGATGATAATATTCCAAGTGATGGTATCTCTAACAGGCATAGTATCAAACATTTGACCTGCAGATTGAATTTGAGAAAACTTGCCATACATAGATAAGATAGAATTGGCAATGAATGGGTCCAAGTCAAATCCAGTTTTGATGGAAAAACAGTGAAGTTGAAGGCCAAAATGAAGAAAGTTGGGAGAAGAAGAGCATGCTTTGATAATTGAAGGAAGGATAATGGAAGTAGTAGTGTTTTGTTGGGGAAGAATTTGATGGGGGAGATGAAATTCTTGTTTGAAGAATCTTAGTGCTTGGCCAAACAGTCCTTTTGAAACTAAATACTTGACTTCTTCGTGAATGAGCATTAGTAAAAAATTTAGAGAGCCTGCCCACTAATTATTTTCGAGCCGAAAATTCGATTACTTCTGCATTTTGTGCAAACAAATATAAATTTGTGCAACTTTCGTCGAAGTTGATGCAAGGAATTAAATTTAAAATATTTTAGTCGAAATGATTGAAATATTTCAATTTCTATGCCTATCGAGATTTCCATCGAAACTGAACTTCATTCCTTGGGTTTAAGTCTAAAACTTGCCCGATATTTTTAGTCGAAGAAATCTAGACAATTTTGACTAATTTTCCATTATGAGATTCTAGAAAATAAAGTTTTTTAACAACATCAATTACCACTAAAAGATGGGTATTTTTGTTACCAAAAAGAAGAGTTCACACACAATGTCATTGCTAGCACCTAACCCTCATGCACAAATAGCTGTTTCCTTTCAGTTACTATCTCAAACCTCCCATCCCATAATTATAGCTCTTTCCTGTTTTTCACACATTTCATGCTACTTCTCAGTCTATGTTTATTTATTTTCATTAAGAGCCAATAGTACTATTCTTCTCTACTTATGAATCATGATGACTACTAATAAAACTAGTAGTAGTAGTAATAATAAGCAGGATGAGGTTCTTTCGACCGAGATCGTGAGACGGGGTATCGAGGGGTCAGGTCCATATGCTGGTTCTCTAAGTTTCTCTGTCAAAGTTCGCCGAGGAATACCTGATTTTCTTAGCTCTGTTAATTTGAAGTATGTTAAGCTCGGTTACACTTCTTTCGTCGCACATAAATTCTATATTCCACCGTTTCTTCCACTTCTGTTAGTCATTTTCATCTTCTTCTCTTTGGGGAAGTTGACATGGAAAAATAGTATTCTTTCCACATACGATGATATTTTCGTAATAAGCAATACGATTTTCGCCATTGCCATTTTGCCTATATTAGTTTATTATGCTAATTATCTTCCTCGTTCTACTTATCTCGTTGATTTCGCTTGTTATCGCCCACCAAATCACCTCAAGGTATCTAATTTTTATTTTCTTAGTCTCTCATGGTTTCGTTGCGAGGATCAAATTAGTTATATCTAGACTAAAAGTTTGTCTGTGTATGTCAATAGATATCCAGGGCAGAGTTCATCGATTTAGCGAAAAAATCAGGCAACTTTGACGATGATGGAATAGAATTTCAATGTCGGGTTCTAAAGAATTCAGGCATTGGTGATGAAAGTTACTTGCCGAGAACAGTCTTCATACCAGGGAGGAAGAGATGTTTAAAAGAAGGTAGAGAAGAAGCAGCAATGGTTATGTTTGGAGCAGTGGATAATCTTCTGGCGAAAACTGGCTTCGAAGTTGAGGATGTCAAGATCCTCGTAGTTAATTGTAGCACTTTAAACCCGACTCCATCACTTGCTTCTATGCTAATAAACCATTACAAGCTACGGAAAGATATACAGAGCTATAATCTCGGAGGAATGGGTTGTTCGGCCGGAGCAATTGCTGTTGATTTGGGCAAGGATTTGCTCAACGCACACCGTGATTCATATGCGCTGGTTGTGAGTACTGAAGTGGTTAGCTTTACGTGGTATAATGGTAAAGAGAAGGAAATGATTCTTCCTAATTGTTTCTTTCGGATGGGGGCAGCTGCCATGTTATTGTCTAATCGAAGCTTCGATAAATGGCGTGCTAAGTATGAGCTCGTCCAGGTATGTTAGGATCCTTTTTCAATTGGGTTATTTCCCTAATGGCCCCCAACTTTGTGACCAGCTTCCCGCCTGGCCCCCTACTTTACGAGAAATACCCATATGGCCCCCTTTCCGTTATAACACCGTCACTCTCTCTCCTCCATCATGTTTTCTCTCTCTGCCAAGTCACGCCACAGCATCTGTTACGCTACCTCATCACCTTCTCCGGCAGAGGTCGCCGGTCAACCAAGTTTCTGGCCGGCGACCTTCAAACTAAAAAAGAAAAATATATATTTTCTCTCTCTTCCTCTCTCTCTAAAACTACTCCGGCGAAGGGAGACCTTCGCCGGAGTGGTCTGTTCTTGAAGAACAGATCTGAAGAACAAACCACTCCGGCGAAGGTCTCCCTTCGCCGGAGTAGTTTTAGAGAGAGAGGAAGTGAGAAATTTTTTTCTTTTTTTTTTTAAGTTTGAAGGTCGTCGGCCGGCTTCCGGCCGGCGACCTCTGCCGGAGAAGGTGATGAGGTGGCGTAACAGATGATTTGGCGTGACTTGGCAGAGAGAAAACATGATGGAGGAGAGAGAGTGACGGTGTTATAACGGAAGGGGGCCATATGGGTATTTCTCGTAAAGTAGGGGGCCAGGCGGGAAGCTGGTCACAAAGTTGGGGGCTATTAGGGAAATAACCCTTTTCAATTTCACATCTGAAATCTGACTCGAAATCTATCGACTCTTGATTTTGGGTCTATTTGAATCACACATAACATAAGTCTGAGTTAAGAGCCTCGTTGTCTAAAATAACATGAATGCCACTGTGTGACTAACCGGAAAAAGTCAGACACATGAATCAGTTTCAGATAATGAGACAAGTCACTCAGGCGAGTCATGCTTGAATGAGAAAATAAAGCAGACCACCTTAATATTCGCTTCTTGGAGAAGTGAATAACCATTTCCCTTGGTTGTTGTTAACTTTTGTTTCATGTCTTGATGTCTGTCATATGAATTTAATTCCCCACGGAAGACTGTACGGACCCACAAAGGGACAGAGAATCGAAGCTTCGAGAGTATCTACGGAAATGATGATAGTGAAGAAAACAGCGGACTAGTGGTGAAAAACGAGGACTTGTTCGAAGTTGGAGGAGAAGCCTTGAAGGCAAACATGACAACTCTAGGTCCACTAGTGCTACCATTATCAGAACAGATGAGGTTCTTCATGAACTTGATTCTTAAGAAGAAGAAGCCATATATACCTGATTTCAAGCTAGCTTTTGAGCATGTCTGTATACTGGCGACAAGCAAGAGAGTCCTGGTCGAACTACAAAAGAACCTCGAGCTAACGGAGGAATACATGGAGGCATCTATCAAGACATTAGAGAGGTTTGGGAACACTTCAAGTAGCAGTGTTTGGTATGAACTGGCTTACCTGGAAGCAAATTCAAAGATCAAGAAAGGAGACAGGATTTGTCAGATTAGTTTCGGTTCAGGTTTCAAATGTAACAGTGTTGTCTTGAAGGCTCTTAGGAATGTCAATGCTTCTTCTACCTCTGAAACAAATCCATGGATGGATGAAGATACTACTACTACTCTGCCCTAAATACAACATTTACAAGATTTATGATATTGAAGTTTTAGAGATATAATGTTTTTTTTCTAACCGTATATTAGGTTTATATGTTAATTTTCTCTTGTTGTCCGAGACAGAATCGAAATATTGCTATCTCAAAACTGATGAAAAGGGTTTATAAGTAATGAAAAGCATACGAAAACAAACATAAGAGAATGCTAAGTTTCACTGATACAAATAAATTCACATCTCACAATCCCTTAAACATTGTTTCTTGACTTACCCAACTAGCTGGGGAGAGGATAAACCTCTAAAAACTTTACAAGGTTACATGATTCAGTAAAGGTAAGAAAGAGAGTAAAATGTAAGAACAGCTTAACTGATCGTCGAAACCATTTTTAAAGTCTGTAGTTGGTATATCCTCCTCCTCCTAAACCAGAGGATCCGTAACCCCCTAAGGATGATTGTGTTGAGAAGGATGAATGTTGATAAGAGTTATCCCCTAATTGAGATCCATAGGGCCTTAAGCCGCTGTTTATATAGCTGCTCGGTGCTGGTTCTTTATGACCAGCAATGAACTCCTGAAGGAAAAATAAAGCACAACGAGGACAATTGAATATAACTGTTTTCCGACTCTAATGCTAATGCCTATAAAAAGGAAAGTAACAAGTGAAGGGTTCTTACATGAATAAGTTGTTGAGCAGTCTGAACTTGAGTAGAAGTACCCTTAATTTCCACTGTGATTTCGTCAGGCAAGCCCCTACTCTCTTGAACTGTAAGGACCGCTCCACTTGTACGTCGGATATACCCTATATTTGCTCCTCCAATACCAATTATGTCCTCTGCATAAGATAGAGGTATTTGCATTGTCTGTGTTACCTGAATCAATGGAACAAGTCCGATGTTAAACAGCGTCATACAAATGACATCCAACAATAATCCTTAAGCTTCTACCGTTTCCAGGTTAATCAACTATCATGTCAATTGGGTGAACAAAAGTTATACTGCTCATTAATCCTCTTTCCAGTATGATCTGATCAATTTATAAATGATTAGAACCAGGAATCGAACCTGAGTTATTATTGGAGCAGCGGAACGACCAATTGTTGAAGAACGTAGTCCAGCAAGTGCAGGATCTTGTCCATATAATGACAGGCTAGAATGTGAAGATATACCAGAACGGGACTCTAGCTGAGGTTCACGGTCAAGGTATAGAGATTCCCTCTTCAAAGAAAGTGGATACTCACCCCCGAATCCAGTTTGTGAAGCGGAATGGAGTAAAGATTGCGGTTTCTCGCCCCAGGTATCTGATGTAGGTTCTTGAGACATAGTTGCATTACCCTAATAACAATGCCATAAAAGGTTTAGAAAATTATGAGTGACCCAAATGGAAACCAAATCTATTAGATACAACTTACAGCGCTCTCAAATAAAGGAAGAACACTGTGATCAACCAAGAATTTTCTCAAGTGCCCCAGTACTGCTTGTAATGCTTTAAGAACCTTCAAAGTTTCACCTTGGATCTCTACAATTCTATCATCTGAAGAAATATTACGAGGCGCCTCATCTAACACATCAAATATATAAGTGTGTAAGAGATGGTTTGAAGTTAAAAAGAAAAAAAAAACACAAGCAGAATAATGATCAAGAATAATATAGATTTGCCAACAACTGCTTGGCCATTTCGTTGTGCTTCAATTTCGAAAAAGCCGTAGGTCAAAGGTTCGATGCACGGGGAATCCATCATTTCTTGACTTGTTTTGAAGGGGTATAAATAAAGTAAAGGTAGTAATGGCCTTTCATGCCCCTAGGATGGCCTTAAGGGTCTTTATATTGGCCTTTAGGGCCCAAGATGTCTTCAATGACGGTAGTTATCAGGATTATTCAATTCATGTATCTATTCACGATGTATCTATACCATATTGAATTGTAATGACTCTTGATCCCATATCAAGAAAAACAAAGAATTATATACCGAAAAAGGTTGTAGGATTCAAATGTGCCGAAAGTGGAACTACATGAGAACCAAAATCACAGGGGGAACTAATGTAACCCAATGACCAATAAGGTTAGGAAAACAAAGAATCTTGTAAAGAGAAAATTATACATGTTTACAAATTTTACTAATGAAAGGAATTAAGAGATGAAAGCAGATGGCTACATCTGACCAGTTCACTAACCTTGAAAGTAACCAACCCATGCCAACCAAACTTATGAATTTTACAGAAAGCGATAATTTGTTTGACCAAATTCAGGGAAATTTGGAACATGAAATTATTTTTAAGTGTAACAGAATACGTTATAAGATACGACTACAACATGGATATCCTAAACAATGGGTTCAGACCCATTGTTGGAATAACCTATTTATAAACCTTTGGCAGAGACCTAGAACTGACTCAAAATCTTGCATTATCTGAACCATACAAAAGGATCAGGTATACTACCCAACGTCAGAGCAGAGTTTATTATTTACATTTTGCATTTCAGTCAAACCATGTGAACATGTATTTGGTTTAACATGTGAATTTAATTTCCTACACTTTAGCTAGTAAGTTCGATGTCAATGTGCTAGAAAAAATCATTAGTACGTAATGGTAGCAACTAGTAACAATTATCACAACTATAGAAAACCAGACGATATACAGTTTACAGGAAAGAGTACTACCTTTGATGGTGTGAAAAGAAATTTGAAATACAAAACGATGGCGAAAAACACAGGCAGAAGAAAACTATTTCATATAGATAATGCATGCAACATTATGAAATGGGTAAAAGTTTACCTCCAGAAAGAACCCTAACAGTGGCACCAGAACTTTCCTGTATCGACTTAATTACAGAACCTTGCTTCCCTATTAGATTTATCGCTTGTGATGATGGCACCAACAATCTAATTGAACATGCCGCACCACTAGCTGACCCATCTCCTCCAGTCTCAGATAGTCCAGTAACACGTTTGAACACTCTGAGCACAGCATCCATAGCAGGAGATATTTGTGCCTCTGGTTCTTCTTTTCCAGATATCAGCACCTGAAAATTAACAGGATATTAAAATCTAATAACTACTAACAAAATATAAGATTTATACACGCATGAGTAGCTGTTTTACGAGCAATTAGCGCATAACTCATGATCATATATAATTTCATGCTAATAGCCTACTAGAACCATGATTCATACAGAAGGACTATATAATAAACAGCAAGAACAGTGAAACAGTAATTAAACCTAAATTATACAGACATTGTGTTTATTCTTTTACTTCAACCCGAATACAGCACCTATTGGTATTTCATATTCTGTCGAGCTCGAGACACTATTAACTGGTAAACATTGTTTAAACTCAATACAGTGAATCATATTTATTTCGACTACGCCTATAACATTTCCAGACTGCAATTACACAACAAACTCGACTCTTAAAATTCAAATTAAACTCCTACATTCCAATGACCCAAACATAACAAAAAACTCTTGGGTTCGCCTGCCCGGCCTATGACCTACTCAGGCTACCAGGTAGCTCGAGCAGATTCCTAATTTGTAGGCACTGAGCCACTGACTACTGAATTGGTCATGCCAAAGCTAAAGCGCAATCTTAATTTTGGTTTTCTTAATTTTTAAAGCGACCCATTAAATCTTAACCAGCTCGAATGGTTAAAAACTAAAGAACCATGATTGAAACAGCTAAATTTTAGAGAAAAAAGAACTCGATGAACAATCAAGAATGTAAATTTACAATGAAAGAACCCTAAACAAATTAACAACTCACAATACGATCAGTGCTTCCGATAGCACCTTCAAGAATGCGAATGCGAGCCCTAGTTTCCTCACACATCTTTCTAATGATATCTCCTTTGCGACCTATGATGCTACCGACTTTCAGAACGGGTACAATGAGACGGAATACGCTGTCTCCAGGCCATCCTGGCCATCTCTTGTCTGCGGAAATTGAAGCTGACTGAGAAGGAGTTACCTCCGAAGCTGAAGATGGCGGCGGCACAGATGGATCAGAGGCCGCATTAGCAAGGGCTGATGTATCTGAGAGAGGCACAGAAGCAAGCGAGGTGGTGGTAGCGCCGTTTTGGGGGTTCATTATGTGTGAAGAGAAATGGAACCCTAATTTGATGAAGAGAAAGCTTCCTGTTTTGAGGATTTGTTGGGGGGAAGCAGAGGAGGAGAGAGAGAGAGAGGGGTTTGAGACGAAGAAATAGAAGACGGGAGAGTCTAGTCTGATTCTGGAGTTGAGGGTAAAATATTAGAAATATGCTACAGCCACCGAAAACAAAAGCCCAAATCAGTAAGAAGATGAACAAACTGCTTCCATTATTTTATTTTTTTTTTGTCTCTTGATAGACTTTTTCTCTCTAAAGGGAGCAGCTAAAAGCACAAGAAAATTGCTATTAGCAGTCGAATGAAGGGATTGACTAAAGTCAATCTCTTTTGACCTCAAGCATCTATTGATACACGGACTCGGATCCATCCGTCCGAAACTTAAAGCAAGGTTTCAGACTTGGATCAATTTGACAGGTTTCAGACAGGACAGTCCAAACGCCAAAGTAAGGGCTCGAATTGTCCTGCCCGAAACCTGTCAACCTAGTTTGAGACCAGTCCTTGAGTAGGATTTCCGGAGTATTTTTAATGGTGGTTTTGGGTCAAAGTTCTTTATCTCTCTAACTCCTCATCATAGATCAAGGTTGGTTTGAGATCAAAGTTCTTCCCATAATGGTTTCTCTTTTTCTCTCTCTAAAACAAGGTTCTTTATCTCTCTAACTCCTCATTGTTGATTGATGATGATGATGAGTTTAGAAACTAGGTTGTTTCCATGAGGAGTAGGGGAGATGGGTGCCTCCTTAGTAGGCATCCAGTCTGTACCGGGAGCCTACAGAGATTATGAGCTAACAACAATTTTAACGGGTGTCGTTGGGTTCTAATGTTCACTACTCCTATATGTTTTGGATGTCTGACGACAAACTTTAACATAAGATTTTTTTTTCTGAAGAGGTACACTAAGAGAGGCCCCAAACCCCAATAAAATAAATTAAAGGGTTATTTCCCACATTTTAGTCTATGACCAACTTCTTTTTTTGGTCCCTAATTTTCATAAATTCAGATCGGCATTTCTCTTTTAAACTGTTAGTTAACTTTCGCGCCTGATTTTTTTAGTTTTCTTAATTACTTTTTCTCTAGAAATTAATTCTCATTTGCATTTCCTTCATTTTCTGGAGTATGTGAAGTGGTTGTCGGTGGCTGGCCGACCGAGCAACCGCCGACGACAATCCTGAGATTTTATTTTGTTTTTTTCCTTGTCTTCATCTTATCTCTCCTCGTTACCAGTATCTCTCTTGTCCTTGTCTCTTTTTTTGCAGGTTGTTCTTCTATCAGAGATTTATCGGAACGCATTAAAAAATCAGATTGGAATGGATTACCAGGAAGATACTTGAAATATCACTTTTTGACATCATCAAATATATCTCTTTTCCTGGTAGAAACATTTCACCAAGAGGCCACTTCGTAAGTGAATGGGGCGACTTTCCCAAGGGCGGGAATCAGGACGGGCTCAAATACCAATGGGTGTCTGGGCTCCAAAATTTAGAAAACAGTAAAATTCGCAAGGGGAGATCGGAGTAAAATTAAAATTTATGCGCAAAAGCCCGTCCAGGATACTTTTAAAATAGATTTTTGATTTTTTTACAACCACCACTCTTTCTTAAACATTATCTAAACTGATGATTGCTCCGCTCCGGGTGTATTTTTGTCTTCATAAATAATGATCAATATCAATGTTCCTCGCAATCCAAGGAGAGAAGTTCTTATAAACTTCGCCCATAATATGAAAGATCATTCAGTTGAACTCTCAATTTGGCTTGGTAATGATTGATGGGATGGAGTAATCAGCAACAATTAATCAAAAAATTATGTTTTAGAAGGAGACGGGGAAGAGAGACGGGTTTGGAGAGGATTTTTTGTTAAGAGAAGATGGAGAGGATTTTCTGTTAAGAAAGACTAAAAATTGTGTTTTACTGTCGGTGAAAAATTTATGATACTATTTTCTTATTTTTTTTTCCTTAACTAACTTCCACACTTTCTTAGTAGTAATGTGGCAGGTATTTTGTTTATCACATCATATCGATGTATCAATGCCTTGTAATGACCACTGTAGTTAATATTAAAAAAAAAGAACGCAATCAAGGCCATCTCTTTATCATTATCTCTCTTATCCTTCTACCTCTTCTCCTTCTTCATAAGGAAAAAGCGACATGTGTAGCAACGGCGGAGTCAGGATTTATGTTAACTCGAACTAGCCTTTGGAGAATAAAGTTTTCATTTCCCGCGTATATGCACTCACAAGTAGTATTTTGAAAGTAATTTTTTGCCGAATATGATATTATTAATCATTATTGTCTTAAACTTTGTAATCCAAAACAAGTAATTTAAAATTTTCACATTAGAATGAACAAGCTACGTGTAAAATCTCGTTGGTAGTTCAAAAGAAAAAATTGCGAGGAAGTCGTTAACAATTTATAATGTATGTGGAACACAAATAATTAGAACATAGTTTGGATGAAACCTAACAAAAAGAATAAAATTAGGGGGGTAGTGGTTGGGGATCTGTGTTATTGGTTGGGGACATTTTAAATGTCCCCAAATGTCTGTGTTATTGGTTGGAGACATTTAAAATGTCTCAAAATGTCCGTGTTATTCGTTTGAGACATTTCAAATGTCCTGAAATGTCTGTGGTATTCGTTAGAGACACGAAATTAAGGACATTTCAAGACAAATTGGTTTTGGAGACATGTGAGGACATTTTAGTGTAAATTTGGAGAGCTTTTGGAGAGAAAATGTCTCTCAAAATATGGAAGACACTTGTGGACATTTCATTAAGAAAGATAAAAATAATAATTATTATCAAATTAGATTAAATAATTTATAATAAATAATATATAAAAATATTAATTATTATAATACTTTATTATAGTAATAATGATATTATTACCATTACTATATTATACTATTATTATATTATTATAATATTATCTTATTATTATATTATTATACTATATTATTATTATTATTTTATTATATGTTACTATATTATTGTATTATTATTATATTATATTATTACTATATTATATTATTATTATATTATAGTAATAATGATATTATTATCATATTACTATATTATATTATTATTATCCTATTATTATTACATTATTTTCTTATATTACTATATTATTGTATTATTATTATTATTATATTACTATAATGTCATCCATGATGAGATAATAATAATAATAATAATAATAATAATAATAATAATAATAATATTAATAATAATAATAATAATAATAATAATAATAAAAAGTAACAATAATAATATCCACTACACATTTTGTCCATGAATTCAATATGTTGAAATGTCTCCAAAACATTTTGTCTCCAAAACATTTTGTCTATAAACCAAATGTCTTGAAATGTCCATAAAGACATTGTGTCCATGAATCAAATGTCTTGAAATGTTTATAAAGACATTTTGTCTACAGATAAATGTCTCGAAATGTGTTAAAATGTCTCGAAATGTCTACGAGACATTTTGTCCACGAATGTCCTTCTAAATCCCTATCCACTACCCCCCTTTAGACTAAGCATAAAAAGGGTAAAAAAAAGAATTTGATTAAAAAATAAGGGGCATAACGTGGGACTAGAAGTCAAAGTATATGTAATATATGGGGCCAATACAAAATTTGTCCAAAAAAGTAAATAAATAAAACATGAATTGAGGGACAAGGGAATTGAACTCTTCCTTTGGTTACAATTCTTCCGTCTATCCTATATATCTCATGTTTACCCCTGGCTGCAGCCAGGTATGGTCCCTATCTCGCTCTGTCGTGGCGTGTAGTCTCAAACTTAAGGTTTCTTCAAATAAGACCCTTGTGGCCTCAAACTCCAAGGTTTCTTCGAAGAAGACCAGGGCCCTCAAAGACAAGTAATTTTTTTTTTTTTGAAGCAAAGGGAACAAATTCCATTAATAAGTGAATAAATCACAATGTTTACATGGATGAATTCTTATTTTTCTCCTTTGAAAACTTCATGAGAGTTACATACCTTTAAATGCAAAGTGCCTCATGAAGGGAAAAAAATTGGACTAGACACTGACACTGACACTATTGGGATCCTAAAGATCCGAGAAAAAAGACCCTAAAGGTCTGACAAAAAGGATCCTAAAGATCCGTGAAAGAAGACCCTAAAGGTCTGACAAAAAAATGAAAAAACTAACAGAACCGCTGTTGATATCTCCGGAGAATCGTCAAATGTCGCCGGAAAACCACCGTTGTCGCCGGAAAACCGTCGTTTTCGCCGAAATTCTGTCTCCGTTACCGCAGAACCGCCAATTATTATCATATACTAATAATATATAGATTAAATAGGGATACATCCGTCTTATGCCTTTCTTCGCACCACCACCACCACCACCACTAAAACACCACAAATACACCACCACCACCACCATCACCAAAAAAACACATCCATCTTCTTCATAACTTCACACCACCGCCACCACACCACCACTGTATCATAGAGCCCGCCACCACCACCACTTAACACACCACCAGGTCCTATCACCAACACCACCATCACACTGCCAAATTGAAACCAAACACCACCACGTATGGAGACCGGCCAAAACCGTGATGAGGAAAGGATTGGTAGAGAAAAGATGATGAAGTGATTGAGTGAGAATAAACCCTAGATTTAACGATTGAGATGAAGAAGGTATCATAAACAATGTGTATTCAACATCCATGAACAAAATAGAGAGAAACCAAAAATGCAACTAATCGGATGAAAATATATTAAATCAACCGCATCAGTAATAGACCAAACTCATGAAATAAGGATCACTGGATGAATTCACTGATGTTGAATTCTTACTCATTGATCAGATCTTATTTGAATTACCTCTTTGTGATTTCCGTTCATAATGATGGTTCCGTTGATGGGATTTAGATTTCCTTCTCTGTTTCTGAAATTGAGAGTTGGATTAGTAGTGTCGATGGTATAAATGGGGTTGTCGTTTCCCTCCATTGTTGGTGATAAGAGAAATCGACATAGAAGAGGAAACAGAAGAACTGAAAACAAAAAAAAAAACATAGAAGAGGAAACTCCGGCGAAGGATCTCCCTTCGCCGGAAAAGTAGAACTCGATCTCTCTTTCTCTCTCTAAGAAAACGGCTATGCAGAACCGGGGAATGATTAGATTTTTTGTCTGATATTGACAATCACATGAACCGGTAAAATTTTGACAGTCTAAACTATTTCATATCAGGGTTATTTTTCTAATTGCCCCCTACTTTGTGACAAACTTCCCGCGAAGCCCCTACCTTATAAAAATACCCAGATGACCCTTTTTTTTCGTTAAATATCCGTTATTCTCTCTCCTCCATCTCATCACCTCTCTCTGCTATCACGCCACATCATCATCTTCTGCGATTGAGTCGCCGGTCTGTCAGCAATTCCGGCCACGGGTCGGCGATCTTCATACTTAAAAAATAAAAAATAAAATTTGATAAAGTAGGGGGGCATGGCGGGAAGCTCGTCACAAAGTAAGGGGCCTTTAGGGAAAGAACCCTTCATATTATATGCTAGTTGATAAGCATTTAACACAATATAATTCACTACTTCAATCCTCTTTATCCCTCCAACACATCATTATCTACTACTACCAATCTACCAAAACTCATTGCCTTCATTCTTTATAATCTAGTTGTGTAGATTTTTAGAAAGAAGACCAAAACAACGTAAGTTACATTCATATTATTATTAGAGCTTGGAAGAGAAAATAGTGGAATTTGTTTTCTTTCCAGCAGCCTCTTCTGCTACTTCCCTTTCAGCATCATCTACCATCTGCACCACCAAATTATACATTCATTATCTATAGACACACAAATCGAAAAAGATCGAGTTTATATATTGAGAAAGAAATGAACCTTAGAGACCTGGTTAGGGGAAAGTGAAGGTGTTAGGATGATCTGAGGGAGATGAGTCTTGAGACGGTGGAGAGCATGTTTGATGATACCTTGAGTAGAAGCTCCTACCTCTATATTAATCATCTCTAAGAACTCCTTAGCACTATCCATGGCAGCATCATTAGGGTTAATTCCTGTTTCAACCAGCAGTTTCTCCATCACTTTTTGATTAATATTCTTCATTGTATATGTAGTAGCAGTTGCTACCACATCTCCAGCTGAAAACGTCTTCTTCTTCTCTGCATCTCCATGATTAGTATTAGTTACTACTGGAATTGCATAGTCTGGGGAGTAAAGTTGGCCTTGCCCCACATCCTTATTGTCAACTACCTTATTCTTCATAGAATTGAACAAGAGATAAATTAATTAATCCCAAACTAAAGAAAGATGTATGATGTTCGTATTTAAAAGAAAGGTTAGTTAGATGGAGTTTCAGTTTTTCCGCTCGAAGATGATTGATGAGTCATCATGATACTTACGCCGTGTAGGCGTGTACAACCATACTGTTGACAAGAAACATCTTCTCAACATATGTCACCCTCTCAAATCTTTCTATTTTGGAACAATATGGTCTGTTCCAAGGTCCAATTAAACTTGTATATGGCACTGGTCAATATACACTATTATAGGAGTAGTGGAGGCTACTAATTTAGACCAACACTAGTGTTGGACATCCTTTTTAAGTCAATGAGATCGTGAGATCGAGTCTCGGTGGAAGTAGTTTGTCATCAAGATTTATCTCATATAATTTAAACAATATATAAAGTAAATATTGTAATAAATTTGTCGGGATTTAATCCCCTTTCCTATTGTCGAGCTTTAGGCTTCTTTGATTGTAGTGTAAATTAGGCGATTATCGTGTTCATCACATCTTCATGATTTATCAATGTCTTGTAACGACTGACGTAGATCGAGTCGATTTCTCAGGAAAAAAAATACACTTAGACCAACAAGAGATGAATGGTCTTGATTTTTTAGTCAATTTTCTTTTCTCTTAATGTATTTTTTTTATTTTCGGTTCTATTTATTTAGATCTATAATAGGTTAACTTTTGTTTTTGGATTTGGAGTTCTTCATCCAAGGCTCACTCGTTGGTATTTTCTTCGTATTGAGCAAATTCATTTGAACTATACTCTCTTATTTGTGCAAATGCTAAAAACTAATTGTGCTTGTGATTTAAATGAAAAAGAAAACTATTTTGAATCTCTCTTCATGTACGAATATTCTTTCTATTGTAGTTCTTTAATTGAATCATCGACACAACTTAATAAGTATGAATTGGTCAGTATAGTCTCGAGCTGATCTTTCCAAACCACATAATTTGTTTCGTCTGGTTTTTCAGAGACAAAGTATGCGATGTTAGAAATTGAAGTATTTGAAGTTGAAGTGCTCGGAAAGAGAGAGAACTCATATTCCATTCAACCAAAAAGCTTAACAATCATAAAGAAAATTAACCTATTTATAGGCTCAGATCATAATTTGTTATAGAGTAATAGAGGAAGGAGAGCAAGAGATAACAGAAGTTTGTTGTTAGTTGTTATTTTTGTTACAAAATCTTAAGGGCGCCATCTTTAGTTAACAATATGAACCACATATTTCTTGGATTTACACTTGAATTACATCACGGACTCTCTTCTCTCAGCAATGTCTCCATTTCAGATATAACGAAGATAACCACTCATCCCATGTGGATTTTCTACGTTCCTTCTATCTTTTCGCTCTACTTTGGGAAGCTTTCAACCTGATTAAATTATGAGGTTCTCGTATTTTTTGCGGCTGAAAACTTTAATACTTTGAATAATATTGTTAAAAAAAGAAAAGCCCTCAAAGGACAAATTGTCAATGAAGAGACTCTTAACTCCAAAGTTTATGCAAGTAGAAGACCTACTTTATCCATTCTTAATTCTTACTCCACCACCTAGATGAATTGAACAGAAATCATGAAAGGCTTGGACTTTTACCAATTATGAATTTTTTTTTCTTTGTTCATGGCGTGCGTGCCTTATGTGGCCTTCTCAATTAAGCACCATAAAACCATAATTCTCCCCACCAAATTTAATCATTTTGCATTTTCCCAATTTCCCATAAAGAAGACCAATGCTTTTGAATATGTCAATCAAGACCGTTCAATTACATATATAGGATCGAGTGGATTGAAAGAAATCTTATGTCTCACACCCAAATCCTCCATCTTAGCTAAAGAAAACAATAAAACTATGTTCAGTTTGCAGAACTATAGTGCGATTATCAGGAATGGTGTTTACTATACAAAGATGCAGCAGGAATCAGGTTTAGGAGTAAAAATATTCTTCTTCAAATGGAATCACAAATCCAAGGGGGTGGATGAGTTTACAATTTCCTACCTTTTCGAATAATTAACTAGATGTTGGGACAAGGAAGAGAAGAACAATATATTCTACCTTAACTGCACAAAAAGAAAATTCTGAATTTGTTATTGAAAATAAAGTTTGTCGTGGGTTGAGTCGCAAACAACATCCCTCTCTTTAAGACAATTCAAGACTCTATCCCTTTTAGTAAGTAGAATTCAAGCAACCAACCTCTGTCTCGATCACTTTTTACACGGAAAAAAAATCGACAAGAACCACACTTTGTTGCTCCAAAATTTTAAAATTAAAGAGAAAACTTATCAGAAATTCTTGTACCATTCCTCTAACTCTTCGCACTATATACCCGAATTATAATAAAGTGAGGGAGACACTTTAGATAAAATTGAAAGCAATTAAAATATATTTAACGAAATATATATGCCATAAACACAAAATCAGTAACTCATAATGGTTGTGAGAAATAATATTTCTAGAATTATGCTATACGAAATTGAAAACTCAACAGACCAATCAAAGCAAAGAGCCCCAAAGACCCAAGGCCCAATCTTAAGAGTAATAAACATTTGGATAAACATTTTACGTTTCTCTAAGAGTGGAGCTTGAACCTACAACCTATCAATATTTTGTTTGAAATTTTAACCATCTCACTAGACTCCAAATTTTTGAAAAAAATTCTTTTAGATATGTCTACTTTCCGACACTAAATAATCTATAGACATAATTAATTTCTACCAATCATATTTCTAACCAAATTAAACAATACAAATAGGTATTGTGATTATTAAGAACCACGTTACAAGATTGTTAGTCCAGTGTTCGCCTGCTTTGTTGGGGTCCCTCCTTATATAAAAAGGATTCCTAGTTAGAATAGGATTTCCCTCATTCCTTATTTAGGGAGAAATAGAAGTTTCTATTTCTAGCCTACAAAGGAATCCTATTTCTAGTAGAATACCTCCTTATTTATCATTATAAATAGGGAATGAAAGGGAAGAAATTATTCATACTTTCATGTTAGAGAGTATCATACTTTCAGGTTAGAGAGTATCCTCCCAGTTGGGAGCTCCCAGTTGGGAGAGTTACAAGAGAATCCTCTCAGATATATCTTCTCAGGTTAGAGAGAGATAAGAGAGATGAAACAACTTCCAGAACAAAGAGAAGTCAGAGAAAGAGAGATTTTTGAAGTGGTTCTTTCAAGAGAGATTGAAAGAGCAGAATATTGGTTTGAAGAAAAGAAGATTATTAATCTTGTGAAGCAATTTAGTTTGTGGTTATCTTCTTCAACCTTTAGTAATCTAGGATTTGTTGAGTAAGAGATTTTATTTCTTTGTTTCTTTGTTCAGTTTATCCACCATAGGTTTGGTGAAGAGTTGTGTAACCCATTATTTAATTATAGTGGAAGATTTCTGGACTAGGTCCCGTGGTTTTTTACCTTCTAGTTTGGAGGGGTTTTTTGCCACGTTAAATAATCTTGGTGTCTCTACTTTTACTTTCGCATCGTTTATCTTCATATTCCTGAACAAGTTAATTAGGTTATTTTTCCTAACATGCTTATGCTTCTGGCGCTAATTACTGGGGTACGGTGTCTAGTAAATAGTACACTCTTCATGTCAAGGGTTTAAATCCCCTCCCTCCGGCCCCTACATCTATCAATAATGAATTAGAAGTGATTAGATATGGTGCAATAGACTACAAAAATGCTCTCCTGGACTCTAAATATAAAAATGTTATCTCAAATTTCAACCCATCCCTATCAAAATTTATGGCTTACTGGACTTGAAGATGACAATAGATAGATAAATAATGGGAGTTCATTGTTGTAATAGAGAGATCAAAATTGTTCTCCATAAAAAGCGAAGCATTAAGTTACTTTCATCATACAACCAGCCTTGTTATCCTTGAAAATCTGAAGCACAATCAAATTAACGAAAGATTAAAAGTAGATGTCGTGAGAGAGTGAAAAATAACGATATGAAGATGATAGTGGTGCTCGAACGTGGAAATTTGAAAGTAGTTTTAGTGTTCACAACCTTAGATAACAGAGAGTCGGAGAATTTGGGATTTAGAATTTTATCTTACACAAAATCTTGACCCATCATTATATACATAATATAATATATATACATAACATTTATATTATGATTCAACCCCATTGGTTGGTTTTTTTTTTTTGTTGAACTAGCTTTGCATTAATTTATAAAAACGTTATTACAATATTTATCAACTAAAATACAAGGAACATTCTTCCACGTCTTGCTTTTGTTTCTTTTCCTTGTCCATTTCGCTAATTTGTCTGCATTCGAGTTGAGTTCTCTCCTTGTGTATTTGAATTGGACCGCATCGAATTCTTTTCTACTTTCTCGAATTCTTCTGATGTGGATATGAGATTGCCAGCTAATTGTATGATGTTTGTTGTGAAGGTGTTTGATGAGATTGATGTTGTCACTTTCAATGATTATTGATTTATGATTCTTTGCTTTCGCCCATTCTAAACCGAATAAGATTGCCATGGCTTCACATTCTTCACTGTTTCTCGCTCTCGCTTATTTGACTTGCGCTGCTATAAATTTTGATTCTACATCATGAGCAATAAAACTAATTCCCGTATTGGATGTTACATTTAAGAACGATGCATCTACATTAATCTTAATAAAGTCATTGGTTGGTTTGGTTTTGACTGTTTACAAAAACAAATCCACTTAAAAGAACCAAACTGGTTATTTTATAAGAATTCACAACTGTACCAAATCACTCAGTGTTTGGTTCGGTTTGAAAACCTAGCGGATTAGTTTGGATGGATTTTGATGATGTCAAAAATTGGTTTTAGGTTCTCACTCTGGTAATGAATAGTCAACGAACAATGAGTTTCTCCTTGTGATTTGAAGGACCGAACCTGCAAAAAACTCAAACTCCTTTCCGACGCTCAAGCCAGTAGGGTGTCTTTGCCGTTAAAGGATTGAATTGAAAGTCTGGGTTTAGAAGTTGAACCTTGCATGATTAATTAGGGCGAACTTGGTATGCTTATGTAGACTTAGTTGACCGACTGCAATGATCGGCTGAGAAGATGCGGTGATGAAGCACCGGTGTAGCCGTGACCACGCTTTGATGGTCGTCAAATTGATAACTTTTCTTGTTTGCATATCTTTTGGATTTGATAAATCTTCCTCCATGATTCGCAGATCACACATGTAGAAAATTGATTTTTGGCATGTTTTAGCATTTCCAGTCACCTAGCTTTGTTCAAGCTTCCTAATTTAGAGCTCGGACGGACCTCACCGGTTTAGTTGATCATTCTTTTCTCTTTTTTAGATCTCAAATCAAGTCAGGGGTTAGGGTTGGATAAACTGCGACTCGAATACGCCTTCCTGTGCCTCGAGACAAGGCGGGCTTAAGGGCCGAGTTGATTTTCACTGACCCACACCACCTTACCGCTCCAAGACTCAGGTTAGCTCCTTAACCAGGGTGACCTGGTTTGTTTCAAAGCCAAAGCGGGGCTTAAAGCGTCTAGGGAACTTGTGTCGACCTCCCTATTTTGAGCTTAGGTGACAGAGCTCTTTCGGATTCACTTCCCTGGTGACTTGGACATGGGTTGAGCCATTCGTTTCTTGGTCTCTTTTTGAATTTTTTATTCGGTCAAAGCTGACCAATATTTGGACCAACAGAAGTTCCCCCACACCTTAGTCGAATGAATAAACAATTTATGACAATAATTAACTTTAAGTTTTTACCTGTGTACATGAACCAGGGTTGTGAGGTGATCTCGGCTAAATCGTTTTTGTATTGAGGATGTCTTTTCCTGGGATGTTCTCTTTCAGCCATCATCCCAATTATTCGAAAGCGCGAAAACTTCGAGAGTTGTTGAGTGATTTCTTCGAGCCGTATAACCGTTCTTTTCGTGGCCATGCGTCCCGCCACGTGACTTGGCCTCAACAAGTAGTTTAAGTTTTGAAGATCTCGCCTCATTATTACTGCGGTTTTTTCTTTACTTATCCCCAAATTCTTTTTTGTTCGGTCGTAACATTTCTTCCTCTCAGCGTCCTCTACTATAGTATCCTCCATCATCTTCTTCAGAATTTCAGATTCCTCCTTAACTTTGTTCTCGGTTTCCCCTTCACTTTCATTTTCTACCATATTCTCGATAGCTGCTCTCTTATTTCGAGTATCTTCTTCGACCATGGAAACTGCTCTCTGGGTTAGGGTCATCAGAGCGTCAACAACATAACTGCGGACGAGCTTTCTTCCCTATGTCTTACTACATTCCATTCATGAATATTTCAAGTTTTGTCCTTCTCCTGAGGATCAAATTTTATAAAGTCTCGTACAGATCCATGAAGCTTAATATGGATTTATGTAGATCCATTATTTAGCATGAATCACTTCACAAATACATATGAAGGATAAAATAGATGTTTCACACTTCGAACTTTCTTCGTATTAAATGACAAGTCTAGATATTTCATCCACTTACCAGTCCAAAATAGACAAAACACACAACCATTACTAGTATAGACTACTCCACTGAGGTATCATAATTTCATATCATATCCTTCATCCTTTGTTAGGAAAATTTGATCCAGTCAAATTTTCTCATGGGTGATATAACTTATCATCAATCTTGGCACTAGATCTTCATCATCTATAAAATTAAATCTTATGATTACATTTATTCCATAGACACCCATAATTACTCCATATATCACTCTCCTAAAGATAATAAGATATTTACAAAATTACACACATTCATTCGTAAAAAGTATATTCAACCCGCCTCCTGGAACTCTCACTTGAACTGCCTGTAAGAGCAACTAGGGTTTCGCTCCCCTCTCACATGTTCAGTCACGTAGAGAGAGAAATTCTTATTTCTCTCACAGACGTTCGAGTGAGAATCCGAAAAGACAGGTCATGAAGACGGTTGTTATTTCATACAAAATAAAAACTACAGTCATCATTCCCTCCTCCTATAGGCTGCATGTAATTCCTTAGGAATGAGAAATATGATAATGGGAAGACTTTCTGGGGAAAGGGTTATTAAAAAAATTTATTTTGCCTTTTTTTGGGAAATATGATTGCTTGGCACTTTGGGTGATGATCAAGGCAGCATTGATTTGGATAAAAACATTGTGAATAGAATCATTTTTACAACCAACAAAGTTTTAATTGTTAATTATTTTGTTTTCACCAATACCCACAAAAGATTTCCTTGAAATCTTCCATTTACAGTAAATTTATGTATAAAGAATTATCAACTTTTACTAGTATCTGTCCAACCCCCCACAACTGTCATCTGTTCTTCCCAATACATACCCCCATCTCTGCCATTCTCCTTGTTTCTGTTAAATATATTCATATACATACTAAAGAATTGGTGCTTGTCATGTTGTAACACTGCCAAAAAGGGTTTATTGCAGTTGTCTTGGTCTGTTCTCTTGGACCACACCATAACCAGTCCATGTAATCTCTCTCTCTCTCCACATAGCTCTTAAACCATGGTGGGTTTTCAAGGTGCAGGTTTGATTTGAGCAAGGGTTTGCTGGTTGCTTGGGTACAAGGGGAATCCAAGTTGCATGAGGATGAGATAGCTATAGCTTAGAGACAGTGAAGTTTTAGAATCTAAATGACCCAAAAAACCATTTATTTCAGATAGGTGATTTTGAAATAGTAGCTTCTGATTTTGTTTCAGTATCTTGTTATATACTTATTTTAGGAGTTTCTGACCTTTTGCAGAGATGGGTTTTGGTTTCTTTTCTTCCTTGATGATTCTCATGATGTTATTTAGGTTTTCTCTTTCTCAACAACCCAATACAGATGGGTTTTTCCTTTCAGTTTTCTTGAAGAAAATGGGGTTCTTATCCTCTGAAACTTACAACTTTTCTTCCCCAGTTTGTTCATGGGAGAGAGTTTTTTGTGATTCTCAGCAAGTAAATGTTATTGGATTAATGGGTTCTGGTTTGGGTCTCTCTGGTTTCATCCCTGACAATACCATTGGCAAGCTCAAAATGCTTCAATCTTTGGATCTCAGTAATAACAAAATCACTGGTTTCTCTTCAGATTTTTGGAGTTTAGGGTCTAATCTTAAAACCCTTAATCTTTCTTATAATCAAATATCCGGGGTTCTTCCAAATGACATTGGTAACTTTGGTATACTAGAAACTCTTGATCTTTCTTTCAATAACTTTTCAGGCATAATTCCTGAATCTTTCAGTTCTCTTCTAAGCTTGCAAATTCTGAAACTCAATCAGAACTGGTTTAATGGAGGAATTCCAACTCTGAATTGCCAAAATCTTGTTTCTATTGACATTTCATCAAATAGGCTTACTGAGTTTGTTCCTGAAGGCTTTGGCACTACAATTCCAAAGCTTAAGACTTTAAACCTTGCTGAGAATGAAATTCATGGAAGCTCTTCTGATTTTCTAGGTCTGAAATCCATTACCCATCTTAATATTTCAGGGAACAACTTCCATGGTTCTATAATGGACATCTTTATGGAGCTTTTGGAGGTTGTTGATCTCAGTCGAAACCGATTTCAAGGTTTTATCTCTCATCTGAATTCTAGCTTCAATTGGTCTAGTTTGGTTCTTCTTGATTTATCTGAGAATGAGCTGAGTGGTGAATTCTCCGATGCTTTTGATATAGCATATAATCTCAAGCATCTTAACCTTGCACATAATAAATTTTCTAACCAGAAATTCCCTCCGATCGAAATGGTTCCGAATCTAGAATACCTGAACTTATCTCAGACTAGTATCATTGGTGAAATACCCACTGAAATCTCCCACTTAAGTAGCTTAGTTTCAGTAGATCTTTCAGGGAATCGGCTCACTGGCCGAATTCCTTATCTGGGTACCGGAAATCTGCAAGTTTTAGACCTCTCCATGAACAATTTAACTGGCCAAATCCCATTATCTCTGCTAAGAAAACTACCACAAGTTGAGAGATTCAACTTCTCTTACAACAACTTGACCTTCTGTGATTCACAATTATCACCTGAAACCATTAAAACTTCTTTCATCGGATCATTAAACAGTTGCCCAATTGCAGCTAACCCGGATTTCTTCAGAAGAAAGACAAACAAACACAATAATTTCAAGCTTGTTCTAGCCATTACAATCGCAATTGTCTGTTTTTTTGGAGGTCTAGTTTGTTTAGTTATTGGATTCAGAAGAAGAACCAAAATGTTGGAAGCTACAGATATATCTTGCAAAGAAGAACGAAACATTTCGGGCCCATTTTCGTTCAAAACCGACTCTACAACTTGGGTTGCAGATGTTAAGGTTGCAACAGCTGTTCCTTTAGTGATTTTCGAAAAGCCACTGCTGAATTACACTTTTGCAGACCTTTTATCTGCAACTTCACATTTCAATCAAGAGACTTTAATGGCTGAAGGTAGATTTGGTCCAGTCTATAGAGGATTTCTACCAGGAGGGTTTCATGTAGCTGTAAAGGTTTTAGTTCATGTCTCTACCATGACGGACGAAGAAGTTGCAAGAGAACTCGAATATCTTGGTCGAGTTAGACATCCAAATCTTGTCCCTTTAACAGGATATTGTTTAGCAGGGGATCAAAGAATCGCCATCTATGATTACATGGAGAACGGAAATTTGCAGAACTTGCTTCATGATGATCATCCTGTTAGAGCATTAGAATTAACCGAAGATTCGATTACAGATAAATGTGAAGAAGTTGGTGAAAACAGTGACGGAATTCAAAACGTTGGTTCGGAAAGTTTACTGAAAAGTTGGAGATTTAGACATAGAATAGCACTTGGTATAGCCAGGGCACTGGCCTTCCTTCACCATGGTTGTTGTCCTCCTATAATTCACAGAGACGTTAAGGCTAGTAGCATTTATATCGATTCGAATTTTGAGCCAAGACTATCAGATTTCGGACTGATTAATGGCCAAGAAGACGGAACACCGCATGGAACACCAGGATACACAGCTCCGGAATCTTTGGAGCAAGAAAATGACTCGTCAACGTTGAAATCTGATGTATATGGGTTCGGAGTTGTGCTGTTTGAACTAATTACAGGTAAATCCCCAGTTGGAGATGATTATTCAGAGGAGAAGGAATCGAATTTAGTGAGTTGGGTAAGAGGACTAGTAAGAAAGAATCAGAGTTTGAAAGCTGTTGATCCTGAAATCTTAGAGAGAGGAGGATCATTAGAAACTCAAATGGAAGAAGCTTTGAAGATTGGGTATTTATGTACTGCTGATTTGCCAACAAAGAGGCCTAGTATGCATCAGATAGTTGGGCTCTTGAAAGACATCGAACCTATTTCGAATCAAGGATGAAGTAATTTAATGTTCATGAATCTTCATTCTGTTTTTTCGGTTTTCTTTTCTTACTTGTAAGCTGGTAAGGAAAGAAAATGTCATCCTAATGTTTAGTTCATCTATTGTGGTTGCGTTTTTCCTTTCAGTTTTGTGCTATCCTACGGGATATTTTGCATTTTAAGTAACTTATACGCACATCTAGTAATTCTTTTTTGATACTGACTACAATGGTCATTGTAAAGGCATTGATACATCAATAAGATGTGATAAGCACGAACCGCTGAATTTAAACCCTTACAGAAACGGGTTGAGAACCCAACTAAATTACTAGCCTAAAACTCAACAAAACTACTGGGCTATAGCTCATTTAACTAGTTTATTTATACCCAAGTTCAATTAATCATGGATTTGCACTTCCATTGGAGCGAACGTTGGGACCTCCTTACTACAAAGTAGAATAGTAGATGCACTATCGACTGGTAGTTTGGCAGTATCTAGTGATTTTGATCGATGTGCTAATGAGAGAAAATTTGCGAAAGGGTACAACAAAAATTGATAGCTGAAGAGAAAGATGGGTAAGAGTAGAGCAAGTCAACAGAGAATAATGGGCAAGAGTTCTACAAATTTCTATCCTCTATAAAATAAAAGATGGCAATTCTTGAAAGGATCGAGTAGAATATGTCGATATACTTTTCACAAGCTGTTACAGGACTCCTGAGAGACTTGTATACCTCGGTGAGACTTTGTAAGATAAGTCTTTATCAAGCTTAAGCCATCAAATGAGATCATTCTACTATAATCTATTTTCTATTTCGATTTCTATTTGACAGATAAGTCTCGATCTATATGTAAATGGACTTGACTATGATTCTGCTTACATAAAGGACTTAGAGTGGCACGAGTTGTACCTGTTCAAGTGTCTCGCTGTGTAGTGTGTACCATTCACAACTTCACGTTGTAGTTTGTTTCAACCCCTATGTAGACTCTTAATTTTCGCTTTTACAGTTTCGTACATATTTTGGATAGATGGGGGTTTACATTCTCAGTAAGCAAGAGATAGCACCAAAAATTACCAATCACATTAAGATGTTAACGAACAAAAATCAATTTCAATTTGAACCCAATCAAACAACACTTATTTTATTAAGACTGCCTCCATGAGTGAGCATCAACTACAAAACCTAGATTGGGTTTTCTGACAAGAAAGAAAGCATCATAAAAGGGAGCTGCTTATTCTAACCCAATCAATGAATGTTACTATGACCGAAAGAGATTTATGTAAACCCTATACGTTGATTCCAATCATATTCAATTGATGAAGAATAGGTAACTTTCATCACATGAACTCCTTACCTCTCTGGAGAAGAGTGGATTTGGAAATGGCTGTTCCGGTTGAGTCGATGAAGTAAGAAACCTATATTTATTAATATGAAGTTCAAATTAATTTAAACCATATACTAAGATTGATCTCTTAACTCAAAATAGATAACAATTAAGTACTCACAATCTCTAGAAGGCTGATTCTGTGTAGCATAAATCCATCCTGCATTTCTCTGTACATAGTTCATACATAATAAGATTTTAGGGCTTGTCCAAAACTTGGCGAATATATTTTACGCACAAAAAAGTACCAAGTTTCCGGAATGGTGTTCAGATTCAACTGAAAATATTTTATCTAGAATTTTCATTACTGAGAAATCAAGAGAGCTCATTGATAACACAAGAGACACGACAAAGAACTCACCTGATCACAATGGAACTTCCATTAGGAGAACGAGCGTCGTTCATATCTCTGTCAGTAGTACCCATGTTCCCTATGTAAGCTATACCTCCCTCACGAATGTAATGGTTATCGTGACAACCTTGCTTACTCAGGTAGACATTCTGAAGATCATGTACAGCGAAACAAGTTATAATACTATTAGTTGGAAACAGAACCTCACATAGTGATAAGTTTATGATCTTTGTGTTTTCTTACCACTCCATATTTCAAGAAGATATGGTGTAGAGGCGCAAAAAGTTTTTCTTTACTCAAGTCATCAGAATCTTCACAAAATACCACCGGGTCCAATCCAATAACGATAAGCCTGGCATAAGAAAAACACAAAACGAACAAGTCTTGATTAGAGAAGGGAGATCGCTACATATCTAGTTATCAAACAAACATGGATCTGGAAACAATAAACTAAAGCAGTCTAAAGATGTCCATATACTAAAGGAAAAATTATTGGGAGAGCCTTTCGGTTAGCCAATGCTATCTTCGTCTCATTAATGAGGAGCAACAATTGGACCCCAACACCATCAACTCGATTTGGAAGAAGGCAGTTCCCCCTAAAGTTGGGGTTTTCCTTTGGACAATGGCTCTCAATAGAACCCCACTATTGATAACCTAAGGCATAGGGGCCTTGCTATCCCGAACAGATGCGTCATGTGTTTACATGATGAAGAAACCATAGATCACCTCTTCCTGAGATGCAAAGTAGCGGCCCCTCTATGGGACTACTTCTGTTAATTTTAATGTTATTTTATTTAAACTCAAAATTGATTTAATAATTAAGTTATTAGAGAGTTAAGTTAGTGGGAAGTTATTTTCTTTAGTTGATTAAGTTAGTGGGTTAATGGATGAGTTAGTGGAATCATGTTAGTAGTGGTCTTAGTTAGTGGGTAGAATTTGGGTCTATAAATAGACCGGTCTTTGTAGTTTATTTTCATCAAATCAAGTCACGTAATTCAATTCAAGTTAAATATCTTCTTTATTCTTCTTTGTTTGTGCAAGTATTTTTAATTTCCAACATTTGGTATCCGAGCTAGAATTATTTTGTGATTACTAACCGAATTACAAAATGAATGGATCAATCCAACCTCACCTTCCGCGATTTTGTGGGAAATTTTTTGATCAATGGTGTATCCAAATGAAAGCATTGTTTGGCTTTCAGGAAATTTGGGAGGTTGTCGAATTTGGGTATGTAGAACCAGTTGATCAGGTAGCACATGAAGCTCTCTCTCAGGTCCAAAAAGATAGTTTGAGAGAGAACAGAAAGAAGGATAAGAAGGCATTGTTCTTTCTCTATCAAGCTGTTGATGATTTGTCTTCGAGAAAATCTCAAGAGCTGAAACAGCTAAAGAAGTGTGGGATTTGTTGCAAAGATCCTACAAGGGTGATGAGAAGGTAAAAAATGTAAGGTTGCAGACTTTACGAGGTGAATTCGAATCTCTTAGTATGATTAACTCTGAAAATATTTCTGATTATTTTTCTAGAGTTCAATCTATTGTTAATCAATTGCGGGTTAATGGTGAAAAGTTAACTGATCTACGTGTTATTGAGAAAATCATGAGATCATTGACAGGTCGTTTTGATTATGTTGTCGCTGCAATTGAGGAAGGAAAAGACCTCTCAACTATGTCAGTTGAAGGTTTGATGAGTTCATTATGTTCTCATGAACATAGGATGAACCAGAGAGTTGCTACAGGGTCTCTAGAACAAGCTTTTCAAAGCAAAGTGAATCTGTTTGAAAAAGGTGGTTCTAGTAGTGAAGCACCTACCGACAAAAAGGCAGAAATCCATGGTAAGAAATCCAAAAAAATTGGAAGGTATGAAAAATCTAAAGTTAGATGTTTTCGTTGCAAAAAATTGGGTCATTATAAATCAGATTGTAGAGTTAAACTTTCCAAAAAATATTTTGAGCATGCTAATTTTGTTCAAGATGATGTAGAAGAGGAAGAAACTCTTTTATTAGCCTGCAGAATCGATGAAGATGATTATTCGGATGAAGGTTCAGATAAAGACTCGGGTGAAGATTCAGAAGAAGAAAGTGAAACATTTTTATTAGCCTGCAGTCTTAATGAAGATGATCACTCAGACAAGGTACTTGGATACAGGGTGCAGTAACCATATGAGTAGTAAGAAAGAATTATTTCACCAATTAGATGAATCAAAACGTGGAAACGTGAAATTTGTAAACAAATCCAAAGTATCAATTATGGGTAAAGGTAATATTGTTATATCTTTGAAAGATGGTTCATATGATTATATATCTAATGTCTATTATGTTCCTAGTTTGCATTGGAATTTATTGAGTTTGGGACAGCTTTCTGAGGAAGGAATCAAGATAACAATTGATAAAGGGATTTGCAAACTAAAGAACAAGGATAATGAGATCGTTGCTATGGTGAAAATGACAAAAAATCGTATGTTTACACTATCTTTACAGACTCCATTGCATTTTTCTTTTAATGCAATTGTTATGGATGTAAGTTGGTTATGGCACTTTCGTTTTGGTCATCTTAACTTTAATAGTTTAAAGTTATTGGCTCAGAAAAAAATGGTTACTGGATTACCTGTATTAGATAATTCTAATAGTTTTTGTGAGGGTTGTGTTCTTGGAAAGCAACATAGGGATCCCTTTCCAGTGGGAAAATCTGGCAGAGCTACAAAGCAGTTGGAACTGGTGCACTCTGATATTTGTGGTCCTATTGAGGTGGAATCAAGTGGAGGTAATAGGTATTTTATTACTTTCATTGATGATTACAGTAGAAAAATCTGGGTTTATTTTTTGAAGCAGAAGTTAGAGGCATTCGAAGTATTCAAGGAGTTCAAAATCTTTGTTGAGAAGCAAAGTGGATATTATTTTAAGGTACTTAGAACAGATAGAGGTGGTGAATATACCTCTAACCAATTTACTGATTTTTGTAAGAAACAGGGAATTAAACATCTGCTTACTGTAAGTTACTCACCTCAACAAAATGGAATTTCAGAAAGGAAAAATAGGACAATTGTTGAGATGGCAAGGAGTATGATTAAAGGTAAGAACTTACCCAAATTTTTATGGGCAGAAGCTGTTGCTTGTTCTGTTTATGTTTTGAACAGGTCTCCTACCAAAAGTGTTTTGACTAAAACACCTGAAGAGGCATGGAGTGGTTTTAAACCAAATGTGGAAGGGTTAAGAGTATTTGGGTGTATCGCGTATGCCCATGTACCAGATCAGAGAAGAAAGAAATTTGATGAAAAAGGTGAAAAGTGTATTTTTGTTGGTTACAGTACTGTTAGTCAGGGATATAAATTGTTTAATCCCAAAACAAACAAAGTTATTATAAGCAGAGATGTGGAATTTATTGAAGATGGAGTGTGGGATTGGTCAGTTGAAGAAAAACAACAAATGGGCATCAATATTGATACTGATACAGTAGCTTCAGATTCCCAATTAATTGAGAATACACCAATTTCTCCTGATACTCATGATACTTCAAATTTAGAGTTGCGTCCCAGTTCATCTCGTTCTCGAGTCATGCCATGAAGGTTTGATGACTATGTTGTAACCAATGATAATGATGATTCTGACGAAGATTTTGCAAGTTTTGCATTTTTTGCAGATTGTGATCCTATCACTTTTGAAGAAGCAGTAAAAATTGTGGGGTGGATTTCAGCTATGGATGATGAAATTCATTCCATTGAAAAAATGATACTTGGGAGTTAATTTCTCTTCCTGCAGGAAAGAAATCCATTGGGGTGAAATGGGTTTTCAAAACCAAGTATAAACCAGATGGTCAAGTAGACAGACTGAAAGCGAGATTGGTGGTGAAAGGGTACAAACAAAAACCAGGTATTGAATATTATGAAGTTTTTGCACCTGTAGTAAGACTTGATACTATTCGTATCTTATTGCTTTGGCTGCCCAAAATAAGTGGAAATTACATCAAATGGATGTAAAATCTGCTTTTTTAAATGGGGTACTTGAGGAGGAAGTCTACATTGATCAACCTCCTGGTTATGTTAAAAGAGGTCAGGAAGAAAAAGTTTTAAGGTTGAAAAAGGCTCTTTATGGATTGAAACAGGCACCGAGGGCTTGGTACACTCGTATTGATACATATTTTCTAGAAAGTGGTTTCGAAAAATGTCCTTATGAGCCAACTGTCTATATCAAATTTAATTCTCATGGAAATATCCTTATTGTATGTTTGTATGTAGATGATTTGATATTTACAGGGAGTGATACAACTATGTTTGAAGAGTTCAAGGAGACGATGACTAACAAATTTGAGATGACAGATTTGGGACTTATGTCATATTTTCTCGGTCTTGAAGTCTTGCAAACAGGGGAAGAAATTTTTGTATCACAGGAAAAATATGCTGCAGATATCTTGAAACAGTTCAAAATAGAGAATTGTAATGCAATTAAGACTCCAATTGAATCAAGACAGTGTTTAGACTATAACGGTAAGGGTGAATTTGTGAATCCAACTTATTATAGAAGTTTAGTTGGTAGTCTTCGTTATTTGACTTCTACTAGACCTAATATTGTGTTTGGAGTGGGATTGATAAGTAGATTCATGGAAAAACCTAGTCAGATACATTTGCAGGCAGCAAAAAGAATTTTGAGGTACATCAAAGGTACCCAAACTCATGGAATTTTGTACTCACCTACTGACAATTTTAATCTGGTTGGTTTTACCGATAGTGACTGGGCAGGTGATATTAATGACAGGAAAGCACTTCTGGTTTTGTATTTCACCTTGGTTCAGGTGTTTTTCTTGGACATCAAAGAAACAACAGGTAGTTGCACTCTCAACTGCAGAAGCTGAATATATAGTTGCAGCCTCATGTGCCAGTCAAGCTGTTTGGTTACGACGTCTACTCGATGAATTTAGTCAGAAGCAAGAATCACCTACAACTATATTTTGTGACAATAAATCAACTATTGCCTTAACAAAAAATCCAGTATTTCATGGAAGAAGTAAACACATCGACATAAAATATCATTACATTTGTGAGCTTGTGAAGGACAATGAGATTGATGTGAAGTCTTGCAAATCAGAAGAACAAATGGCTGATATTTTCACTAAGCCATTAAAGGTTGATTCATTTTACAAGTTGAAGATCATGATGGGCGTTACACCGTTTGAGTTTAAGGGAGGGTGTTAATTTTAATGTTATTTTATTTAAACTCAAAATTGATTTAATAATTAAGTTATTAGAGAGTTAAGTTAGTGGGAAGTTATTTTCTTTAGTTGATTAAGTTAGTGGGTTAATGGATGAGTTAGTGGAATCATGTTAGTAGTGGTCTTAGTTAGTGGGTAGAATTTGGGTCTATAAATAGACCGGTCTTTGTAGTTTATTTTCATCAAATCAAGTCAAGTAATTCAATTCAAGTTAAATATCTTCTTTATTCTTCTTTGTTTGTGCAAGTATTTTAATTTCCAACAACTTCGCCTCCTCTGTGAACGTCTGGTGTAAGCCCAATAGCATTGTTTCAATGGTGAACCAGTGGGAGGGTCTCTGGAGGAAGAATCACAGGAAAGTGGTGTGGAGCCTGGTACCGGCAGTGATTATATGGAAGATATGGAAGGATAGGAATAACAAGATCTTCAAAGAAGAAAATCTTTCGTCTAAGGTGGATGTGGAGGATGTAAAAGGAACAGTGTTCCTATGGATTAAAAATGTTAAAGCTTTTAGGAATGTGTCCTTCATTGATCTGGTGGTAAACTGGGATTCTGGGAGGCCTGGATGATGTGAGGAGTCTGTTCCTACCACATATCCACCTCCCTTTCCCCCCTTGTACTTCTTTTCTCGTTTTCTTTTCTTAATATATTCATTCAAATTTTCAAAAAAAAAAGAATTTTTGGGAGCGTTGTATATTGATAAATTTTAATTGTCTAAGTAGAAGAAAAAGTTTTAATGGGGTTTACCAGTTACTATTAATCACTTCCAGCGTCTTTTTCAGCCAGTTTAATTGATCTTTTCCAGCAGTACTTTGTCCTCTGCTACTAAAATATTCCTTGCGATTTTCAAATTGAACCCAACTGATGAGAATAGGAATCACCATATCGGCGATTTTCAAATTGCACTTACTGTTCCCTTTTAACCAAGAAAATAAAATATTTAAATGAACAATATGACTCTACCGAATTTGGAGAAATAGAATAAGAAAGTATCAGTGCTTTGGATATTATCTCGTTTTCTACTCCTAAAGTGGCATATAATCTATTTTACCAAGAAAAATCATATCGTGACAAACTATGTTGCAGATTGTAACCATACAAAATTCATGGAACTGATTAGAATGAATGATACAACACTGAAGTAAAGATACAATATAATCAGAATTAGACGTTCGGGCACCTTGAACTTGTCTAGGAAAAACTAATCAAACATACTACACCTGCTGTTGTTATCTGTGCTTAATCTAAACATTTACCATGAAACCCTTGCAAGTTCATTCTTATGTGCACATCTAATAGCATGACATAAAAAGAAAAAATGCGTACCTGTAACGACCCAGAGTCCAAAACAATGATGTCTACAGTTTTATCATGCAATAGAGGAATCTGCTTCAAGAAGTACTTATTCTCCTGTCCTTGTGAAGAATTAGTAGTATACCTATGAAAAATTGTTACACATACGAGTCAAAGCGAAACATTGTTTTTCAATAACTGCAAAGCTATAAATTAAGTTTAGATATGAAAAGGTTCCATTTTTAAAACTATGACTGAAGTTGATGTCAAGCGAAGTTGAACTTCTTCAAGGAGGAGAGGATGATGTAGATCAATCTCATACATGCTCTAGTTATCTACTTTTGTTTTACCATAGTCAAATGTTATATACTCTGACTTTACTGACTTGTTGCTTTGTTAGTTGTTACTAGATAAGGATTCAAAAGTTCTCATTTTGCTGCTAGATTTACATTCTTGAATTAAAATAGGATTAGTTTCTATATTTTACAGGTAATTGTTGTTATGAGAAATTCTAAGAGGGCATAACTTATTTTGAGCATATTTTATATCTAAGAAGAATCAATAGTTTTAGTTTACATAACAAATTTCACAAGTCTTAATATGTTCTTGAGTCCTTTTGATAAAGTTATCCATATAAAGAGCTCCCGATACTAACTTCAGGTTAGAGTTTAAGTGTGTTTCCCTTATGAAAATTGTTCGAGTTCTTGAACTTTACAATAGTTGAAGTATTATTTCGTTCAACTACTTGAAGTTTTATTTGGTTTAAGGAAAAAAAAAAAAATTGTTTCTTTTATTGATCATAAGCCTCTAGTGAAGCTTAGCTCAATATTTTGAAGTACGAGATGACTTATAAAAGACCCATATCATGAAGAATTTTCAAGAGAAGATGGTGTACCAAGGAACCTTCAATGATGAAAAATAATGTGTGCCCTGCAAACCATAAGGTAAGGCCCCAATTAGTCGCATTACTTGAAGTCAACTGAAATTTACAATACGACACTTATGTTGCAATAATGAGAAAATTTTAGGAACAGTAAAAATAGAAGGGGACCTTAGTAATTCAGATTTATGGTAGATTAAACTATTAAAGTAGGAATGAAGACATTACATTCTGCATAAGTGGGTCATCCTCTCCCAGCTCACTGATATTCACAACAAACTCCACCTTGTGAATTTTCGCCACCTTTTCCATCTGTGTGAAAAATATGTTTGAGTTGCAACAAAAGGTTAAAGTATAAAAGATCAATTTATATCACATTGAGATCCTCCATAGAGGTAATGAAACAGGTAAAACAAATCAGAAAATATGATAGAGTTGATAGAACTCGTCATGACACTGAAGAGAACTGTAAACACAAATTTTGATAAGAAAAACAAAAAAGATTATAAATACGAAATAAAACAGTCAAAACTGAGATAGATAAAGAACCATGAGACAAATAGAGGACTATTTTCCTTGAGGAACAACTTTGGCGACCTATTAGAAATAAATTTCTTTTTTCCTTATACCTCAAATAAGATGGGTAAATAGTCATTACCCAAGTAAAATTAGAATCTTAAAAAGATACTGTCAAATCAATTGTATTTAACTATTCCTTCATTTGTTTCTTATTTCTTTTATGTTTGTTCTTGTAATTTTTTATAACGAGCTCAACAAAGAACTACATAATGATGTCTCAAGACTCTCAAGTAGGAATATAGGATTGGTTAATTCTCATGATAACAAAAAAAACGAATACAAGATGAATTTGCAAAGAGAAACTTATTAGTGTAGACACATCTACAAGTAGTTAGAATCAGCCGATCCATCTGAGTGACCCGAGGATAGGCCCTATTACATGAGTGATCCAAGGATTAGCTTACCACTTGAAAGTTAATCCGATGAATAAGTAATTGGAAATTTACCTATTACTAGCCGATCCAAAAAGATTTCCCTAAAGTCTAGATCCACATCAATTATAAACCATATATGAAGAGTAAAGGAAAAAAACATCACTCGAAGTACTACTGACCTGTTTAAGAAGGTGATTCTGTACTTCTGGAGATCTAAAGCCTCCTCTAACGCTTAAAAAATGCAGATCAAGAGGCCTATCCCTTTTACTGGTGATATGCACTGACCTCTGAAGCCCACCGATGTTGAACGCAATAAAAAGTGCAAAGCAGAGGGAAAACTGTGTCAAAAAAGTGCATCCCCATGATGGTTTTTCCATTGCAAATGCTGAAGTAGGCCACCTCCTACACTTCGACTCTATCTCTAGAAGTTATAAATTGCTCTTCCCATATAAACTGCAACATGAGAAACATTAAGGATATCACAATTTTTATGGTAGTCCTCCATATTCGAAAATTTATAATCACCTCATCCATCATTTCTGACATATTTAATGAGAGGAAATGCTTCTTTCCGCCAGAGTTTTACTCATACTTTTACTCAGACTGATTTAGCAAACTCACATCAACTACTACTTCAAATCTCAATGATTTAAAATCAACAGAACAGATTGTGTCATAAATGTTTTTAGTAAGTGATTGTAGACTTCCCTTCAGTTAAACTGTGTATGATGCTATCAACTTTATATATTTGACAATTGTCATTTGACTACATAGATTGAAATTAAACACGCTTTTAGTGACAATGTTAAGATAACAATTTTAATACTTGAGGAAGTTTGCGTTGATAAGCCAAACCATAGCCTCGAGCAGCATTGCAACAACACCAAGGTGTAACCTCACTAGGAAACTAAAAAGAATGTACACCAATCTAACAAGGCAAGTGTCAAGGTAGCCTCAGCATTGCATAAGCCCCGGCTGCATCTTTAACCACTAACTTATTGGTTACAAGGGTATCATGAAGATAGATAGCTACATAAAAAAGCAACCCCAATATGAACCCTAGAAAAGATTCACTACCCAGAACTACTAATAGCTTAAATATGAAATTTATGGGAGAATATCAGCTAATGTTTAAATATCAACTGAATTCGAATCATATCACCCAAGTATCTATACATACTACTCTCCTGCACCACTGTCAGTGGTTCATTATATCCATTTGAATTCATGAATTATCTCATAAATGTCTAACTCAAGTTAATGTCAACTCTGTAAGAAAATATGTCATAAACCTTCAAGATCTGTAGAAATATATACAACACGATCTACAATATATACCCAAACCCTAAAAACTAGTTAAAATCCATACTGAAGAAATAAGAATGTTAAAATATCGACCAGAAAAAAAGATCTTCTGATCACTGGCAATAAAAATGTCAAATTTATAATCAGCACACACACACACACTTGCATTTTCAAAAAGAAAATTTCAAAACTAAAGACCTTCTGATATGAATAGAGAAGCAGATTACCTTCACGTCTGCCCTTTAAACAGAAATCTTAGGGTTTTGCCTTAAATTATAGATCCAAATAGAGAAAGAAGAGAAATGGGAAGGAAGAACCTATTGTCCAGTTGCTATGTCCAAATTTGGGCAACGGTAGATTTGAAATGAAAAATATGTACCATGTTTTTTTTTTATTGTGGTGGGGGTATTTTCCGATTAGCCCCCTAAATATGACCAGTTTCACATCCGGGCCCTATGTTTAAGAAAAATGCCAAGGGGAGTACTTCTGCAATTTTCCAAGCATTAACTAAAGGGTCCACAGGTTTTAGGCCAAAATAAAATTCAAAAAGGGATTAACGTTAAATCTTCCCAGAAAATAGGATTTTAGTCATTTTCTCTTTTGGAAGAAACATTATTGATACACTATGTGTTATGTATGAAACAGATTAAAAAAAATGAAATAACGTAGATGAAAGATTAGAAGTAAGAACTAAAACAGAAATGAAGAAGAAAAAGACAAATTAGGATTTGAAAAAATAAATTTTGACTTTCTAGTTAATGCATTAGAAATTGGATGTTGTCGGACTTTAGGTTCTTTGTTGTCAGGTTTTAGACCTCTTTAATTCTTGGTTAAACTTAGGTGGTTATCGTGCTCATCAAGTCTTAATGATGTATCAATACCTTGTAACAACTAACAACGACTAACATAGATCGTAGACGATTTCTCAAAGAAAAAAACAAAATGGTCATCTCATCATTATTCCTAACTTAAGGGGTCAAGCGAAAAATTGATCATACTTTAAGTGGCCAATTGAAAAGTAAAAGTCATCTCATCATTATTCCTAAGTTAAGGGGTCAAGCGAAAAATTGATCATACTTTAGGTGCCAATTGAAAAGTAACTTTTACTTTTCAATGATGAGATGACCATTTTTTGAACAAGTAACTTTTTTGAACAAGTAACTTTTACTTGGACCCATCACAATTCATTATTTTATTTATTAATTAATTTATTAATAAGGGTATAAATAATAGAAAAATGCTAAATGTACAAAGAATCTTTGACAAGATTCTTGACAAAATGCTAATGAACAGTCCCGATCAAAGTCAAACTTTGAAAAATTTTGATCAACTTTTGTCTTTTAGTGAAAATGAGTCATTAAGTCAAGAATTTTGTCAAGGATTTTGTACATAAATAACATTTAGTCTCCTTCACTTTTTAAATCCTCCACTTCATCTCTCGCCCCTACATCTCACGTCTTCTTCTTTATTTTTATTTTTTGAATTGTAAGGGTGCCTCGAACCTTTGATCTTTAAAGTGGAAGACTAAATCTTTTACCACTCCAATCAAGAGTTGTTGGCCTCTTTTTCTTTATTAAGAAGGTCGCATCATTTTTTTTGGCGTGACCTTCATACAAGAAAAAGAAACAAAGCTCTCTTCATCTCCTTCCTCTTTACACCACCGCCATCTTCTTTTTCCATCTTTCTATGTCCCTCTTTGTCTTCTCTCTCTCTCCCTTCCTCCCTCCCTCTCTCTATCTTTCTATTTCTCTCTGTTCTAGCAAAGGGGATCTCCTTTGCCAGAAAAAGTTGCGTCTGGATGTAGAAACTCCAAATCCTGACAAAGGAATCTCTTTATCTGGCCCCCTTCGGCAGAAAAACCCTTAAAACCATCAAAACTTTTGTGAATCATCAGGTCCAATGATCAATTACTCGAAGTCCATCATTTTCTTCTCCCACAACACTCATTCATCATTTAAAAGAATGATTACTCGTACTCTTAAAATCCACTCTAACTCTTCATCAGACCAATACCTCGGCGCTCAAATCCATATGTAGGAGCCTAAAAAATATTTGTCTTCTCCCAATTGATTGACTCTATTGATAAAAAAAACTCTCGTCCCGACAGAATAAATTTCTGTCGCAAGCAGGTTATGACAGTTGCAACAGATGTCCTTACATACCTACCCGATGCAATGTTTTGCAATTCCAGAAGAAATTTTCAAACACATCAAAACTATTGATAACAAACTCTCGTCCTTACGGGACAAATTTCTATCACAAACAGGTCGCTCGATTGTCATATCGACAATTCAGCAGCTGTCTTTTGATGCAATGCTTTGCAATTTAGAAAGGAATTTGCAGACACGTCGGGACCATTCACAAGTTTTATCGGTGGGAAAAAACGTGGTACCAAGAATTTCAAATTTTATTGGTTCACCTAAATCCAAGGGTGACCTTGGTTTGCGCAATCCTCTTATGGCGTCTTAGAAAGGAAGTTAACACTCTTTGAACTCGATTTTTTAAATCAAAATATTTTTCGTAGTTTAGATCAATCAGGACCACTAAAGATCATCCTCTTGAATTTAAAAAATATTTCAAAGCGGTACACTATTTCGATGATAATTACATATGAAAATGTGAATATCAGGTCAGATTATTGAATACCGAACATAAAATCACCAATTAAATATAACAAATAATCCTCTCTCATTATGGTATCTCAACTAATCTCTAGTAGAAAATGGAACCAAAACATTATTAAGGACCATTTGGACGAGAACATTGTACTCTCAATTAATAAACAATGCAGGAAGAGATCGAATAAAAGGGGAATTCTCAAAGAATAGAAATTTTCAATATCATAATCGTACAAGCATATTCGAAGCAATAATACCAACATGTCTGACACAGTAAATTGCAACTGTATCTAAATATTACTCCTAAAAAAAAAATCTTTATATGAAAAATCTGCCCTGAAGCTTCACCAGTACTAAAAAGGATAGCCAAATTTATTGATATACGAAATACATGTCCAAGCTGCTATAAGGAAATTGAAACGGTTGAGTATAAGGAAATTGAAACGGTTGAGCATGTTCTCCTACAGTATAACCATACTCGAAATATCTGGTTTTATTTCAACATCAATTCCATCAAAATTAAATCTCTGCCAGAATGGATAATTTCATGGAAATCAAAATCAGTGTAAAGACAGAAACCAACAAATTTCCCCCTTCCTAATCATTTTATGGATGATGAGAAAAGCTAGATGCCTAGATGTATATTCCAATTTCAGGAAATCCTCATCCAACCACCAGAAATTGTGTCGCACATAAAAAATGGCCAGCGCTTTGGGGAAAGCTAAATAATTTCCGGGGTGTGAAATTTTAAAGAGAATATGCAAAATTTTGAAAAGTTTTCGGGGAAACATATTTTATGGGAAATATGGTTCAAAATAAAAAACTCTCCACCTCACCTCTCTCTCTCCACCTCACCTCTCTCTCCGCCTCACCTCTCTCTCTCTTCTCCGACTAGGTCGCCGGCCGGAAATTTTCCAGCCTGCGACCATGAAAAAAAAAAATTTCGCTCACTCTCTCTCTCTCTAGAAACTCCGGCGAAGGGGTTTTCCTTCGTCAGAGTTCCGGTCTGTTGAACCAACTCCCCATTTCAAGAGTTGGAATCGGACTCTTAACCAACAACCCATTCAAGCAAGTTGGAACCTTCTCCTATTCATTTCTTTAAAATCAAGGTAGATGCTACTTAAAAAACAGTCAAGAAAAAGTTAGAATCAACTTAGTAACATGATCACAATTCTTAAAACATCAAAGACAAAACTGACAAACACCAGAGCAAAAAATAGCGAAGAACGACAAATGCAAAACAATTTTAGGAATGCAATGGGCTAAGCTCTTAAAGTTAAATCAGATAACCATAGAAGGCGAAAATCAAGCCACTATATACTGTTTACAAGGTAAACGGGCCAACAATTATTGGATATCTCAAGCAACCGTGAAGAAAATAGAAGAACTAAAGAAAACCTTACATACTTGAAGTTTCTAACTGTAATAGGAAGTATAATGAAAAAGCTCATAAATTAGCTAATAGAACTACAAAAATCTCATTCTATTTAGAACTTGGTCGACAATATCCCAAACAATACTATCTTGTAATCGGGTTTTTCCTTAGTACGTTCGCATCCTTCAAAAAAATAATGTCCATCCGTGAAAAGAATTTTAAGCGAGCAAACTTATAACTTTGTTTTGTAAAACATTTTAGTGATTATGTGGCCCTTTATGACATTGATATCGCCAAACAGAATTATAGCCATACCGCTACCCAGAGTCTCTGCGATTGCCAGGGATGAGAAGTGCGCTCGCCCAGCCAAAAGGGACAGAGTGGAGAGACAGATTTTCGAAGTAACTCAAAGGTTAATGTTGGATTTTCAACTAGAAGGACCTAAAACGTGGTAGATGCTCTGACGAGAATTAGGAACTAAAAAGTGGTAAACGATCTTTCTAAATATCGTTCCTGTTTATTTTTTCCGAAGAAAAAAAAAAGTAATTACAGCATTAAAAGTCAATCGCTTCCCCCAGACTGATTATTCATGTAACCTCATGATCTCATATTTAACCTAACTGGTCATCAATCTCTTGCTCATCTTCTCTGCTCAAAACATAACCCCATTTACCAGAAATTCCTCTGCTACTTGCAATTACCTGCCGTGAATCATCCGTCAGATCATTCATCACCTTTTTTGCTTTTACATCTGTTAGATCCTTCCTATTAGCTCAATCTGCAGAAAATTTTCCATTTAGCACCAATATTTGTTATTAAGACAGTTCTACTGTTAGTTTTCGGCTTTGATGGGTGCTTTTGACTTGTGATTATGTACCAACTTCAATTCAACATATAAATTGAATTTATCTTTCACTTTAGACAAGTCAATACAACCATGTCATTTCAGCTTTACTTTTTCACCTCAAGGATTTGACTTCAAAATAAAAGCATTCAAACAAGTCCCTTTAACGAAAAACATATTCGAATCAGATACTTAGATGCCGAAAATAAAAACATATTAACCCTTACTTTCATAATGAATATCTTTACAATTAAATATTTTTATTTCCATCTCTGCTGCAAACTCCTCGTATCCTTTTAACAACTGATTTTTAAGTGGGCGAACTTTACTTATGTTAGATTCTAATTTCTATTTCATTTATATTTATAACGGTTTATAGATCGGCTGACTAGACAGAAGAGTAATCTCAAACTGACCTCAGAGAAATAAAGTACTGGGTGTTGAGTATGTCTAATCTAAGCATCTAACTACAGCATGTTATTGTTGACATTCGTCTTAGTAATAGCATTTGTGAATGTTTACTGAAAATAAATTCTAGAAGTCCTGTGAGATGCTGGTAAAAGTCTTGTCTCTAGATATGGTAAAAAACCAGCAAGATACAAACCACCCTCAAAGCCGAAATGGTAAACATGATATCAGTACACAATATATCTATATACAACACGGCTTCATCTATAGACAATGAACTCTTCTCAGTGGTAAAAAAGAAAGTAAACTGAAATGGTTCAGAAGAAACTAAGCGTTAATACGATATCATAGGTAAAGGGGAAAAATAAAGAAGCAGCAAGTCAAAAATTGAAATAAGAATAGGCCGAGAATATTAAAATCTAAATGAAGAAGAAATAGAGTGATTTCTTACTCAGCATATGTGTAGTTATAGAGCTTACCTGAAATTAATACTTCTTGCATGAACGCAACATGACATTGACAAGTTCCAGATAGACGCCAAATCTCCAACAGCTATTAACTTCCAATAAAATTTCACTGACTAAAAATCATAATCTTATTTGGAAAATGTAGTTACCGTCAAAGACGAGCTAATGCAAGAGACTCTTCTGTATCTATAAATGTAGTAAACAATAACCTTCTACTGCGCCGAAAATGTATAAGTAAACAAATTACAGTATAGAACATTGCAGGGGGATTCTCAACTATTGAGGAGCAAGAAGTGAACAAACCCTGAGGAGGATCCTTATCAAGCAGACCCGAAAGATCACCAACTCCTTTATATCAGTCAGAAAAATTCTCTTTTGTAAAGAAGATAATGAATTTGTATCAATGTAATCAAAGGGAAAAAGAAATATATTTCTCTATCTGCTGCTCATAGGTTCTAGTTGAATTTCCTTCCTTTCAGAGAATTGAGACTCTTGATCCGTAAATGTTCTGTTCGGGCGAAGAAGATCGGTGGAGTCATCTTCCTCAATGTTACCTAACACCCAACTACTTCTTCCAACGCTTCTATCCCGTCTCCGCTTTGATTCACCAAACTCCAGATAAACAACTATTAACGCACCCATCAAAAACCAAATTATTAATGCCAACTTAAGTCCTTCAACATTCTGACCACCATATCTCTCTCCTAGATGCTTCATCCCACTAAAAAGTGCTGCCATTCCGGCAACGATGGCAGATCTTCCAACAATAACATGGACATACTCCCAAATGATCCTTCTTGAAGAAACAACCTCCCCATTAGCAGGCTTTTTAGGTCGGAGAGATGCATTCACTGGCTGCACACATGCCAAAAATATAGCTGTCATTCCAAACTTAACATGAAGTGAGCTGATGTAAAACCCTCTTAGCTCAGCAGCTGCAAAAAGAACACCAAGAAGGATAATTGCCAACCCTGAATACTGCAAGTAAACGTGAATCTGGTACCATCCGTCACCCTTCACATGCTTCAAGTACCTTGCTGATAATATCCCACCTGGAAACAAGATACCCCAAGCAACAAACATCATAAACCCATGAACAGCTAAAACAGGGCGTAGATCCTGCTCTGCCTCCGCCGACCCACGCATAAGCAGCACTCTAACAGGCCGACTGCTTGTAATAGAATGCATATTTCTCTCACTCAAACGCTCCTCTGCCCATTGAGCCCCCATTGCCCACACAACTTTCAGAGGGGTTGTCGGATCAATAATATTGTTACACTCGTGTCTCTCACTTAATTTACAAGAAGGATCCAAGGGGCGCGTAAACTCAAAAGTGATGATACCATTTTCTGACTTACACCTTACATATGTCAAATTCTCATTGGTTGGGTGCACACTCAATGCATCCTTCCCATCAATCCAATATGTGTTCACGCGGCCTTTACCATTATCATCTACCCAGCCCACATAGGCATAGCTATTTACCATACCACTGCCAAATGCTATCGCGAGGTAACCACTTTTTTTCTCTCCTCGAGCAGCCATAGAAATTGAATTATCTGATAATGTCCAAAACAATGTAACTTGCTGATCATCCAGTACAACACTGTTATTGTACATATCTGAAAGGCCTCCATCAACCACTTGTACTTTCCAACCCATTTTTTGCCCAAATAATGATTGATAATAAACTTGGTCTGGTGTATTTCGGTCAGGTGACCAAACTAACTCCGTTGGACTGGCTACAACTCCTTCAGCTTCTGGACCTCCACAATATATTGTCTCTGACATATTCCTTAAAGTAGCATTCCCACCGATAGGATCCGAAGTAATGTAAAGGGCAACATCATGCCCAGCTTGAACAGAGAACTTCACTGGAACACCTCTCTCTACTCTCAACAAGGGAGCTTCTTTCTTATTAATAAAAAGTACTTTTGAAGGATTAGGAGGATTTGGATAATGCATGGCTACACCTGTAGTCACAACCAGAGGAGTCTTTCCATCTGCAAATATAATATCTTGATCTTCCTTGTCTTTAGCTTCCAAAGGCCCTAAGCAATCATTTATGTGCTGGGAAAGATTAAGGACAAGATTCCCATAAGCTACAAGACGAGGCCCGCCATGATTTTGCGGTAGATAGTAAGGGCGAAGAGTGTCCGGTGGTCTGATCGTTCCTAAAGCCCATATAACTGTCATGTTATCAGTATGATTTATAGGTAAATCATACTTCTTGTCAACTGATTTCAGAGGACGCTGATAACGGATGAAGGAAACACCATCTTTCCGGTGCCCATAAACCAATCTAGTATTGTTAACTAACCCAACTGGGTCAGAACCCTCGTAGATTGTATCTGGACAAACACCCTGAACTGTTCCATCCTTGCTAAGTAAGCATTCACTATACTTAGTTATGAAATAATCATCGGCAAAAGGCATACCTTCTTCAGTTAATCCAGTTACAGCAACATCAGCATGGTACATTAACCCTGAAGTAGATGTAGGATCGGCCCAACCAAATGCCATATAATATTGGGATTGAATATTTGCCTCGAGACCTATGTCGATTAAGTTAGAATTTGTACTCAATGTCCACCTCAAACGATAATCTGGGGAAAGGGTCTTACAGTTATCAAACATTGTCGGCTGTTCATTAACCCTCTTCCCGTCTCTACTTCGATTCACCTCATTCGATACAGATGGGGAAGGTGCTAAACTAGGACTAGATGAATTAGTATAATTTCTAGGGTCTGAAAGAAGTACATGACCGAAATCAGAAGCAGTAGGTTTATCCCAAACGGAAACAACTTTGATCTGATCCAATGTAACATTTTTCATCAAATGCACAATAAAACTATCATTTTTATAAGTTCTATTCAATTTATTATCAGAGATCTCAAAACCTAGAGTTAAATTCTCAAAAGTATCACCAACAGCACCCCACCAGTGAACATCAGACCCTTCAATCATATCAAATTCACTAACCCTAAATGAACAATCATCAATCAAAGTAAAAACCCCTCTTAATTGATGTTGGGTCATAACAAATTCCGATTCATAACCTATTAAAGAACTATTCGTCGAACAATTTCGACCCAAATCCGCATTACAAAACTCATAAAACACATCTATAAAGAAGAATAGAAATAAGATACATAGTAGAAACTGGAACTTATCTGCCATAAAAGGAAGATCAATCTCTGGATGATGCAGATCTGATGAAGAGATCGATTAATGCCGGGAAAAACAAGAGCTTGTGATGATCCAAACCAGATCTGTCTGTCTGGTTGGTGATTAAGAAGAGAAAATGTATTGTTGTTAAGAGCGTAAAGTAGAACTGATATGAAAGTAAAATTAGGGTTTGGGCAAGTGCGGGAATGTGATCTTAGGTTGGAAGTCCAACAGAAACGAGTTTAGAAATTGGTTTCAGACTCGTTTCACAGAGCTGATGGATTGTCTGGTCTGGTCTTTCAGTTTTATTTGTTACTTTTCCTTTCTTGACCGTGACGATGAGATTTCGTTAAGTTAACACGGTGACATAGTTTATAGGGAAAATGACTCTTTAGGGTTAGAAAATTATCATAATAACCAAAAAAGCCTATAGTTTTTTCTATTAGATAGAAGTGACCAAAATTTTATGTGTAACAATAGGTAAAGTTTGAAATAATATTGATAATTATGATTAAGGTCACTTTCTTTTATTTTCATTCCCAAAATAACCTCACATTCTAAAATCGTTTTCTCTCTAGAAAATTCTGAAACTTTTAGGGATTTCTTTCTTCTTCCCATCTCTCTCCTTCCCCAGTCTTTCTCAACTTTCTCTCTCTAATTTAATCGTGACTGGAAAGTTTGATTGCCATTAAACAATTGCGACTATGACAGTACCAGTACCCGATCGAGTTCCGATGTTATCGGCAACAATGGCATCACAAATATGAATCGGTTTTTGCAGCAATTCATGGAAGGAGATTGAATTGGATCCCGATTTTGCAAAAAAAGTTTTTTTCAATAGGTGTTGTACCTAGAGAACTTAAACTAGTTATAGCTACGAAGAAGACAAAGAAGAAATTGTTGAGAAGAAGGTGATGAAAGAGGAAAATGATGAGAAAGCAAAATCCTAGAGTGATAGAGAGAGGGAGAGTAAGAGACTAGAGAACCATTCGTGGGTAAGTTTTTAAAACCCTGATTATTTTCATTTAATGTCAATTCAATAAACCCTAGACTTGTGATTTGAGTTAGTAAGATTGAAATCGTTGTTTTTCTTTGCATGTTATGATGATTCCTCACAATAAAATTAAGGTGTTGCTGCACTTGCATGATTGAAAGCTTATGAGGGTATTCCACCACCATATGATAAGACTAAGAGGATGGTTATCCTTGATGCCCTAAAGTTAGTTATTTTCTTCTTAGTTAGGACTTTATTGATTTTGGGTTTTAATTGATGTAGTCATTTGGGTAATGTTTATTTAGGTATTAATGTTTCATTGGTGATGGTTATTAGGGTTTTGAGGCTTCAACCTGGACACAAGTATTGCTTGTTGGGCAGATTATCAAGTGAGGTTGGGATCTCAACAAAAAAAGAAGTGAGGTTGGGTGGAATTACTATGACACCATCAAGGTGAGATTTTTATTTGCCTATTTGTGTGATCTTTTTTTGTAGTATAGTTCAGTTATTAGTGTAAAATATTTTCTTCCTTCTGTTAGTAATGCTAGTTGATTGATAGTGTTTGACTTTTATCCTCACCCTTTACTTATAGAAGTAAGAACAGTAAACAATCTTCATAATTTTCAAAGGATATTGTTGGGTTATATATGAACACGCCAATGAGAAGTAGGTTTGTTATGTTTGCCATATGTGGAACTCATTTCTGGGTTAGTATCCATTGACATGGATTTCTTCACACTATATGTTGAGATCTTGTCTTAGTTTAAACCGATTGAGACTAAGGCTTGTTCTGAGTTGGGAAGTCTAGTTAAAGCCAAAGATATTCATGAAGATGCAATTAGGTATGGGTTTGGGTAAGATCTTTTACTTGGGAATGCATTCGTTAATATGTATGGAAAATGTAAGTTTATTCAAGGTGCACAGAAGGTGTTTGATGAATTTCCTATTAGAGATGTGATTTCGTGGACTTTAATTTTGGCTTGTTATATTAACTGTGAGTATCCAAGAGAAGTTCTTATGATTTTTTGTCAAATGTGTTTGAAGGATCACACTCATCCAGTGGAGGTGGTGGCAGTGGTGGTGGTGGAGTACCACCACTCCAGATTGAGGAAGAAAGAATGAAATTGTTGTTCGGATATGTAGCATTACCATAGTCTTTGTGTTTTAGTTACAGGTGGGGTTTCTGGGTATGGTGTTGGAGATGATTGTAATGGTGCAGCACTACAATTGTGCATTGATTATGGACCTAAGAGACCGAATGTAATAAATTGTTGATTATAAATTGGAGTTTGAGTTTTCTTCACGAAATCGAATTTGCAAGATCTCCAACCCGAAATCGTATATGCAATGTTTGCAAATCATGTTTGCAATCTATATTATGCAAACACATGTTTACAGATCAGATTGTTGCAAACACGTTTGCAGAACAGATTATAGCAAACACGTTTGCATAACAGATTGTTGCAAACACGTTTGCAGAACAGATTTTTGCAAACACGTTTGCATAACAGATTATTGCAAACACGTTTGCAGAACAAATTTTTGCAAACACGTTTGTATAACAGAATTTCGCAAACACGTTTGCATAACAGAATTTTGCAAACACGTTTGCAGAAAACGTAAAGGAAAAAAACGTCGTTTTTTTCTGGGATTTTTTTTTTTGAAAAAAAATATTGAAAATGGATCTTGTTAGAAAGCTAATAAAAAATCATTTCTAAATATATAAGTTTTATAGAAATCCGACATCTCAAACAAAAGTTATATCAATTTAAAGTTTAAAGAAAAATAAAAGAATTTAGTTACACAAAATGACAAAAAAGGGTATTTTAGTATTTGCACACTTTTTGACCTGAATAATAATTTTCAAATGTTTTGTGCTTTTCTACTCATTTTCAATATTATTTTGACCTTTCTAGAAATTACCTCTAGTTTATAAGTTCACTCCCATTTGATTACGAGCCCATCTAAAATGAAGAGTTTTATTTTATTTTATTGAATTATCAGCGAGCCTTCAACCCTCGACGGTCTGAGGTGGACGAACCACTCGAGTAAAGGGTTGTTGGCTAGAGCTTCTTTTTTTATTGAGCGTGCCCTCAATTTATTGTCCATCAATTTAAAAATACTTAGTGGTTGTTGATTCCAGTGGTGTGACTAAAATTTCATTCGCGGAATTTCAATTGCGATCGTTTACATGAAACGACTGAATCTGTTGTAGATCGTTCGTCTATTCCTCTAGGGAATGTCTGTACTTGCATGTAACTAAATTAAAGGAATAGGAAGAGGTGTATAGTTATGCCAAGACAAGAGATATATGATAGAACTAGGTATCTCCCGCGCCCTGCAGGCGCGGTCAATCCCTTCGGGCTTACGCCAGTCGTGGTAGGAAATTTTAGTAGTATAAGCACTGTGATGCACCCGAAAAGGTTGCACACCCAAGCGGAGGTATCAAGTAGTAACCGGTAAAACCGGAGTCGATCCAAGGACAGGAAGGTGATTTGGATAACGAAGGAGTCTCGTTTGCCGGCCTAGGTATCACTAGCTAACTTAGACTAAAAAGGAAGGGAAACAAAGATAAATGGGGGGTTTTGATTGTAAGAGTAACAAAAAGAATAAAACAAGTAAACTAACTAAATAATAAAAGTAAACGGTCGAGAGAGAGTCGAGAGAAGAGTCGGAGGAACAAGAGTCGGGAGGCAACAAGACTCGATTCGGGCAACAAATAAGCGAGAGAGGTGTCGAAGTCCGGGAATCCATAATGATAAACCTACGACTACGTATGATCCAATCTAATGTATCGAAGTATAACCGATGTTCGACTCCTAAAGTAGATGTTTCTAAGTACTACGTATATCCGGAGATCATACTTAGTCAAACAAACTCCTAATTCGGTCAATCCCGAGTCACCGAAAGTGTCGTCTAGTCGCCTAACTATGTGAAGTGCATGACAAGACACATGAAATTATGACTTAGACTACGATCGATATCGAATACTTCGTTTCGTCTATTAACTATGCGAAGTGTTTGACAAGACACATGAAAATACGATCAAAATGATAATCGAAATAAATGAGCATCAATTTGTAATCAAAACATCAAATCATATTAAACATAATCACGAATTCATCACATTTCATCTCATATAATCGACATACTAAAGTTAGCTAAACATGGTGATTGAATAAGAAATGGAAAGAAAATGATGAGAGAATCCCCCTTTTTCGATGTGGTTTGAGGCTAAGATCGTCGGAAAATATGAGTTTTTAGTTGCAGCCGATCTCCCCTTAGCAATTTTCTGGGTTCCCCATAACGACCACCATCATCTTCTCCATTTAGAACACAACCTCCATTAAAGCTAAACCCTAGCTTTCTCTCTCTAGAAATTGTAGCTCAAAACCAAATCAAATCACATGGGAAGTTAGCCAAGGACATGGGGAGTAAAAGCCCTAAGATTTCCGGCCAAGATGGTGGCCGGAAACCATAGAAAAAATCCAGCCAAGTTGAAGGAAGTGGCTGTTCAAGAAAGTCCGGCCAGATCCGAGCAAGTCGCGGCCGTCCCTTGCACTCCCGTACGTCCCGAGCTGCAGCCGTGCACATCCGAGCAGCTGAGCAAGCTTCCTTGCGTCCTTGTGTCCGGTCGGAGCTGCTGTCCTTGCGTCCCGGAGCTGCTGCTGCTGCTCCCGTGTTGCTTCACGGTCCGAGCTGTAGCAGCACGGCCGGAGCTGCTACCCGTGCCAACCCTTGCATCCTGAGCACACTTGTGTGCCGGCCTAGCTTGGCCGGCCAAGCTAAGGCCGGCTACCCTTCTTCTTCTCTCCTTTCCTCTCTTTCAAACCCTTTAACCCTCAAGAACAAGAGAAACCCTAGAAACCCTCTTGCCCTCTCTTTCCTTTTTGCCTCATTTTCCTTGTTGTATATCTTGGTGAATGAAGAAGAAGATGAATAGTTCCTAACTTGATTCAAACCCTAGACTTAGTCAACTTGACTAAGTCTTTAGACTACTTTGACTTGGGCTCAAAAGTGGGTGCTCATAAAATCTCTACACCTTCCTTCTTCTTTGGGTATTCTTAAACTTGGGCTTAGATGTTGGGCTTTGAATTAAAGACCAAGGAGGTGCCTTAATCTAGCCTCTACAATTAGAACCAAAGGGGGGGGTGCCTTCAAGAAAAGATCTTGGCTTCTATCTTTCACAACTTCCTCGTCCGAACTCGGAATTGACTTCCGTCTTCACCGTTGGACTCGCCATTGCCTCCACTTGTAATTTGATTTGCTTGGAATCTTTTTCTCTCATTTTGGGCACATGAAATGATAGTGACAATTCGTTCCCTTTATTCCGATTTTCATGTTTAACTCAAAATAAGTACCTAACATGAAAAACACATAAAATATTATTGATAACACTCGAAAATGACTAATTAGTCTAAGTTAGGCTCTCCAAATGTGACATTTTCGTGTCACATCACACTGTGGGTTCAAGATTTCGCTCGGGGTGCACGTACTACGTTGTCTACGTAATCGTCGTCTGATGTCACACGAACCGAGCAAAACCCTAGACGTGCTAGCACTTTTTTTTTGCTTATTTTAATATTATGTGGTGCTAGCACGTCTAGGTTTTTGCTCGGTTAGTGTGACATCAGACGACGATTACGTAGACAACGTAGTACGTGCACCCCGAGCGAAATCTTGAACCCACAGT